>CAUYUJ010022537.1:265751-378251 GCA_963575745.1 Prorocentrum cordatum
CATCACGGCGCGTCGGAGGTCTTGGAGCTCACTCACCGGTGCTTCTCTGGCGGTGCGCTCAAGGGGTGGGGCGAGGGGGCGGCCTTCTCAGAAGGAAGGGGACTTCTTGTTTCTTGAGAGCCCTCCCGCCTTCTAAGAAGCCTTCTTAGAAGCATCCGAGCCCTTCCGAGAAGCCCTCCGCCGTCTCAGAAGGCCACCCACTTCCGATGTGTTTTTGAGCTCTCACCGATAATGTTGGGATTGTTTGGGCTTTATTGGGTTTCGGTTGCTTCGAACCTCTGGCCAACCAGCCAGTTGTTGGGTCCTCGTTTTGAAGGGGCAGTCCCCGCGTTCCTCTCCTTCCCCTCTCCTCTCCTCTCCTCTTTCCCCCCTCCCTCCTCCCGTCCCTGCCTCTGCCCTCAGCATGTCCTCGTTGATGCCGTCATCATCATCATTATCATCACCCAACACTGCGTTATGTAGCCTCATAGGGAGCTCCACCCAAGGTCCCAGTGGTACAGTTCTCGTGCGTCTCCCCCACCCAGTACAGCGTTTCGTGGCCCCAGAGGGAGCTCCACCGAAGGTCACAGGGGCGCAGTTCGCATGCGTCTCCCCCACCCAGTACAGCGTTTCGTGGCCAGGGAGCTCCACCGGAGGTCCAAATTGCGAAGTTCGCATGCGTCTACCCTACCACGTACAGCGTTTCGTGGCCCCAGAGGGAACTCCACCGAAGGTCCCAGTGGCGAAGTTCGCATGCGTCTCCCTCGCCCAGTACAGGGTTTCGAGGCCCCATAGGGAACTCCACCGAAGGTCCCAATTGCGCAGTTCGCATGCGTCTCCCCCACCCAGTACAGCGTTTCGTGGCCCCATAGGAAGCTCCACCGAATGTCCCAGTGGCGCAGTTCGCATGCGTCTCCCCCATTCAGTGCAGCGTTTTGTGGCCCCATAGGGAACTCCACCGCAGCTCCCAATTTCGCAGTTCGCATGCGTCTCCCCCGCCCAGTACAGCGTTTCGTGGCCCCATAGGGAGCTCCACAGAATGTCCCAGTGGCGAAGTTCGCATATGTTTCCCCCGCCCAGTACAGTGTTTCGTGGCCCCGTAGGGAGTTCCACTTCGAATGCGTTTCCCCCACGCAGTACAATATTTCGTGGCCCCATAGGGAGCCCCACCGAAGGTTCCAGTGGTGCAGTTCGCATGCATCTCGTTGCCCGGAGGGAGCTTCACCGAAGGTCCCAGTGGCGCAGTTACATGCGTGTTGCAGACCCAGTGCAGCGCTTCGCGGCCCCATGGGGGAGATCCACCAGAGAAGGCCCCCGTGGCGCAGTTCGTATGCGTCTCCCCCACCCAGTACAACGTTCCGTGGCCCGTATGGAGTTCCACCGAAGGTCCCAGTGACGCAGTTCGCATGCGTCTCCCCCACCCAGTACAGCGTTTCGTGGCAATAGGGAGCTGCACCGAAGGTCGCAGTGATGCAGTTCGCATGCGTGCCTTCCGCCCAGTACAGCGTTTCGTGGCCCCATGGGGGGTTCCACCGAAAGCCCTCGTGGCGCAGTTCGCGTGCGTCTCCCCCACCCAGAAAAGCGTTTCGTGGCCCCATAGGGAGTTCCACGGAAGACGATACCCACAAATGCGGTACTCACAACTGCATATATGGTTGGGTTCTTCGCCAGTTTTTGCTTATACATGTATATTTGTATATGTATAATACTGTTTGTTTGATCTGTGTATTTATATATACATACAAGTACATGCACATGTTTTTTTAGGTTTTCACCGCGTCCCTGCGGAAGCCTTCGGAGGCCTTCGAGGGCCGTCGGGGGCCTTCGACGAGCATCGGCGAGCTTCGGAAGTCTTCGGAAAGCTGCGGGCCCCCCAGCGCGCCCACAGAGGCCCCGCCACGCTGCCCACGAAGGCCCCAGACGCAGCCCACTGAGGCCTCCAGCGCGCCCACAGAGGCCCCACCACGCTGCCCACTGAGGCCCCCGACACTGCCCACAGAGGTCCCACCACGCTGCCCATGTTTCCCCAGCGAATTCTGCATGTTTTTGGCAGCTTGGGGTCCTCTTGGGGCTGGTCTTGTAGCCGTCTTGGTGCGTCCTGGGCGCGTTTTCGGTCGACTGGGGGCCATCTTGGGCGTCCTGGACCAATCTTTCGGCGATTCGGGGCCCCCTGGGACCGTCTTGGAAGCCTCTTTCGAAGAAGAACAAACCGTATAAACTTAAACTTTTGGCGGCCCGCGCGGATTTTTTTTGGATACGCGGTGGGCCCTCCAGCGGCGCCTGCGGTGCCGCCCTTGGCGCGCTCCGCGCGCCAGGGAGGGGGGTCGGCGCAGATCCAAGACATCTGCGCGGAGCGTCAAACGTTTATGTTTACAGGCGGCCCGGATTAGTAGGTCGACCCTGCCAGATCAAGGGTACCATTGTGTTCTGTGTCTCGCGACCCATGCTTCGTACATTCTTGTGGCGATGTGGCCCTCGAAAGGATCTTGTGCCCTCTCGCGTGTCCTCTCCATTCAAGCCCGACTGTATGGCGTTTTTCTCGCTCCGCTCTTAGGGCCCTCCTGCTCCTTTTTGGGCCCCCCCTGGGCCCGAGCAGTTCGCGCAAGAAGGACGCCCAGGGCCCCCAGGGGAGCACGCGCCGGTTCCGGGGGCTTTGGGGATTCGGGGCCTGGGCCCCAGAGGGACTCGCCAGGATTGGGGACCGAGGCCCAGGTCACCCATCGGTCGTTGAACGTAGTTTTTTTTTTTTTGTAAGCGCCTTCCTACTTCAATGATCGAGCAGCTTCACCTTTTCCGTCCTCTCCAGGGGGCGGGCGGACACCCAATCTACTTTCCACGCCTTCCTACTTCATTGGGGACTGAGGCCCAGGTTACCCAGCAAGGACCACACAAACCTGTGCCTCGGGGTACGGTGGCGGATTCACGGTGTTCAGTGCAGACAGCTCGCAGGGACGTGAGGTTCCTTTCGTTTTGTTCGTCCTCGTTTCGTGCTCCTTCGTTACCTCCTGTTTCGTTTTCTGCTCTTTCGGTTCGGGCTCTTTAGCGCTATGCTCTTTCGTTCTGTTTGTTTGTCCTCTCGTCCTCCTTGGTTTCGTGTTCGTTTTTTTCATACTAGTTTGTTTCGTTCGTGTTCGTTTCGTCCGCCATTCGTTTCGTCCGCCTTCGTTTCGTCCGTGTTCGTTTTATTCCTCTTTCGTTTCGTCCGTTCTCTTTCGATTCGTCCGCTTTCGTTTCCTCCGTGTTCGTTTCGTCCACCATTCATTTCGTCCTTTTTCGTTTCGTCCTCTTTCGTTATGTCCTTTGTCGGTTCGTCTTATTTCGTTTCGTCCGCTCGAAACTCGCGCTGAGCGGACCGGCGCTCGTCGAGCGGACGAATTTACCGGGACGAGTTTAGACCGGACGAACTCACATGGGTCGAAATCAGACCGGACGAATTCAATCGTGGATTAATCGAACCCCGACGACATGAAGCCAGGACGAATCGAAGCCTGGACGAATTGAAGCAGGACGAATCGAACAGGACGAACCCAAAGGGGGTTAATGGAACAGGACGAATCAACCCAGACGAAATGACATCGGACGATATGAAGGGGAGTCGGCGGGCGGGGGCGAGGGAGCGGGACGGGGCGGGCGAGGGCGTCCCCAAGGGGCGCCACAAGAACCTCAACAGTTGTGCGGGTTCGCTCCGACGCGCGCGCCCGCGAAGTTAACGTGTTGCTGCAGTCGCCGCTGCTTCCACCCCCCCCCCGTGCGCTTCGCCTCCCCCTCCCCCTCTGTGTCCCCCTTCGCCCTCCCCCCCCCCGCCCGGGGGGCGCGAAGATGTTTACGCGGCGCGTCCCGCCCGATGTCTGTCCTGGGTCAGGGGGGCACCTCGCCCGCAGACTCCCGGAGGCTTTGACCGGCATCATCTTTTGTCTTACAGATTCGGCACCCGAGCCGAAGCGCTCATGCTGGAGCGCTGCTTTGGCTGTGATGCGGATCTCTGCTCAAGTCCCAGCAGTTCCCGGTAAAGTACGCCCGAAAGGGACGCAACAAGAACCCGCAGAGGTCGATACTTCCTCAGATCTCATGGCCCCCCCTCCTGTTTCAAGACGTCCCTGGCCCCCGCCCCTCGGCCTCGCGCACGCGCCGCCGGCCATGAGTTGCGCCCCACCCTCTTGGACGCCCTCCTCTTGGCCGACTCTGAAACAGAAGGAAGCCGCAGTCGTCGGATGTGCAGACAGCTGCGTCTTGGCATCGCTCGGACGTGTGCATTTTTCCTTCGGCGAGGACAATCGAGGAGCATCCTTGATCATTTGGTGAAAAAGCCACGCACGAATCCGAACAAAAACACAGGGAATGGACGTCCGAGCGATGGCGAGGCGTGGGCGGGGCAGCTTCGTGAAAGAAGGCCGCGAAGCGCTGCGCCCTCTCTCCCAGCCCCGTCCTCGCTGCGCTGCCGCCGCCCCTCGCGCCACTCCCCTCCCCTCCCCGATCCCTGCACACTCCCCTCCCTCTCCCCTTCTCCTCTCCCCCTGCCCCTCCCTCCCCCTCTCCGCTCCCTTCCCCCTCCCTCTTCCCCTCCCCCTCATCGCGGAAAATACGTTCCCTCCCCTCCCTCTTCCCCCCCCTTCGCATCTCTGGCTTCTCTTCCCTCCCCGCCCTCATCGCGGAAGAGATGTGCGGCCGCGAGAAAAGAGGTGCTCCCGCCAGGGCCGCCAGGGCTCGCAGCCGCCCGTCGCCGCGCTGCCCGGCGCCCCGATCAGTGCCCTGCTCGTGCCCGAGGCCGCAGTGCACAAGGCCGCGGTGGCAGGGGGGGGGGGGGGATCATTGCTTGGTCTCTGGGAGAGGGGACGGGGAGGAGGAGCAGGAGGAGGCGGGAGGAGGGAGCAGAACCGGGAGGATGATGATACTCAGAGCGTGCACTACCTACCCCGCTTTCGCTTCCAGGCAAAACCAAGTCATACCACGCGCCTCCTCGTCGAGCGGCCTGGCCAGTACAGGCCGTAGCTTGGCATCGCTTGGTATCTCTTGGAAGCGAGGGTGGTCAAAAGCGAGGTAGGTTTGTCTGCCCCCTAGATACGTACTTGTGGAGAGCAGGAGGATGAGGACGGGGATGCTGCTGCTGCTGATGCTGATGCTGATGCTGATGCTGATGCTTATACTGATGCTGCTGCTGCTGATGATGACTATGGTGATGCTGCTGCTGATGATGATGAAGATGATGATGATGGTGGTGGTGATGATGGTGGTGATGCTAATGATGGTGGTGGTGATGATGGTGATGATGCTGCTGCTGATGATGACGGTGATGATGAGGATGAGGATGAGGATGATGATGATGCTGCTGCTGATGATGATGATGAGGATGAGGATGAGGATGATGGTGACGATGATGGTGATGGTGATGGTGATGGTGATGATGATGATGATGATGATGTTGATGATGATGATGATGGCAGTGGTGATGATGATGTTGATGATGATGATGATACTGATGATGATAATGATGATGCTGATGCTGCTGATGATGATGCTGATGATGATGATGGCAGTGGTGATGCTGATGATGTTGATGATGATACTGATGATGATGATGATGATGCTGATGATGATGGTGATGATGTTGAACATTATTTATTCTAAAGAATAATTATTGTTGGGCCCCCTGGTGCGCGCCCCCCCTGCGCCGCCTAGGCCGCAGCTACATTTTCATCATTTTCGTGAGGAAGCCTCAGAAAAGAGGGTGTGTACAGGATCCGGTTGTTTTGTTGTAATCCGCTTTCCCTTGCAAAAAACAATAGAAAATGACATTTCTTGTTCTAATATAATCAAATTTCAAGAATCCCTTGCAAAAAATAAGGTAAAGTGGACATTCGCGCGCGCAAGACGAAATCCTTCCAAAACCTTAGTGTTCGCAGCGATTTTAACATAAAAACATCAAAAAACCAATGGTTTTTCAACAAAAAATTGTCAAAATCTCATCCCGCGCGCTCTTGCGGATTCGTAGGAAACCCAACACTTTTTAAACATTTCTGTCAAACGGGCTTTTGCGAGCAACTTTTTCGAACTTCTGCGACAACGGTTGCGCACCTGCCAGGGCCATCATCCCTGTCAAATAATACCATGCGGGACACATTCGTTTTTTCTTCGCGCGCGCACGCCGTCGTCGTCGGCCGCGGGGCCCTGAATAGTAGCCACGGTCGTCCGCATGCCACGAAGTGAAGTGTCCGAACGTCATAGGGCGGGAAGCTGGGTGTGGGTGGTGGCGAAGAGTCGTTTGGAAATTAGGTAGAGCTTGAACCGGCCCCCCCACAAAGTGGGGGTATTGCCCGCCTCCTATGAAAACCCTGGCACTGGTGAGAACGGAGTGTCCCCACGTGCTAGTAATTGTTGTTGTTGTTGTTGTTGATGATGATGATGATGATTATGAGGAAGGGGTCGAGGTTGATGACCCAGAGTATCTTGAAGCAGTCAAGGCATGCAGTGCTGGTTTTGAGCCTCGAGGTGCAGACTTCAAGCCTAGGGCTTCTGAGGATGGCGACAACTTGAAGTAGACGCAGTACAACCTGAATCAATGTTCAGACAATTTAACGTCTTGTGGTGTGGCTGTGTCGTTGCAAAGCGACTGCGCTTACTGGTGTAAGGCGGCGCTACTACGACTTGCCAGGGGTTGCTCCCATGACTGCTTGCACTGATGGTCTCTGCACGTTCTAGCTCTGGCACGCGACGAGCCCCAAGAGTGCTCAGAAGTCAGGGCTGGGTCCCTTTGGTACGTATTTTGTAATCAATCGTTTCTCTCATTCCTTCGCCCCACAGCCCTATGGACTCATAGCCCTATGGCCCTATTGCCGTACAGCCCCATAGCCCTATAGCCTCATAATCTTCTAGCCCTACAGCCGTATAGCCCTATGGTCCTATGGCCCTGTAGCCCTATAACCCTATAGCCCTATAGACCTATAGCCCTATTGCTCTATACCCCTATAGCCCCATAGCCCTCTATAGCCCAGTAGCCTCATCGCCCTATAGCCTCATCGCCCTATAGCCCATTAGCCCCGTAGCCCTATAGCCCCAACAAATGTTGATTGGGTTTTCTCTGGTATCATTCGAGATGGTCACCAGTGCGGCTGCTTTACATACTATTTCACCACGTTCTTAGCGGGGGTTCGTGCTTTCTTCCACCCGCGTCGCGCCTGCGTCTTCCTCACACACCTCCCTTCTTCCTCCCTCCTCCCCGCCTCCTCTTCATTCCCCCCCCACCCACGCGCAAAACATGCCCGGCAATCTGTGCTCGTGTGCATCAGGCAATCTGACATCCACACAGACAGCCGCACACCTGGCGTGCTCATTGCATCATACTCGCCAGACGCATGCAACATATACGCCGCATTGGCACGCACACCGCACAACACATACGCGTAGGATTCGAAGGGCGTGGAAGGCGTGGCAGTTGTCGCTATCCGTGACAGTCGTCCAGTGCATAGCAGGCGTGGCATATTCTCGACATCGTAAGGGTTGCGCAAAGGGTGGTCTCTGAGGGCGGCCGCTATCCGTGACGGTCGCCCAGGGCATAGCAGGCGTGGCATATTCTCGATACCATACGGGGTGCGAACGGGGTGGTCTCTGAGGGCGGCCGCTATCCGTGACTGTCGTCCAGGGCATAGCAGGCGTGGCATATTTTCGACATCGTAGGGGGTGCGCATGGGGTGGTCTCTGAGCGCGGCCGCTGTCGACACCATAGGGGGTGCGCAGGGGGTGGTTTCTGAGGGCGGTCGCTATCCGTGACGCTCGTCCAGGGCATAGCAGACGTGGCATATTCTCGACACCATAAAGGGGGTGCGCAGGGGGTGGTCTTTGCGCGCGGCCGCTGCTCCTTGACGGTCGTCGAGGGCATAGTTGGCGTGGCATATTCTCGACACCGTAGGGGGTGCGCAGGGGGTGGTCTCTGAGCGCGGCCGCTATCCATGACGGTGGTGCTCGGGGCACATTTGGTGCGCCAGCCCACTATCCGCGCCGGTCGTGCTCATGGCACGAGGGCGCGCCAGCGAGGTGTGTGCCCAGCATCATCATCATCATCATCATCATCATCATCATCATCATCATCATCAGCATCAGCATCAGCATCAGCATCAGCATCAGCATCATCATCATCATGATCATCATCATGATCATCATCATCATCATCATCATCACGAACTGTTGCCACCGTGGCTCAGGCTGGCTCAGACGGCTCGGGTTTGCACGCATGCGTGCTCGCGCCGGTGATTGTCCGTCAAAGGTGCGGCGCCCGTCATGGCGCCCAAATGTGCCATGTCCGTGCTCCCACCGCCGTGCGAGCAGCTCAAGAAAGCAATGCTAGGGATTGGCGCCAAGGTGGATTTAGATGGTTTGCGCGGATCTGTTGCCTGCCGTGGGAACTGCTTGGTGCGCAGTGCATGCAATGCTTACCAGCGTCAGTAGTCCGACACGTTCCGCACCAGGTAAAACGAGTTGCCGCGTCAACGAGGTGCCGACGATGCCAGGAGGCAGTGCTTGGTGAGGTACTTGCAGGTTCCTTTCTCTGCTGACTCTCCCCGGGGCGACGGCCTGCCGCCAGCGAAGGGTCAGCTAGATATCGAGGCCAGCATCGCGGGTGCCGGCCCAAAACCTCTTTCAGGACATATCGCCATTCCCATGAACGCGCCCATAAAGCCCGCGCCAACGAAGGCGCCGCCCGCGCAGGCTTTCACCCGCAGGCGATGGCCTGGTGCTGGCAGCGACTACCGGCATCGTCCCCATGTGTTCCACGTCAGCCCATCGTGTTCGTCGTTATCGTCGTAGATGTGGCGGTAGTCGTGGTAGTTTGTGGTGGGAGAGGTGGTCGTGGCGGTGGTAGTGGTGGCGCGGTGCGCGCAGGACATAAAATAAACATGTGGGATTTCTCGGTGGCGTAATTTTGTTCGCTCCCTCACTTGGAAACGCCGTGGCTTGGGCAAAACTAGCGCGTGCATGTGTGTCGCTCGTGGACGTTCTAGGTGCTTGCAATTTATGGATATTGATGCGGATGCACGTCATCGCGCTGTTGTTCCCAGTGATTTCACGCGCTTCCACGAATTAGCGTCAAGAGCGGCTTCCGCGGAAATGGATCGGGGATGATAGATCGTGCGTTTGCTGGGTGGTGATGGTAATGGCGACGACGACGCAGGGCCCATGCTTTTCACGGTTTGCCGATCATGCCTCAGGAGCGGCTCGGAGAGGTGTACGGCCCAGGGGGCACCGCGGACACGGCCTCAGATCCCGCCCCGGCTTTTTGCAGTGGAATCGTTGAGCAGGGGTGGGGGTTGGGGAGGGAGAGAGGGACAGGAAGGAAGTGACGAGGGGAACGGGCTGCAAGAGAGGAGGACGTGGTATGATGTTGGGGATGTAAGGAGTGGGAAGGCGAAGGGACGGGGGAAAGAGGCGGGGGAGGAGGGGGAACAGAGGAACGGGTTGACAAGGGGGTGACGGGGGACCGGGGACAAGATGAGATGCGAGAAGGGTTTCGGGGGAAGGTATAGGGAAGGAGAAGCGGCCGATGAAGGAGAGGAAGGGGGGGAAGGAGAGGGTTTGGTTGCAGAGATCGGCGCATGATTGAAGATTAATCCCTTCCCCCCTCCTCCCGCCCCTTCCTCCTTGCTATTTCTGTTGATCCCACGCCCGATCGTTTCCCCGCAGTTGCTAATGCCGCCTGTCCTGCCGTACTTGTTCTTCCTCCATCTGTCATCATCGTCTGGTCGTCACGGCCACCCGAAACTGCCACGCTATGATTCGAGTGATACACATATTCGGGGTACGAAACAGACAGCATGGATGATGGAACACATGAGATGTAAGAGGCAACGCGGCTACCTTCTCTGCTGGCTGGCCGGTTGGCTGGCGACCTTTTCGGGTACCTGGTTGGTTGGTTGGGTACAATTTCTCTTCGCTTCTATTGGCCTCGCCTTGTTTCGTATCGCTTCGCTCCACTCCGTTCTGCTTGAGTATTATATAGGTGGGTGGCAGCTGGCTGGCAGCTGGCTTGCTGGTCGGCCTGCCAGCTGATAGGTGGAAGGAGGAAGCGCCTGTGGACGCGCGCGTTGTCTTGGCGGGTCCCCGCTGCGCCTGAGGCCGACTGCTTCGGCTTGGTGCCCCAACCCTTGGACGAGGAAGGGCGGGGAATCGTGGTCCACGAAAATCTTTCAGCAACGTTGAACGATTCGGGACACGGAGTAGGAAGTATGATGCAGAGACGGGGAGAGGGAGACAGAGAGAGAGGGAGATAGAGAGAACGCGAGATTGCCGGGGGGGGGTGGAGGGATGTAGGGGACGAGGGGAGTGAGGGAGGATTGGGGAGGATTGGGGTGGATATGTGGGTGGGGAAGGGGCGGGGAGATTGAACCGAAGGGGAACGTGCCCCTCCCCGCTCTTCCTGGGAACGTCGCTGGCCGTCCGCGCACACGCGTCCCCCTTCAGGCGTCCTCTTGTTCCTCGGACGTCCTCGCCCTCACCCTCCCTTCTTTCACAGTTTTTGAATATGAATGCTACTCAATATGAGTACTACTCTCCTCTCTCTGGTTTCTTCCCCTCCCCTCCCTTTCCTTCTCCTCCTCCTCTTCCTCCTCCTCCTCCTCTCTGACACGTTTTTAGCCACACATGCGTGTAAGGCCTGTTTCTGGATGGAGCGCCGAGCAGGCGCGATCGTTTTTGTTTCACCCTGCTCGCGCGCCGTCTGGCGCAAGGCTTCTGACTGACTGACTGAGGAAGTTATCGAGAATTTGGTGCTCTTGTCGCCGGGTAGTTCCGATTATGTCAATCATTTTCTTTCCGGCGTTTGAGAAGTTGTACTCCGGCTAGTACGTTCGCCGTTTATGGTGAGCACCAGGGGGCCTCCAACAGAACCACGCTGTCGCATCTGTGGCAGCGGTGGTTACACTGGCATATAATCGTGACGTTTGCTGCTTTTGAACAGTTGTTCTGTCGCCGATGCGTCTGCCGTGTCTAGGGAGCCTGCGTCCAACGGGACGACGTTGTCGCCGCAGTTGTGGCAGTGGTGGTCGTGCTCATGCACTGGTGCAAGTGATGATTGCGCTGCGGGGCGTTTTCTACATTTCCGTCCTTCCGTGGATCGCCTATGAAGCAGTGCTCTCGCCGCATCGCAGTGCTGTCCGCAGTCCTGCATCGGCAGAGGTGGTGCTCCCCTTGCAGCGCGTGCCACGTCGATTCAGGAGGGGAAACAACTCACAGACACAACTCATCGTCGACTTCCAGGAACACATGGGAACAAATATTGGAAGTGGGGAGGAAGACGAACACCCAGAACAGATGGGAGAAATAGGGATTCCTGGACATTTTGTCTACTAAACACATATATGTATATGTTTGAGTATATGTATGTGTAGATATACATACACATGTTTATGCATATGTGTAGGTTATGGTTTTGATACTGATCCTGTATACGTATATGCGTATGCATCTTCACATGCACATGTAAAGCATATGCATGCTCATTGGTACATGTAATTGTACATGCATGGATATACACACATATAAGTGTACACATGTAATCATGTATGCGTGCATGTATAGATCTATGTTTATGCACATATACACGTTTCTGTAATTGTATGTGTATACGTACGTGCTTGTGCATACGTATATGCATGCGTCTATGTACATGTCGACGTATATGTACACGTACTGGTTTTTGCATACGCATATGCTTGTATAAGTGTGTGCATACGTATAGTTATAGGTATTCGCATGTGTTTAGGCATATTTTTAGGTTTATATATGCATACATGTATGCATGCACACACATATATATATATATATATATATATATATATTGTGTCTACATATATGCACATATGCGTACATGCATGTATGTATGTATACATGCATGCATGCATGTAGGTATGTATGTATGTATCCATGTATGTATGTATGTATGCATGCATGATTATATGTATGTATGCATGTAGGCCTGCAGGTATGTAGTTGTGTAGGTATGTAATTAGGTGTGCGTATCTATTTGCATACATATATACACATAGGTGTGTGCGTGTGTGTATATATACACATTATATATATATATATATATATATATATATATATATATCGACGATATCGTAGTAGGCTGGGGGGGTGGGCGGGCCGGTGCCTGTACCCTCCATGGGCGTCCCCTGGGGGTTCCGTGGGGGTCCCAGAGCTCCCGAGACGGCCGGGGCCCGCCCCGAAAGGGGCCACGACAGGCTAAGGGGGCCCCAAGAGGGCTCAAGACGGTCCCAAGATGCCCCGCAGACGCCCAAGCTGCCCTCAAGACGGCCGACGAGGGCCCCAACACGCTCCAGGATGGCCACAAGAGGCTCCCCAAGAGGGCCTCGGGAGGCAAAATTCATACATTTTCGGAGGATTGTTGGAGGATGTTGGCGTTCTCGCTTTCACGCTTCCCAGTGCTCCCTCACGGCCTTGCAGGCCCTTCAGATCGCTCCAAGACGGCCCACGAGGCCCCGAAGAGGGCCCCAAGACGGCCCAGGAGGCTCCCCAGACAACCCAAGTGTGCCCCAAGAACGCCCCAAGAGGGGGCTCAGAGGGGGACCACGAACTGATATTTCGAGGTCTCTGGCCCTAGAGGCCTCCAGTAGGCCCCTGGAGGCCACCAATTGGCTCCCAAGAAGTCCCGTGAGGCCTCCAGGAGGCGCCCAGGAAGTCCCAAGGGTCCCCCAAGGGGCTTCCAGGGAACGCCCAAGAGGCCCCCCAACACACCCCAACAAATCATGTCCCCAGAAAGCCTTCTGGAGACATGTTTCATCATGGGCCCGAGAGTTTCCCGAGGCTCCGAAATACCATCACGCTACCGGAGAGCTGTCTGGGAAGTTAACTGGGAACATGACTGATCGCCCTCTCTGCCGGCGTCTGCCGACGACGAAGACGACGACGGTGGCGGCGGCGACGAAGACGATGACGAACTTCGAACTTCGATGTTCGAAACGGTTGTTCGGCGCTTTCTGCCTTCGGGGGCCGTTCTTGGGCCCTGGGGTCGTCGGGCTTCGATCTGGAGCGGAAAACTGCGCTGGATGGATCCTGGGAGGGTCCATCCGATGACGAAGACGACGAAGATGACGAAACGACGAAGACGAGGACGACGACGACGACGGCGCGCCCCAAGAGGCGACGACGACATTACGACGACACGCCCCAACAGGCTCCCCAAGACGCCCCCAAAAAACATGCTTCCAGAAAGCCATCTGGGAACCCGATTCATCAGGCCTCCGCCCCCCCTACGCGACGGTCTTCCCCGAGAGCCCTCTGGAATGCGGATTGACATGCGTGGACTTCTCACTGCCCATAATGCGTTCAGCGTTATGGGCACCTTTTCACTTCCCGTTCAAACTATTAGTGGTCCACTACTTCAGTGGAGCAGTGAACTCGTCAAGGCCTGGGGCCTGCTAGAACCTAAGCGCGCGAAGCGCGCGAATGGTTAGAGTGTGTGTATATATACTTATACATATCTATATGCTCGCATAAATAAAAGGGAGATCCCGACGGAAAAACGAAAACAAACCAAAACAATCGAAACCAGCTAGGGAATGGGGCCAGCCGAATGGCCGAGCGACTGAAGGGCGGCAGACGAGCGTGGGGCGACCAGTGCAAACGGCGGACAAGCGAAAACGAACCAAAACACTTAATCTAACCGGGGAAGGGGCCTGCCGAGGGGCCGAGCGACTGCGGGGCGGCCGACGGGCCTGGGGGGGGCGGGAGGGCAACTGACGGACGAGCGAAAGCAGGCCAGCGCAACCAAGAACGGGCTAGCCGAGGGGCCGAGCGAGCGAGGGGCGGCCTACGAGCCCGGGGCAACCAGTGCAACCAACGGACAAGCGAATACGAGCCAAAACAACCAAAGCCAGCCAGGAAACGGGCCGGCCGAGGGGCCGAGCAAGCCAGAGCAACCAATGCCGGCCAGGGAACGGGCAGGCCGGAGGGGCCTGACGACCGTGGGGCGGCCGACGGGCCTGGGGCGACCAGTGCAACCGAAGGACGAGCGAAAACAAACCTAAATTTCAAAACCAGCCAGAGAACGGGCCAGCCGAGGGGACGAGCGACGGAGGGGTGGCCGACGAGGCTGGGGCGACCCATGCAACCGACGGATAAGCGAAGCCTAGCCTTAAAACCAACCAGGGAAGGGGCCAGACGAGCGGCCTAACGACCGACCGGCGGCCGACGAGCCTGGGGCGACCGGTGCAACCGACGGACAAGCGAAAATAAGCCATAACAACAGAGACCAGCCACAGCGGGCCCGCCGTGGGGCCGAGCGAGCGAGGGGCGGCCGACGAGCGTGGGGCGACCAGTGCAACCGACGGACAAGCGAAAATAAGGCAAACGGACAAAACCAGCCAGGGAACGAGCCGGCCGAGGGGCCGAGCGACCGAGGGGCGGCCGACGAGGGTGGGGCGACCAGTGCAATCGACGGACATGCGAAAACACACCCAAACGGACAAACTAGCCAGGGAACGAGCCAGCCGAGGGGCCGAGCGACTGAGGGGCGGCCGACGAGCCAGGAGCGACCAGTGCAACCGACGGATAAACAATCGAAAACAACTAAAACCAGCTAGGGAAAGGACCAGCCGAGGGGCCGAGCGACCGAGGGGCAGCCGACGAGCCTGGGGAGACCAGTGCAACCAACGGACAAGCGAAAACAAGCCAAAACAACCAAAGCCAGCCAGTGAAGGGGGCCAGCCGAGGGGCCGAGCGACCGAGGGACGGCCGACCAGGGTGGGGCAACCAATGCAACCGACGAACAAGCGGAAACAAACCCAAACAACCAAAACCAGCCAGGGAAAGGGCCGCCAGCCGAGGGGCCGAGCGACCGAGGGGCGGAGTCGTCGGAATCGTCGGAGTCGGCAGAGTCATCAGAGTCGGCGGAGTCGTTGGAGTCGGAATCGTCGGAGTCCTTGAGTCGTCGGAGTCGTTGGGGCCGGAGTCGGTGTCTGAGTCGTCTGAGTCGTCGGAGTCGTGTCAGTCGTAGTAGTCGTAGTAGTCGTCGTCGTCGTCGTCGTCGTCGTCGTCGTCGTCGTCGTCGTCGTCGTCGTCGTCGTCGTCGTTGTCGTAATCACCATCATCATCACCATCATCATCACCACCATGATCACCATCACCACCATCACCACCATCATCACCATCATCTTCGTGTCCTTCTGAATGAAATCTACCATCATCATCACCGTCACCATCACCACCATCATCACAATGATCGCCGCCTACCTGCTCATCATCACCGTCATCTCAGTCAACATCATCATCACCATCATCACCATCACCATCACCATCACCATCACCATCACCATCACCATCACCATCACCATCACCATCACCATCACCATCATCATCATCATCATCATCATCATCATCATCATCATCATCATCATCATCATCATCATCAACATCATCACCATCATGAGGACGAAGACGGCTCAACAAAACACGACGAAACTGCATGCATGCAAGTTCGTAGTGCATATTCAATTTGCGACGAGTAAGACTCAACATGCAACAGTTGGCTCGTCATCTGCCGTACCGCCCCCAGATCCTTTCCAAGCTCCCTGCAGGTCGGGAAAGTGGCCCCACGTGGCCCCCAGATCGCTTCAAATCGCGTCCTGGGCCCGGAAGACATCCCAAACCGCCCCCAGTACAGCCCCCAGACTGTCCCAGAGCGCTCGAAGACCCCCACGAGGCCTCCCAGAGCACTCCCGAGGACGCCCCCGAGAGGCCAACATCGGCCAATTCCCTTTAGGACATCGTATTTTTTAGCATCTACGCTTATGGGCTCCTCCATCCTCCCTAGCTCACTCCCCCTCCCCGCTCTCGGCGGCCGTGGGAAGGACGCCCTGCTGAGCATCCCAATGGAGCTATCCGAGACGCCCAGCGGCAGATGCCGCTCCCCTCCTTGGAGCCCGGCTGGCGACGCCACAGGATGGTTCCTCGCGCTCCTACATGCTCCCTGCCAACCTGCTCCCCTCTTCTCTCCTCTCGTCTCCTCCCTCCCCATTCCTCCTTCCCGTTCTGCTGCTTCCTCCCTTCCTCCCTTCTCATTTTCCCCCTCCTCCTCCTTCTCCTCCTCCTCGTCCTCCTTTTCCTCCTGGCTCAAGGAACTGGAAGGATATTTGTTTTGGTCACTGGTGCGTTTCGCCCCAGCCCAGCCGTTCCCAGCTCCTGTGTGCGTCTCGCCCTGAGCTCCCCCGCCACCGCATGTCGGCGTGTGTTTCGCCCCGACCTTGTCCGCGCAGCGGCCTCGCCCAGGATGGACATGGATGGACGCGCAGGCGCGCAGTCGCGATCACCTGGGCAGGCGCGGGGAGCTCCTGGCACGGGCTCGCCTCCCAGATTGGGTGCGTCAGGTGCTCGCAGCGGTCCAGCTGGACCTCCAGGCCCTCCGGCTCTTGAGGAACCAGCTCTGGGACTTTGTGGCGGTTTCGAGAGCCTCATCCAGCAGAGGGAGCAGGAGCAGGCCCAGCCTCAGCAGCAGCAGCAGCAGCAGCAGCAGCAGCAGCAGCAGCAGCAGCAGCAGCAGCGGCAGCAGCAGCAGCAGCAGCAGCAGGCGCCAGGGCAGGAGCCTCGGCCGGAGCGGCTGCCGCAGCCTTTCCCGCGGCCGCAGGCTCAGCGTCGCCGTCGGTGACCCAGAGCACTGGAGGACGTCATGGAGGGGCGCCAGTGGCTGCTGCGGACCCTTGGGCGGCCGCCACCCTGCTACGGGCTGCCAGACGTCGTCGCCCGCCATACCCCGTGACGCGCGTAAGCAAGGCCAAACAGTTGCGGACGAGAGCGTGGAGGACGACGAAGGCCGTGGTGTTGCAGACGTACTTCGGGGCATCTATGGTGGTGTCGCCCTCGGTGACGACCAGGAGCTCGTGCAGTGCACCTCTGCAGATGAAGGGATTGGGGACTGCCTACGCCCATCGGGCCCCCTGCCGCTGGGTCGCCTGCTGCGCCCACGGGCAACCCTACAGCGGTGGCGTCAGGTGCCGATCCTCCCACCCGTGGCGCCGGGGCTGGGACGCCTGTCGGCTTTGCATTCGTGCCGCCGGGCCTTGGGGCTCCCGCTGCGGTAGCGCCCAGTGCCTGGCCCCTCATTCCAGGGGTTGGGGCGCTGGTCGGAGCGGCTTTCCGGCCGCCTGGACGCGCGGCTGCGGGCGGGCCCCCCAGGGTGGTGGAGGAGGCAGAGGAGAGCGACCTGGCGTTTATGAAGAATATGTTCACGGCCTTCAACGCCAACGTGGAGAGCCTCCGGATTGACATGGCCACCTTCTCGAAGTCTTTGCTGGGCCACGGGGGGAGGATCAGGAAGGTGGAATGGGGGCAGGACAACACAGACAACCGGACAACGGATGTCGAAGCCGCGGTGACCACCCTGCAGATGGAGCAGGCAGCGATGCAGGCGGACATCCATGGCATGAAGGAGGCGCCGGCGCCCGTCGCTGTCGTTGAAGGGGCGCACCAAGCTCGGGGGCCCCCTTCATTGGCCAGCGTCCCGCGCGATCAGCGTGATCTCTTTGCCAACCTCGGCTGGAACTCGTAGGCGCCCGAACTCGAGGAGCAGCGCGCGCGGAAGATTCTGAGGGGCCCCCTGCGCGTATGACGGCATCGTGGAGCTCGAGTTTAGGATTTTGGAGGTGGGTTAGAAGGCCGCGAAAACCGTTAGGGTGGCGCTCCTGGACGGCCCCGGGGGGGCGGCCGCATTTCCATGAGGGAGGGGCGCGCGCCGGGCATCCAGTGGGGTGAGCTCAGAAATCTGGACGCCCGAAATGGGTACGGAAAGAATGGGTACAATGCCCAACAGCAGATCCTGTTCATTTTGAACAGGGTTCGCTGTCCACGCCGCCGCGGCCTGTGTCCATTCGAGACAGAAGGCCGCCTGCCCAACAGGACAACATTTGTTGTTAGGCATTGTGCCCATTCTTTCCGTACCCATGTCGGGCATCCAAAAGAAACGAGGTGGGGTCGAAGCGTCAGGGCCGAAACGTCGCGTTCAGCGAGCGGGGCCCCGCGGCGGTCTGGCTGGACGACGCGCGGGTGGCCAGCTGATGGCGGGCGAGTGCCTGCGGGAGGTTCCGGCGGCGTCGCCGGTCAGAGAGCTTCTGGGCGGCGCGGTCGCCCGAGCGCTCCAGCAGCGAGGCCCTGCCCGCGTGCCTGCCCCAGCCTGCCCCAGCCTGCGCTGCCGGCGTTCAGGGCGAGGGGGGGCGCCGATGCAGGCGTTGATTCGATTCTGGTGCTCCTTGAGCTCAGATCCTGGGCGCTCAGAGTTCGACGTCGGACGCGCTCGTGCACGCCGTTGCCTGGCGCGGGGCGTTTGCGTTAGCACGTTCACAAGCGCGCAGTGCCACGATTGAAGGGCTCGGAGTGCGGGGGTCGGTCCTTTCGCGTTGACCTTTTTCACGCTTAGCCTGATGGGAAACGAGCTTTTCTAATGTCTGCTCTTTTCAGCCACTTGGCGCACGGCGCTGCCCTCGAAGGCAGCTTGGCAGATGCTCGGGGCCTCGCGCGCCAGGGGCCGCCTGGCTCGTCTGCGTTTTGGCTTGGCGGTGTGAGTGCGGATTCTGAGAAGCTCCGGCACTGGTGCCTGGTCCCTGCGCGCGGGTGCGCTTCGAGGATTGCGCCTCCAGTGGTCGCCGCCCCATCATCGCGGGGCGTTTCCTGCGTTGCATGGCGCTCGCAGGCCCGCTGGGGCTCGACTGGGGCAGCTGGCGAACGTGGGCCATGCAGCGGCGCCTATAGGCCTCCACGTTGACGCTTTCATTGGGTGGCAGGGGGCCCCTGGACAGCCTTCTCTTCTTGCAACAGAGGTGCTTTGAATGTCTAGCCCCGGAGGCGAAAGCGCAGCCCTCCGAGGTAGCGGCCACGGCGCGTTCTGTCCGTCGCCGGCGCCGCGTCCCAGCTTTGCCCTGCGTGCTCTGAGCCTGCGCGTCACGACGAGCTCCAAAAACCGCAGTGTGGCAAGGCGCGGCATCGCGATCTGGCGGAGTTCTCCGAGTCGTTCGGCCACTGGGGACAGGCGGCGTCGGATATTATGTCTGCCGCTCGTCGGGCGCGTTCTTCCTCGGCTCGCGCGGCCTCCCGATGGGCCTCCGTGGGTCGAGGCCATCGGGGGCATAATGAGGGCGCGTCTCGACCGAGCTCGCCGTGTGGAGATCGGCAGGGGCCTCTTGAGGGCTCTCGAGGTCACCCGAAAATCCAAGACATCTAGTCATGGCCACCAGAAGCCTCGAGGGAGAGAGGGCGCGGGTGGTTCGGGGGCCTTTCGCGGCAGTCGTTGGCGTCGGGCAGGCAGGCCCCTTGTGTGGGGCCCCATTGGTCTGCGCCGCTCTCTCCGATGCCGAGTTTCGCGGAAGGTGGGGCGCCTCTCCGAGGTGGTGGGGCGCGGTGCGTGTTGCCGCCGACACGGAAGTCGATCGCACGGGGGCGCCTGACAAGATGGACGGGCCGCGGAGCCTGCGTGGCCGCGCTGCGCGCGGCGGGTTGGGTCGCTAGGGTCGGGGGCGCCGTGGGGGGTTTTGAATAGTGGCATCTTCTGGCGGAGCATCGATCTGACCGGCGCGATCGGGTGTGAGGGGGCGCGAGGATCGCGTGGCCAGAGGCCGCGAGGGTCGTGGTTCCAGAGCCCATGCTCGCCCGACTTCGTCCTGCATGTGTCGCCGAGGTTCTGGGGCCGCCCTTTCCTAGCCTTGTCTGGCCTCTTGCTCCGCCTCGGCGTAGGGCCCGTGCGCCGCGGCTCCGCGGGTCTCGGAGATTGGGGGGGGCAGGTTCAACGAGGCCGCAGTGGGCGTTGAGGGGGCGAATGCCCGCCGCGACCAGATCTGGCACAGCCGTGCATTCATGAGTCTGATCGCCCACGGCGTCTTTCGGGAACTCGCTGATGCCGCGATCAGTTCGCGCGGGGCCCCTGCCATCCAGATCGAGATCACGAGCGCGACGACGCATGGACTTAGACTGCCCAGAGGCTTGCGCGCAGGGTCGACCGCGAGGGGCATGCTGGCTCGCATTGCAATAGGGGATGCTCTCGCCGCGCGTGCGGGGCGCTACTCCAGGCCGAGGCGGGCTCGGTGTCTGGCACTCGTCAGCTCCTCTGCTCCGCCGGGGGCGAAAACCTGCTCGGCTCGCCGCCGTTGATTGAGCCGCCCTCGCCGCGGCAGCTGTGGCGCAAGCCCTTTGGCGAGCGCCGCCTTGTCGTGGGGCCAGACTGCCGGGGGGTCATCGCCGCGAGCTTCATCGGTTTCGGGGGCAACGGGTGCCGGGGGACTGTCGGGTCTCGTAGGAATGTTCAGCCGTCTGTCAGAGTCCTGGGGCCATCGATCGCGCGCGCGGGCTGTTGCGCTGGATTCGGAAAGGCCGCGGAGTAAAATGCCGTCGCGGCGTAAGATGTCCCTTCCCCGACAAACAGTTGCATCCCCGTCCGCAGATGTCGCCGCAGAAGCCTCTCGAAGTGGCTGGAGGAACCATCCGGGCGAGGGCTTCGTCTTGGCCCCTGCGCCAGCCCGCCGAGATTAATTCAGACAGAAGGCGGTCCGCGCTTGTCGCCTGGATGCATCGGCTTCGTTGCGAACTTAACGAGGTAGTGCGGCAGTTTTGCCCGCGCGGAAACCGCGCCGTCGAACAGGTGGCGGGCGCGCAGTGGTCGACAAGTCACTTGCGCTCGCGTCTGTCATGGCGGTCGCACCTACAGAGGCGCCCGATTGTTGGGCAGCCGTGGCGGCCAGCGAGCAGGACCACGAGTGGGTCAGCTCCCAGAGGCGCGCCTGGACGTCCGCCTCCGACAGGAAGGATTTTTTCAAGGGGCGGCCGTGGCGATGTCCGCCTCTGGGGCCCGCCCGGCTGGACCTCCCGTTCCGATCCAGCTGGGGCGCGGCCCCCCGCAATTACTTGGAGATTGGCGCGCGAGCTTCTGCGCGGCCCTGGCTGCAAGGACAGGCCGGGATAAACTTGCTCCTGGGTCTTTGTGCTGACCGGGACATTCCGCCTCTGGCGGGCGCGTCGTCGTCGCCATCGTCATCGTCGTCCCTTTCATCCTTTTTCAGTGGGGGTTGCGCGCCGTGCGCTTGGCAATGCGGGGGCTCGACCTCGCGGAGGGGGGGCGCGCGGCCGGGGCGCGGCGCGTGCCCGATCTCCCACCCGTGGCCGCGCATTGGGCTTGGCAGGCGGCCTTCGCTTGGCTCGGCTCCTGGCCGCGGTGCGCGCGGCTCTCTGGCGTGCCCCGCCTGCCCTCCCCCCCCGGGGCGCCTCGGCGATCCTGAGGCGGCCTGCGCCGACGGCCCTGCCGTCTCGGGCTCAGGCTGGGCCTGGCGCGCCGGCGCGGCGCTGCCAGCTGGGCGTTTCTGGCGGAGCGATTGTGACATTCGTCGCCGTCGGATGGCTCGCGTCCTTCAGCTGTCTTTGCGGCCGATGCCATGCTCGCCGCCAGCATGGCGGCTGCCTTTCAGCCCCTGGCGCTGAGGCCTTGGCCGTGGCTGCGATGCCAGGGGGGGGTCTTTGGCGCCAGCGCTGCGTCGTCGGGGCGCCAGCCTCCTCGGCGACTCAAGTGACTGGCGCCGGCGAGGTCGTCGGAGCGCGTTTCGATCTCGACCCAGAGCGCATCGACCTCTCGCGCCGATCGCGCGACATCGAGGCCTGGCCCTGGTTGGGCGTTCGTCGACCTCCACCGCCAGGGGGCCCGCGGAACAGCGCCCACTGCTTCCGAGTTATCAGCGAGCGAAGCGCGGTATGACATAAACTTTTTCGCCGTCGGGGACACCTGCCCCTGGGCGGCTGGAAAGTTTACACCCCTGCGGTGCCACCGTAAGGGTGTGAACTTTCCAGCCGCCCTGGGGCAGGCGCCCCCGACAGCGAAACATTTTATTTTACACCGTTCTTCGACCATTGAAGTTAGCCTGGCATCGCGGTTTTCGGTGGCGTCGTGGCTGCAGTGTCTGGTTCCGCTGATATCGAGTTCCTCGCGCGGGGTGCGGCCGCTGGTCTGCCTACCGTGCTTCCGCCCGCGGGCGCGCTGATGCGCGCAACCTGGCCGCTCCTGGAGGAGGCGTTGCGGCGGCCTCGCCGCCTGCTGGGCAGCCGCCGGAACCGCGAAGACGGACGCGGCTCACTACTGCGCCGCATGTTGATTTGATGCATCCCTGATCAGGGCAACTTGCGTGGCGATTGTTTTATATGCGCGAGTCGTCGAGCATTCACCGGGAGACCAGGTGTTTTTCTGTTGACGGCCAGGCGTTTCCATCGAGGTTACGTGAGCCAGCGTGATTCAGAATAATTGGCGGCGCACTGGCAGGCGTTCCCTTTCCTGGGGACGTGTGTCTGGATGCACAGTGACCCCCCCTTCGCATTGCCTTTCTTGCGTGACTTCCAGTCGCCAACTTTACCTTTGTAATCCTTGGCTCTGCTCCATCAGACGGTTATCATTCCGCTGCCCTCGCTATTATGCGTACAAGCGTCCGCGCCAATCATTCGAGTTCGCTGGTGCTTTCGTTGGTCTGTTGCCCCGTTGGAATGCTAGCGGAACGTGGGCGTTAGTATTGCGGAATTCCATGGGCTGTTTCCCTTGCTGGCGTCCGCAGTGGATTTGGCGCGCCTTCTTCTTATTGAAAAACTCATTCAATGCGATCTGGCATGGCTCGGCACGGGGCCGCGAAATTACATCTGCGTAAGCAGAATTATCCGCGCGTCCCTTCTTAGCCCTGGGCGGAGCGAACCTGGGCCGACGCCCTCGCCCTGCTCGGCGCCGGGCCGATTGCCCCGCTGGCGGCCCGTCCGCCGCCTTCGGCGGGGCCGCGGCCCTGGCGCCGGGCCGCGCCGTCGCCGCCCCTGGCGCTGCGGCCTGGCGACGCCGGCGGCCCCGGCCCCCGGTCTAGGGCCGGCCGCGGCGCTGGCCGCGCCCGCGGCGGCCCCGGCCGCAGTCCCCGTGGCGCCCTGCCCCGCGGCGGTGGCCGCGGAGAGCGCGGCGTTCGGCGCGAGGGGCGGCGCGGCCAGGGCGCGGGCGACGTCGGGGCGCGCGCGAGCCCAGCCTTCGGCGCCATCTTGATTCGGCGCGTGATATCTGGCGGCGCGAAGGACTTCAGGGGCCCCGCGGCCGCGGGCGCCCCCCGCCTCTTGGGCCGCGATCTCGGTGGGCGGGGCGCGCGCTCGTCGCCCGTGTCGCGGAGTGGTGGCACCGCTCGCCGAGCTCACCTGCCCTGGTTGTGGCATCAGGGAGCCGCGCGCGATCTCGCGGTGCTGCTGGTGGACCGACGGGCGCGATGGTGGCGGTGAACCCTTTGCCCATGGCGGCGCCTTCGCGATGGCCCGCCGCCTGGGCGAGGAGAGCTGGGGGGTTGCCGCGCACGAGTGCGGATGAAGCCCCTCGAGGCTTTTGGCGCCAGCGCCGCGGCGACGTCCTGGGCCTTCCGAGCATCGCCAGCATCGAGGCACTCGTGCGCGAGATGCAGTTGGTGTAGCGCGCCCGCGCCAAGCACGACAGCGCATCTGGCCCTCTTAGTGATGGCGTGGAGGGCGGCGCTGGCCGTGGTCTGGGTTGCGGGCGTGGCCGCGGCGGAGGGGCTTCGGGCGCCTTCCGCTATTTTCGACGATGCCTCTGGCGAAGGGTTGCCGCGTCGTTTGGGGATGTTTCCCGGCGGAGTCCAACGCAGCGGAGTCGGCTTCGAGAGGAAAGGCGGGCCCATCTGCTTCCATGCCGCGCCGGATCCAGAGGTGGCATCCGGCCCCGCGGGCGTCGAGGTCCTCCGCGGCGGCTTTCTCGGCGTTGGCCCCAGTGGCGAGCCGTGCCGCGGCGCTGTCCCCGACGGGGGCTGCCGTGTTCGGGGGCCTGCCGCGCCGCGCGGGGGCTGCGCCCCCGGCCGGCAAGAGGCCGCGCCAGGAGCGGGCGCCCCGCGTGCCTGCCGCGCGCGGCCGAGCGGGCCGCCGTGCGAGCCCGCGCCTCCCCGCCGCGGCCAGCGCGCCGATCGCCGCCGGCTGCCCTGTGCTTCCTCGAGATGCAGAGCGCCGCCCCGAAGGCCGCCCAGGACTGCCGAGCGCGCGCCATGGTTTTCACCGGCTGGTGACAGGAGCGCGGGCTCCTTCTCGCGTCGGCGCCCGCACGTCGCCCCGGCGACGTGCGCGGGCGAAAAGTTCGTCGGGGGCGGTTTCTCATGCGCGCCGACGAAGCTAATGGCTGGTCTCCGCTACTTCTGAACTTTCCCCGCCGACGTCCTCCTCGAGCTGCCGCGCAGCGCGCGGGCCCTGGCGAGCGTCATCGGTTTCGCGTTCTACCTCCGGCCGCGCGAGTGCCATCGCCTGATGGGGGTAGTTGATAGCGCCGCCAAATCCCGCCACCCGCGGTCGGGGTGGAGGTTGGGGCCAGACGTCGTCGATCCCAGCCCATCCTCAAGGGGGCCCCGCCGCGTCCGAGGCCGGCGTCTGGGGCGCGGCCTGTGGCCGACAACCCGCTCTTCCCGTTGCTGTCGAAGTTCCCCGGCGACCACGTCGCCTCGAGCTTCGATTCGGCTCGGCGGGGCCGCGCGTGGGCAGGCGCGGCAGACCGGCGCGGGCTGGCCGTTCTGGGCGACTCTTTTTTTGCGCCGCTTCCGCCGCGGGTGGGGTGGCGTTCCACGACTTGTTGTTCAAGGCTCGCGCCCTCGGCGCCGAGAAGCGCGGCCGCCCGAGCAGCGACCGCAACCCTGCCCGCTGCAAGCGGGGTGGTCGCATCGTGCAACGGGCAGTTTGACTTCGTCGACGTGAGGCCCGCGCTGGGGCCGACGAGATGGCTTCTGACATTCACGCGATCCCGTTGAATTATTGCCGCGCTGTGTGGCTTGCGCGGCAGCCCGGCTGCCGCCGAGATCTTCGCGGGCTCGCGTCTCTCTGATGTGCGGGGGCGCTGGGTGAGATCCCTCGCGTTTCCGAGGTCGACGTGCGACGCGGGCCTGGCCGCGATATGTCATGCAAGCGGCTTGTTCCGCTCGTCCGAGGTTAGTTTTGCGGCGAGCTCGCGGTGGTTATCTTTCTGGCCACTCTGTGCGTCGCCTTGGCGAAGAACTGCGCTGGCCCCATTCCGCCCTCGGGGGCCGCCGAGTTCCCCGGGGGGCCTGCCCGACCGCGGCGGAAGTGGCCGCGGAGAAGTTGACCTTACAGACGCCTCGCGCGCCGCGTGAGCGCCGCCTGCCGGGGCGCCCTGTGGCCATCGAGAACCTAGCAAGTAGCCATCTGAAGGCAGCCTCAAGTTCTTCCTGCCAGTGCCCTCCGTGGAGTCTCTGGGGGGGGGGGGGGGGTGCGACGCGCGCGCCGTCGTGGACACCATTGGGGGGCCTTTTCGAACCCCTGGGCGTCGCGTGGACATGGCTCCCCTGGGCGCCCGCTGGCGTGGCCGAGGCGCATGCTCTTTGACCGCTTATCCACGCTGCGCGCTGGAGATGAAAGCGTCCGAGATCGCGCTGGAGCAAGCGGAGGCGCGCCCGCGCGCCTTCCGCAAGGCCACCGCGGACAGAAGCATCGGTGTATCTGGGTGCCCAGGATCCAGAATATTCGGCCGCGCGTGCGAGGCCAGTGCTGTTCGCGAAGGCTTCCCAGGTCTGATTGTTTTTTTTCCTCGCGGGTGTGGATTGCGTGCTGCAGCGCGCGCGCGTGCGAGGCCCCCCGCTTGCGCCCTGTTTTGCGGCCTGTCTATCGCCTCGTGGATATTCTCATCTCGCGCAGATCACGCGCGGCGCCGGCAGTGGAGAAATGCGCGGGCCATGCGCGTCAAATGCCCTGGCGCGGGGTTGCGCGCAATGTGTTGGGGCCTGCTTCCCTGCCGCAGTGCGGGGCGCGCGCTTCTGCCCTGCCCCCCCCCCCCCCCCTCTGTGACGTCGGCCGCGCGTTGGTTGGGCATTGCGTGCTGCGGCGCGTGCGCGTGCGATATTCCCCTTTACATGCTGTTTTGTGCGCTGTTCCTCTTCTCATGGATACTCGCATCTCGCGCAGATCGTGCCTGGTGCTGGCCGCTGAGAGATGGGCGGGCCATGCGCGTTCCACGTCCTCCGGCGCCTCCGCGATCGAGCGAGCGTTGCAGGGGCGCACTTCGGAAGTGCTCTTCCGTCTTGCGAGCCGGGGCGTGGCCTCGCGCAAATATTTGTTTCTTCTTCTCGCCGCCGTGGCGCTGCCCGAGAGCCGCCGCCGGGACTGAGGGGGCGCGGCCTGGCGGGGTTTTCGCCGCGCTCGCGGCGAATGGGCGCGACGGGTGGGCCGTGCCCAGCGGGGCCTGGCGACGCGCGTCCCGTGTGTGCAAGGAGAAAGAGTCTGCGTGGCAGCGGCGCGGGAATTGCTCGGCACCGAGGGCAGAGTAAGCTTCGCCGCTGAGGGCGCCTGGGTGGCCCCCTGGTCAGTGTTCGCCTCCGCCTGCCATGCTGTTCCCCGCTCGCCCTGGTCCCTGGTTCGCGGCGGGGGGCGGGCGCGCGGGGCGCCGAGGTCGCGGCGCGGCGATTGCAGCGCCCGTCGTCGCCCCCGACTGATCCGAGCGCGAGATCCAAGCTTTCCATTGCTGCGTCCTTCTATTGGCGGCGGCGGGGGATGGGGGCATCTCAGGGCAGGGGCAGGCTGGCGAAGAAGGAGTCCGAGCTGTCCAGTCCTCGCTCGGCGCCAGCATGGCAGCGACAAATCGATCGCACCATCCGCGACGTGCTTGCCTTCGAGCAGCCGTTTTCGATGGCCGCGTCGGCCCGCGGCGCGGCCGCCGCGCGGCCGGGGAAGCGTCGCGTCTGACTTCGGTCCCCTGTTGAGGACCTGGGCGAGACATGGGCCGCCCGCGAAGCATTGATCGGGCGTCTCCTCAGCGAGGCGCCGCGTCGCGGCCCCCAAGGTGCGCCGCCGCGCGTTCGGGCGCCCTCTCTGCCTGTCGAGTCGATCCTCGCGCGCGAGGTGGCGCGCGTCAGTCTCGCTTCTTGTGGCGCCAGCGACTGCGACTTGCTTGGCGGCGAACGGGCGGAGCTGGGCGAGCGCTCGAAACAATTGCAGCCGGGGTTGCGCGCGGCGGTCAAATCGATGTTCGGTGGGCCAAGGGCAAGTTCAAGGATGCGCGGGCTCGACAGGAGACTGAGCCAGATCGGTCGGCTGCTAGAAAGAGGCGCGCGGCCGACGACGGGTCGGCTGTGGGCGGGGGGTGGGGGTCGTCGGCGGCGCCTCCAGTTCTCCTTGCAACGGCGCCCGACGCGACGAGCCTGCAGGGCCAGCATCTGAGTCGCCCAAAGTTGGCGTGGTGGGGTCGTCGCCCGGCGAGGCTGGCGCAGCCGCGCCACCTGGGGGCGACTGCGTAGCGCGGGCTGCGGCCATCTTGCAGCGGCCGCCCAGTAGCGGGCAGTCCCTGGGAGCGCCTCAGTTCCAGCGTTTTTTACGGAGTGGGGGGTTGTCCCTCGCCCGGGGTCTTGCGCTGGACGTTCGGGCCCTGGGCCCAGGGGTGGTCTATTCTCCCCTGGGCGGATCTTTCGGTAACGTATGTGGGCCCTGCTGTGGATTTCAGGGGCTGCCATTCTCTGCCCGGCGGTGGTCTGATTTTTTCGAGCTAGGATCGGGCGCGTGCGCGCCCGCTGCTGTTTGTCTTGGGGTCCGCCCTCGATTGCTCGGTCTGGGTTCTCGTCTATTTATTTTGCTATCTCCGTTAGTCCTTGGCCCGGCCATGCTGACTCGCTGGTGAGATCAAGGTTTTCGCCTCATGGGCATCTCGTCCGCGCGTTGCAGGATGCGCTTGCTAGGGCCGAAGTGGGGCCTACATTTTTCCGCAAGGGTGCTTTTGTTTGGTTTCGGAGTGGCCCTGGCTGTTCCCTCGGCGCCCGAGGATAAGGAGGCTTTTCGAGTGCCTCTCAGGAAGCCCATCAATTTGATCGATCGCCCTTGAGTGCGTGTGCTGCCACCACCGAAGCCTGTCATGTGTAAGGGGGGGGGGTCTGGCTAGTCCTGGCCGAAGGCTTCGCAAGCTCACGGCGATCTTCTGCAAGAGCATTTTTTTCGGCGCCACCGTGGGCGGCTGGAAGAGCCCGCCACCTTGGCGCACCTTCTTGTGGGGCCTTCTTGGTTATGGGACCATCTTGGATATCTTGGGGGCGTGGGGGGCGGCCGAAGGGGGCGTTGGAACCCGCTCCTGCGGGTGTCAGGTGGTTCGGTTGCAAGTGGGCCCAGACTCTTGCGTGTCGTCGGCGCGCATGCGGCGAACATTCAGCAATCATGTAGCATGGGTTTAGCCATGTGTAATGACACGGCATGCGTGCAGCACGTCTTCGCAAAACAAGAAACAAATACATTATACGTGCGTTGGCGGTTTCGAGAACTCGACATTCACTTTCCATTTTTGTGGCCGTGTTCTAAAGCAATCTCTGTAGCAGGGCCAAATTGTTGTCGGTCCTGTTCGCCAGTGGGTGCACAGGGATGGGCGGTTGTTCACACTCCAGGGAATGCTCAACCACGAGCCCGAGGATTTCAGGTCACGCAGCGCTTGCACCAGCAGGTTTTCGCGTTCAATGGCTGAATGATGAGCAGAGGCTCCTCAACAGGGGGTGATTATATACACGCGTTTTTATGTACATGTGTAATTTGCCACACCCTTGTGCATATGTACAACCATGCATGTTTATGTAGGTATGTTTCTATCTATGTATGTATGTATGTGTTTACACACACATATATATATATATATATAGGTGTGTGTGTTGTATGTACATATTTGCACAGAAAAAGACCGACACACAATGAGAAAAGAGAGAGAGAGAAAGAGAGAGAGAGAGACACACACACACGCACACACATATATATATACATATATTTATATACTTATATATATATAGATGTGTGTGTATGGTATGTACCTATATGCACGGAAAAAGACCGACACACAATGAGAGAGAGAGAGAGACATATACACATATATATATACACATATATATATATATACACATATGCATATATATATCTGTATATGTGTATATATATATATATATAGAGAGAGAGAGAGAGAGAGAGAGAGAGACAAACAAATGTATCGACAGAGAGAATCAACACATCGTACATATACACATAGCTGGAACCGACATGTGGAGTCAGGGTTCGGATATTTTGGGGAAGTGAAAAAGGCGAGGGGTTGACATGTGGGCGATTTTGCGCATGAGTGGGCGGGAGTGCGCGGCAAGGGAGGGACTGACAGAAAGAGGGGAAAACAGAGAAAAAGAGAGAGAGAGAGAGAGACAACGAACAAAAAGAGACAGGGATATATTGCAGCTAGGATCCTAAGTGGGATATCGTGACTGGAATATGAGGGGCTGACATTTTTTGTATATGTTGTGAACATACACGTGCATACATCGACAGTTGCCGGCGGCAAACCCCGCCACCGTGCCCGTGCACCACAGCAGGAAACAGGCTGACTGCAGGAACAGCGCAGTTCCAACGAGTGGTCTGCACTGGGATAGTTCGTGATCTCCACTTCGTCTTCGTCCGTGCGGTAGGGAGGTTGAGGGGAGGAGGAGGAGGAGGAGGAGGAGGAGGAGGAGGAGGAGGAGGAGGAGGAGGAGGAGGAGGAGGAGGAGGAGGAGGAGGAGGAGGAGGAGGAGGAGGAGGAGGAGGAGGAGGAGGAGGAGGAGGAGGAGGAGGAGGAGGAGGAGAGGAGAGGAGAAAGAGGAGCAGGAGGAGGAGGAGGAGAGGAGGAGGAGGAGGAGGAAGAGAAGAGGAGGAGGAGGAGGAGGAGGAGGAGGAGGAGGAGGAGGAGGAGGGGGTAGAGGAGGAGGTGGAAAAAGAGGATAGGGAGAAAATGCAGATACAGAGGAGAAGGTCTCTCAGAGACCCTGGTGGCTCCGCAGGAGCCTGCTGGGGGCCTCTTGGGGGCCTCTTGTGGGCCTCGTGGGGGCCTCCCAGACAGTCTCACCGTGGCAGGCTCGGCTCACGCGACCCCGCTCTCACAGGAGGCCCTCGCGCGGAGCGCCCTGTGCGGGGCGCTCGGGCGCGCGCAAGAGGCCGATGGATGCGAAGCACCGGGCAGCGTCCAGCGCGCGGACCCTGGCGACGCGGCTCCACCGCCAGCGGCGGGCGGAGCTGGGGTCGCAAGCCTAGAGGTTGACACCAACACCAAGATCGGCGGTGTGCCTCAACCGAGGGAAGACGATCCCGATCTCGGTGATGGTGGTCATATTTTGGCTTCCAAGGTGACCGAAATATTACCACCAACACCAAAATCTAGGATCATCTTCCCCATGTGGAGGCAACCTTCTGTGCTGGTGCTGGTGCCAATTTCCAGGCCTCCAATGGGGCTCGCGCGCGCGCCGGCGCTGGATGTGACATTGTCGATTCGTGTTCCCCTTCTTGGGCCCTTGTTAGGGCTGTGTTGGGGCCTGTTTTGGCAGTCTTGGGCGCCTCTAGGGCCGTCTTGGAGCCCTCTTGGGCCGTCTCGCTGATCTCTTGAGGGCCTCTTAGGCCGCCTTGGGGTTCTCTTGGGGGCCTCTGGGGCCGTCTTGGGACGTCGGGAGCTCGAACAGGCCAGAACCCCCAGGCACATTGAAACACCAACGGAACATCACTGCTTGTTGCCACTCGCGGCCCTCTTGGGAAGGCTCTTGGGGCTCTCTTGGGGCGTCTCGCAGGCCCCATGGGCCGACTTGGGGCCATCTTTGGCCAGCTTGATGGCAAAGTGGGGGGGTCTTGGAGCCATATTGGGCCGTCTTGGAGGCATCTTGGCCTCGGGAGCGCGAGTTTGTTGTATTTTGCGAGGGCCCATTCCTCGGGATCGCGGACCATGTGTTTTTTCCTCGGAAGGATGGGTGGCGAGTCGCGCAAGCCCAAAACTAGGAGAGGGGGGATGGGCAGAAGATTCTACAGAAACCCAGCCAGACAGTTTTGGGTACTTTAGCACGCCCGAACATTCCAGGGGGCACAGTGGCGGATATACAGACTATGAGAGAGGGGGGCGAGAGAGAGAGAGAGAGAGAGAGAACAACCAAACAAACAAAAACAAACAAACAAACAGAAACAACAAAAGCGAAATGGAGTGGCGCAACGCGCGGTAGCGTGTGAATCGGTGCTGGGTAAGGGCAGACTGCTACCCTCAGTGATGCGACATCGACGGCACGTGCGTGTGCGGGGTGAGGATGACGATCGGCGCAGATAGGATCGGCGAGTGAGGGGGGAAGCGAGAAGGAGACGGCATTCTCAGAGGGCGGCGGGACTTCGCAGAAGCCCATGCGCCTTCTGAGAGGTTTGTCAGGTGTCGCCCGGGAAGGCTCAGAAAACTTCTCGGAAGGCCCGGGGACTTTCGAGCCTTCTGAGAAGGCCTTCCCCTTCTCACTTCTCCCCCTCGCTCGCCGCCGAGTGACACCACAGGGGAATGGCGCCTGGACGGTGACCCCATGCCGACGCCCTGCAGGGCGGGCGCAGGCGGGTGGGGGCCGACGTCGCGGGGAGGGCGTCGCGCCGTGGAGCGGTTTTCGAAGCAGCGGGGAGGAGCAATGGGGGTCGATCGGGGGATCCCCTGGCCCCGCGCACAGGAGAGAGGCAGGAGAGATAGAGAGAGAGATATGCGCACCGAAGATTCCCAAGATGGCGTTCTAGGGATGTCGAACAATCTGGTGACACTCGATGCCATGGGCCTGTGGAAGAGGCGCCGAGGAGCAGAGGAAGAGGATGATGCGGAGGATGAGGAGGAGGAGGAGGAGGAGGAGGAGGAGGAGCTTGCGGTGCGCGCGTGCGTTGGTGCTGGGAGCGCGGGTCTCCCAGGTCGGCTTCGATGAGCTTCCGCACGTTAGCATGCTGCTGAGATACAAGATTTTCGATCAGCAGTCCGAGGCCCCTCCCTCGCACTGACCTGCTCCCTCCACCGCCGCCTCACCCTCTGCATCCCTACGGCCGATGCTGCTTTAGTTAGCCCCTGCTGCCTGCCGTAGCTGCCCCTGCTTCTGCTGCTCCTCCTCCCCATCCATGTCCTCCCTGCCCGTCCCCGCCCTCCATGTCCCGTGCCCCGTCCCCTTGTTCCCCGTCGCATTGTTTCTGTCACATGGTCATACCCCTTGTCCCTCGTCGCCCTTCCCCGCGCTCCTTTTCTCCCCCTCGCCTCGTCCTCCTCCCCTCCTCTTCCCCGGGGAACAAGCCCCCGACCAAACCTCGGCAGTAAGCTCAGTACGCAAGATCGGTTGCGACGATTTTCGCCACATTGCTCGAGTCAAAACGGCCACGTCGATCATCAACCTGACCTTTCATCATCATTCCGTGTCTGCAACATCACATCTACGGTTGCCGAACGAGTTTTGTTATACGTTTCAGGTTTGATTCCAATGCTGCTGAGCTGCCGCCATATCCGCCATAGCGGTTGGGTAAGCTGCGTTGCAACGCTATAGCGTGACATGGTTCTCGCGGTGCATGGCTGCCTCACGAGTGCCTCTTGTGGGGCTTGTTGGGGCCTCCTTTGGTTTTCTGTTGGGGTGTGTGTCTTGGATCCGCGGCCAGATTGGGGTCATGGCGCCATCTTCAGAGTCTTTGTTGGCAATCTGGGCGGGTTGTGAGAGCCGTCTTTGTTTCTGGTTTTGGGCCGTCTTGGGTCGTCCCGTGTCGGTCTTGGGCGGGTCTTGGGAGGTCTTGGGCTGTCTTGGGGGCCGTGTTGCGGCCTCCCACAATATAGTGCCAGTTGGGACCATCTTCGGCCAGCCTTGACAGTATCGGAGGCAAATTCAGGCTCTCGGGAGCCTCGTCCTGGCTTTCCTGGGGACCTCTGGGTCCCATAACACGTGTGGACCAGCTCATTGGCCTACTCTTCAAATTACAGTTGGACTTCCAGGGAGGTGGAGCAAGGGGAGGGCAAGCCGAAGAGGTTTCGACCGAGGTCTATACGTCCCGTTCCCTACGGCCATCTCAATATACGTCAAAAACGAAACAGTAAGCCACCCTAGTTGCAAGATGCTGAGATGGTCCTGAGAGGCTTTCGAGAGACTCTTGTGTGTGCCTTGAGCCTCTTGAGATGCTACCGAACTGATCCTGAGAGGCTCCCGAGAGTGTCGTGAGGGTCCTGATAGGGTTCGAGGCTTATGTGAGGCACAAGAGGCCCAGGATAGTGAGAGGCTCCTGAGAGGCTCCTGAGAAGCTCCTGGGAGGATCCTCAGATTTTCATGGTAGGGTCCTGAGAAGGTTCCGAGAAGGACCCTGAGATGTTGATGATCTGGTTTTGAGAAGGGTCCTGAGAGGGTTCAGGGAGGCCTTCGATTCAGTAACATTTCTATACGCGATAACGTGTTTGGATAAATGCCGCAGATTTTGGACGGATGCATCCTGCACGATGGAAAGCAGGTGACAGCAGGGAGCCAGCAGCGCGGCTGCAGCCAGGACTTCTCCAGAACCCCGGGTCAACCGACGTCAGGGAGATGGGAATACAGTCGGCCCGGATTAGTAGGTCGACCCTGCCAGCTCAAGGATGCCCTTGTGTCCTGTGCCTCGTGACCCATGCCTCCTGCATTCCTGTGGCAGTGTGCCCCTCGGAAAGGGTCTCTTGTCCTCTCGCGTGTCCTCTCCAATCAAGTCCGACCGTACTCCCCCGCCGCGCGCGCGTGTGCGCTCGTCATCGAACAGCCGTTTGAGCCCCACACTGTTGCCCGGAACTGCCACCCAGGCACGGCCAACCCAGTGCAGCACGTAACCCTTCGGGGATGAGGAACACGCAGATGGGGACGCGGAGGAGGAGGAGGAGGAGGAGGAGGAGGAGGAGGAGGAGGAGGAGGAGGAGGAGGAGGTGGAGCAGGGGGAGCAGGGGAAGGATGCGCGGCTTCCCCCCCGCCATTCTCTCTGCATGGGGCGCGCAGGCCTCGGTCACGTCCCTCGACGTGCTGGACCCGCGCATGCCCACGCGCATCTCCGGGCAGCGGCCTGCCCCGCAGCCGCCCAACCCGCTCCTGACGGCCCTGAGGCGCCCGGCGGGGGAGGCGCAGCAGCAGCCGTGCCGATCGATCGGTTTGCCCGACCGATTCGATCGGTCCGATCCGACAATGCTATCATGCTACCGGTTCGCTCCATCCTTGTTCATTGCCTGGGGGTGCCTCGCGCCGCCAATTTCAGACTCGAGTGCGACTCAGGCTCTGCCGGTCGTCCAAAGCAGCGTGGCCGCCGCCGCCCTTTGATCAGGGAGGGGGATTGCATCGGCTGGCTCGGGACGGGGCGCTCTCCCTCTCCTCCCCAGGGGGGGAGGGGGTGGTACGGGCGACCACGACCACATACCAGACAGGGGGTGGGGACATGGCGGCGCGCCGCCCCCACCCGTCCTCCTCCTTTTCCTCAGCCCCCACCCTCCTCATTGTCATTTTCCTCTTGCGGTTTCGGATTCCCTGGCCCTTGACAGCTTGTATTTTTCCCGGAAAGGGCTCGAGCCCAGGGTTCTCTTTTAGTTGGTTTACCCCCCGGTTTTTACTTGAAGGGGGCCGGCGAATTTCTTGTGCGATAAATTACGAGGTCGAAGGGGGCCGGCGAATTACAATTGTGAGGACGAAGGCCATTTTTCGTCACCCCTCACGCAGATCATGCTCTTGAAATTTTATTGCCTTTAAGGAAACCTCTATATTTCACAGGTGAAGTCCACTTTTTTCCGACATCGACTTTAAACAAAAAAAAACGAGGTAAACGCGTTCGCTCGATAAATACCGAGGTGCCGCGGCCTCCGGAACGGCGCTGGGAACGGAGTTCTGGATTCTTGAAGTTGCGTAAGTTCGGAAATAGCAGAAATCCCTTGTGTTTTTTGACCCTGACCCCGCCGATCTGCGTGAGGTGTGGCAGGGAATACCAGAAATGTGTCAAATCCCTTGTGTTTTTGGACCCTGACCCCGCCGATCTGCGTGAGGGGTGGCGTGGAATTCCAGAAATGTGGCAAATCCCCTGAGTTTTTGGACCCTGACCCCGCCGATCTGCGTGAGGGGTGGCACGGAATTCCAGAAATGTGGCAAGTCCCATGTGTTTTCGGATCCTGACCCCGCCGACCTGCGTGAGGGGTGGCACCGAATTTCAGAAATGTGGCAAGTCCCATGTGTTTTCGGACCTTGACTTCGCCCAGGGGGGCCCAGGAGGTTCCAGGAGAGCCCAGGAGAGCCCAGGAGGGCCCAGGAGAGCCCAGGAGGGCTCAGGAGGACCCAGGAGGCTCCAAGAGGCACCAGGGGGCCCAAGGAGGGCCCAGGAGAAGCTCCAGGAGGCTCCAGGAGAGCCCAGGAGGGCCCAAGAGGTCCAAGGAAGACCCAGGAGGGCCCAGGAGCCCTTACGAGGGATCGTGGCCCTGGGAGCGCTGACGTAGCGTAATTTACGAGGGATCGTGGCCCTGGGAGCGCGGGTGTAGTGTAATTTTTGAGGATGTCCCTAAGGAAACGCTTGTTTTTAATAATTTGTGGAGGATGTCTCGAGCGAAACGCTGGTTTTGCAGAGTTGGGGATGTCTCGAGCGAAACGCTTGTTTTCAGAATTTGTTGAGGATGTCTCGAGCGAAATGTTGGTTTTGCAGAGCCGACCGCGACGCGGAAAAGCGCCCCGCGCGTAGGAATTCCGATGATGTTTCGCGCGTGCCGCGCCCCGCGCGCGGGAATTTCGAGGATGTCTCGACTAATTCGTTCGTTTTGCCAGGATTCCCTTGAATTTTGGCAGGATGTCTCGAGCGAAATGCTTGTCTTTCATCATTTGTTGAAGACGTTTCGAGCGAAGCGCTGGTTTTGCAAAATTGGGGGATGTCTCGAACGGGGGCCTCGTGGGGGTCCTCGTGGGGGGTTCAGAATTCAGAGGATGTCTCAGGCGAAATGCTTGTTTTCACGTCCCGCTCGCAAGAATTTTGAGGATGTCTCGCGCGTGCCGCGTCCCGCGCGCAGGAATTCTGAGGATGTTGGCAGGATGTCTCGAGCGAAACGCTTGTCCCCAGCACGTTCCGTAGCGCGTCCCCTTGGCACGTCCCGCGGTGCGTCCCCATGGCACGTCCCTTGGCACGTCGCTTGGCGGGTCCCTTGAGACGTTCCGCGTCGCGTCCTCCTGGTATGTCCCCTTGTCATTAGCTCTGGGGCAGCTACTATGTGTTCAGGCAGCTCGAGCTTAAGATCCAGATCAGTTCGGTCAGGACTCGGATGCAAAGGAGGACTCGATCCACGAGGCTATAGAGCACAATCGCGGCATGGCACATCGCAATTCGGCACGGCGCAGCACAGCACAGATTTCGGCACGGTACATCAAGATCGATACACTCAGCATTGCAACTTGGCACGTTCCGTGGGGCGTCCCTTGGCGAGTCCCCCTGGCACGTCGCGTGGCGCGTCCCCTGGCACATTCCGTGGCACATCCATTGGCACGTTCCGTAGCGCGTCCCCTTGGCACGTCCGGCGGTGCGACCCCATGGCACGTCCCCTGGCACGCCGCCTGGCGCGTCCCTTGGGACGTTTCGCGGCGCGTCCTCCTGGCATGCCCCCTTGTCAATTAGCTCTGGGGCAGCTAATATTTGTTCAGGCAGCTCGAGCTTAAGATCCAGATCAGTTCGGTCAGGACTCGGATGCAAAGGAAGACTCGATCCACGACGCTATAGAGCACAACCGCGGCATGGCACATCGCAATTCAGCACGGTGTAGCACAGCACAGCCCTCGGCACGGTACATCAAGATCGATACAATCAGCATTGCACTTGCCCGTCACCCAATCAGGTGTCTTTGAAAACGTTGCCATGCGTTACATTTCTATATTCCTTTCCGGGTTCGTGGGTCGATCATGTTTGAAATTCGAAAACGTTTGTGATATTTCCAAATGGTTTGGAATTTTTCTGTCTGCCTGGGTTTCGGATTTCCCAGCTCCTGGAAACTTTTGTGTTGTTTGTTTTTTGAAATTTTCAATTGGTTTGGACTTCTTGTTCCCGGAAAGGGCGTAGGCCCAGGGCTTTCTTTCAGATGGTTTACCCCCCGGTTTCGACTTGTTGAGGGCCGGCGAAATTATTCTGCGTAAATGACGAGGTCAAGTTTTTTTTTTTTTTTGAAGTGCGTTTCGTGCGTGACCGCTCGAGGAAAGTGCGCCCCCCATCTCGGATCCTCGATAAAAAACGGGGTCCGCAGACCCCCGTTTTCCCTCGTGAAAAAGAGGGTGCGGAGCGTTTTTCGCAGAATCCTGGACAAATGACGGGGTTTGGAGCCCCGACCGCGACGCGGAGAAGCGCTCCGCGCGCAGGAATTCCGAGGATGTCTCGCGCGTGCCGCGTCCCGCGCGCAGGAATTTCGAGGATGTCTCGACAAATTCGCTTGTTTTGTTAGGATTTCTTAGAATTTCGGTAGGATGTCTCGAGCGAAACGCTTGTTTTACATAGTTTGTGGAGGATGTCTCGAGCGAAACGCTGGTTTTGCAAATTTTGGGGATGTCTCGAGCGGGGGCTTCGTGGGGAGCCAGAGTTCAGAGGATGTCTCAGGCGAAATGCTTGTTTTCGTGCCCCGCTCGCAGGAATTCCAAGGATGTCTCGCGCGTGCCGCGCCCCGCGCGCAGGACTTTTTGAGGATGTCTCGACTAATTCGTTTGTTTTGCCAGGATGTCCTTGGATTTTGACTGGATGTGTCAAGCGAAACGCTTGTTTTTTTTTATAATTTGTTGAAGATGTCTCGAGCGAAACGCTGGTTTTTGCAAACTTGGGGGATGTCTCGAGCGGGGGCCTCGTGGGTGGCCAGAATTCAGAGGATGTCTCAGGCGAAATGTTTGTTTTCACGTCCCGCTCGCAGGAATTCCAGGGATGTCTCGCGCGTGCCGCGTCCCGCGCGCAGGAATTTTGAGGATGTCTCTGCTAATTTGTTTGTTTAGCGAGGAGTTCTAGGGATTTGAAGGGTGTCTCGAGCGAAACGCTTGTTTTTCATAATTTGTTGAGGATGTGTCGAGCGAAACGCTGGCTTTGCAAAATTGGAGGATGTCTCGAGCAGGGGCCCTCGTGGGTGGCCAGAATTCAGAGGATTTCTCAGGCGAAATGCTTGTTTTCATGTCCCGCTCGCAGGAATTCCAAGGATGTCTCGCGCGTGTTGCGTCCCGCGCGTAGGAATTTTGAGGACGTCTCGACAATTCGCTTGTTTTGTTAGGATTTCTTAGGACTTTGACAGGATGTCTCGAGCGAGCGCTTGTTTTTCATAATTTGTTGAGGATGTGTCGAGCGAAACGCTGGCTTTGCAAAATTGGGGGTTGTCTCGAGCGGGGGCCTCGTGGGTGGCCAGAATTCAGAGGATGTCTCAGGCGAAATGCTTGTTTTCACGTCCCGCTCGCAGGGATTCCGAGGATGTCTCGCGCGTGCCGCGTCCCGCGCGTAGGAATTCTGAGGATGTTGGCAGGATGTCTCGAGCGAAACGCTTGTCCCCAGCACGTTCCGTAGCGCGTCCCCTTGGCACGTCCCGCGGTGCGTCCCCATGGCACGTCCCTTGGCACGTCGCTTGGCGGGTCCCTTGAGACGTTCCGCGTCGCGTCCTCCTGGCATGTCCCGTTGTCCATTAGCTCTGGGGCAGCTACTATGTGTTCAGGCAGCTCGAGCTTAAGATCCAGATCAGTTCGGTCAGGACTCGGATGCAAAGGAGGACTCGATCCACGAGGCTATAGAGCACAATCGCGGCATGGCACATCGCAATTCAGCACGGCGCAGCACAGCACAGATTTCGGCACGGTACATCAAGATCGATACATTCAGCATTGCAACTTGGCACGTTCCTTGGCACGTTCCGTGGGGCGTCCCTTGGCGAGTCCCCCTGACACGTCGCGTGGCGCGTCCCCTGGCACATCCCGTGGCACATCCATTGGCACGTTCCGTAGCGCGTCCCCTTGGCACGTCCCGCGGTGCGACCCCATGGCACGTCCCCTGGCACGTCGCCTGGCGCATCCCTTGGGACGTTTCGCGGCGCGTCCTCCTGGCATGTCCCGTTGTCCATTAGCTCTGGGGCAGCTACTACGTGTTCAGGCAGCTCGAGCTTAAGATCCAGATCAGTTCGGTCAGGACTCGGATGCAAAGGAGGACTCGATCCACGAGGCTATAGAGCACAATCGCGCCATGGCACATCGCAATTCAGCACGGCGCAGTACAGCACAGCCCTCGGCAGGGTACATCAAGATCGATACCTTCAGCATTGCATTTGCCCGTCACCCAATCAGGTGTCTTTGAAAACGCTGCCATGTGTTACAGTTCTATATTCCTTTCCGGGTTCGTGGATCGATCATGTTTTTTGTTTGTTTGAAATTTTAGTTTTTCCCGGAAAGGCTTAAGCCCAGGGTTCTCTTTTAGTTGGTTTACCCCCGGGTTTGACTTGAGGTGGGCCAGCGAATTTCTTTTGCGATAAATATCGAGGTCGAGGTGGGCCAGAGAATTGACATTTGAGGATGTCTCAAACGAAACGCTTGTTTTTCATAATTTGTTGAGGATGTCTCGAGCGAAACGCTTGTTTTTCAGAATTTGTTGAGGATGTCTCGACCGAAACGCTTGTTTTGTGTTATAGTGAACTGCTTGTTTTCACATGCCCGGGTCTTGAGGATGTCTCGAGCGAGACACTTGGCTTCACGCCTCCAGGTTGCCCAGACAGATGTCCAGCATGAGGATTTGTTGAGGATGTCTCGAACCAGAGACTTGTTTCCACGTGTCCAGATCGCCCAGGCGGATGTCTAGCATGAGGATGTGTCGAGGAAGTCTCGATCGAGACGCTTGTTTGCACGTGTCCAGGTTGCCCAGGCGGATGTCTAGCATGAGGATGTGCTGTGAACGTCTTGAGCGAAACGCGTGTTTTCACGTACCCTTAGCATTGCAGCCTGGCATGTTGCCTGGCACGTTCCGCGGAGCGTTCCGTGGCGAGTCCCCCTGGCACGTCGCGCGGTGCACGTCCATTGGCACATTCCGTAGCGCGTCCCCTTGGCATGTCTCGCGGTGCGTGCCCATGGCACGTCCCCTGGCACGTCGCCTGGCGCGTCCGTTGGGACGTTCCGCGGCGCGTCCTCCTGGCATGTCCCGTTGTCCATGAGCTCTGGGGCAGCTACTATGTGCTCAGGCAGCTCGAGCTTAAGATCCAGATCAGTTCGGTCAGGACTCGGATGCAAAGAGACTCGATCCACACGCTATATAGAGCACAATCGCGGCATGGCACATCGCATTTCAGCACGGCTCAGCACAGCACAGCCGTCGGCACGGTACATCAAGATCGATACACTCAACATTGCACCTTGGCACATTCCTTGGCGCGTTCTGTGGCGAGTCCCCCTGGCACGTCGCGCGGCGCGTCCCCTGGCACGTCCCGCAGCACGTCCATTGGCACGTTCCGTAGCGCGTCCCTGTGGCAGGTCCCGCGGTGCGTGCCCATGGCACGTCCCCTGGCACGTCGCCTGGCGCGTCCGTTGGGACGTTCCGCGGCGCGTCCTCCTGGCACGTCCATTGGCATGTTCCGTAGCGCGTCCCCTTGGCACGTCCCGCGATGCGTGCCCATGGCACGTCCCCTGGCACGTCGCCTGGCGCGTTCCCTTGGGACTTTCCGCGGCGCGTCCTCCTGGCATGTCCCCTGTGTCGATTCGTTCTGGGGCAGCTACTATGTGCTCAGGCAGCTCGAGCTTAAGATCCAGATCAGTTCGGTCAGGATTCGAATGCCAGGGAGGACTCGATGCACAACGTTATATAGAGCACAATCGCGGCATGGCACATCGCAGTTCAGCACGCCGCAGCACAGCACAGCCGTCGGCAGGGTACATCAAGATCGATGCATTCAGCATTGCAACTTTGCACGTTCCGTGGCGCGTCCCGTGGCGAGTCATCTTGGTACGTCTCGCGGCGCGTCCCCTGGCACGTCCCGTGGCACGTCCATTGGCACGTTCCGTAGCGCGTCCCTTTGGCAGGTCCCGCGGTGCGTCCCCATGGCACGTCCCTTGGCACGTCGCTTGGCGCGTCCCTTGGGACGTTCCGCGGCGCGTCCTCCTGGCATGTCCCCCTGTCAATTAGCTCTGGGGCAGCTACTATGTGCTCAGGCAGCTCGAGCTTAAGATCCAGATCAGTTCGGTCAGGACTCGGATGCAAACGAGGACTCGATCCACAACGCTATAGAGCACAATCGCGGCATGGCACATCGCAGTTCAGCACGCCGCAGCACAGCACAGCCGTCGGCAGGGTACATCAAGATCGATACATTCAGCACTGCATTTGCCCGTCTCCCAATCAGGTGTCTTTGAAACGCCGCCATGCGTTACAGTTCCTTATTCCTTTCCGGGTTCGTGGGTCGATCTTGTTTTGGACATTCCAGATTCCTTTGTGGTTTGGAGTTTTCGGGATTCATGGTTACATGGGTTTCGGATTCCCTGCCTCTTGGACACTTTCTTATCTGTTTTAGAACATTGAGGTTTTGAAAGTGTCAAACTGCTGGATGTTTGTTCGACGTTTTCCAGATTTGGAGCCAACGTGCGTTTTGCATAGTAAGTTGAGAGGGATGGTTGGCCTGCGCGCAGCAAGCATTGTGAGGCCCCTCCCGCCGTCCCTGGCAAACCTCAATGCGAAGTGGTCGCGAGGTGCTTCCGCATGCTCCATCTTTTGAGGCAGCGCGTATGTTGTATGTTCCGTAGCCCCCTCTTGGCTCAAGCCCTTGGCTCAAGCCGCTCTGGCTCGAACTGGCCTCAGCGGCTGGCCGGCCGTGGCCGGGGGCCCGCCCCTCGGTCCTCGGCCTCCCCGCCCGCGGGGGCGTGTGAGGGGTTCGCCCCCCTCCGCGCCCCCGCTCGCTCGGCCATGGTGTCGCGCTCGGCGCGGCGGCGGCGGCAGCGGCACGCCGCCGCCTGCCGCGCCGCTGCCGCGGCCGGCCCGGCCGGCCTGCTGCCGCCGCGGCCCAGCGTGGCCCCTGGCTGCCTCGGCGTGGCCGGCGGCGCCGCCGCCGCGGCCGCCGCCGCTGCGACCGCCGGCGCTGTGGCGCGCGCCGCTGCTCTGGGGCCTGCCGCGGCGGCCGCGGCCGCCGCGGGTGCGGCGGCCGCCGCTGTGGCCGCCGCGGCCGCTGGCGCCGCCGCTCCCGCTGCAGCTGGTGTCGCGGCCGCCGCTGCCGCCGCCGCTGGCCTCATTGAACATGAAGCCGGTCCCAAACATCATCTCCTACGTCATCCTGAACAGCTGGTGCGAGAAGGGCAGGCGCTGGCAGTGGCAGCTGGCCGTGGCGCTGGTAAGCGAGATCCTGATCGTGAAGCTGAAGCCCAACATCATCACGTACGGCACTGTGAACAGCGTGTGCGAGATGAGCAGGCGTCGGCAGTGGCAGCAGGCAGTGCCGCTGCTGGGCGAGATTGTGGCCGCGAAGCTGGAGCCCACCATCTTCACCAACGGCACTGTGAAGAGCGCGTGCGAGAAGAGCAGGTGGCAGCAGTGGCAGCAGGTTGTGGCGCTGCTGGGCGAGATTGTGGCAGCGAAGCTGGCGCCCACCATCTTCACCAACGGCACTGTGAAGAGCGCGTGCGTGAAGAGCAGGCGGCAGCAGTGGCAGCAGGATGTGGCGCTGCTGGTCGAGGCCGCGGTCCTGAAGCTGAAGCCCGCGTTCATCAACTCTGGCGCGTTGAACAGCGCGTGCGAGAAGAGCAGGCGTCGGCAGTGGCAGCAGGCAGTGCCGCTGCTGGGCGAGATTGTGGCCGCGAAGATAGAGCCCACCATCTTCGCCAGCGGCACTGTGAAGAGCGCGTGCGAGAAGAGCAGGCGGCAGCAGTGGCAGCAGGTTGTGGCGCTGCTGGGCGAGATTGTGGCAGCGAAGCTGGTGCCCAACTTCATCACCTACGGCAGTGTGAAGAGCGCGTGCGTGAAGAGCAGGCGTCGGCAGTGGCAGCAGGATGTGGCGCTGCTGGGCGAGATTGTGACCGTGAAGCTGGAACCCAACATCATCGCGTACTTCACTGTGAACAGCTCGCGCGAGAAGAGCAGTCGTCGGCAGTGGCAGCAGGTTGTGGCGCTGCTGAGCGAGATGGCGGTCTTGCAGCTGAAGCCCAACATCATCACCTACCACATCCGGAACAGCTGGTGCGAGAAGGGCGGGCGTTGGCAGCGACAGCAGGCAATGGCGTTGCTGAGCGAGATGGTGGTCGTGCAGCTGGAGCCCTACATCAACGCCTGCAGCGCCCTGAACAGCGCGTGCGAGACGAACAGGCGTTGGCAGCGACAGCAAACAAAGGCGCTGCTGAGCGAGATGGTGGTCGTGCAGCTGGAGCCCAGCATCATCCCCTGCAGCGCCCTGATCAGCGAGTGCGAGAAGAGCAGGCGTTGGCAGCGCCAGCAGGCAATAGCGTTGCTGAGCGAGATGGCGGCAGCGAAGCTGAAGCCCAACATCATCACATAGGGCGCCCCGGCCAGCGCGTGCGAGAAGAGCAGGTGTTCGCTGTGGCCGCTGTCCTCGAGGACCAGTCCGCGGACATCACGGCTGCTGCGCGCAACTTCGCCTTCGCGGTGTTGACGTCCAGCGACCCCGCGGCGGACATTGCGAACGGCCGCCTTGCCAGGTTGGCGATCCTCGGCACGTTCCTCCAGGACTGCCGGATTGGCTCCGCCCAGGGCGATGGGGCGCTGTGCGCTGGATCCCCGCTGCGCGCCTTCAAATTCGAGAGCGAGCTTGGCGTTCAGGACCCCTCGGGCCTTCGGGGCCCTGCTGGCTGCGCAGCGGGCGGCAGCGCGGAGAATCTCGCTCACCAGTGGCAGGCAGAGCTGAAGAACGACGTCCCAGAAGGGGATCGCTTGTGGTCAGACGAGGACGTTCCAGTGGGCAATCGAGATGCGGTTGCTTGCAGTGACCAGTGTGCATCTCACACTAACACCCCCCCTTCAGCAGCGCCAGCAGGGCAGAGGAAAGGAGTGGGAAGTCACGGCGGAGACGGCGGAGGCTGCAGAAGCCGCGGAGCATCCCCCATCAGAGCAGTCAGTCCGTCAGCAGTCCTCTGGGAGCGCCGCGCACCCAGCAGGGGGGCCGCGGAGCAACCGTCCAGACGCGGGACAGCGAAGCCATCCGCTGGCTCGTCGGGAGAAAGCTCTTCGCGCCTATTCGCCCCCTTCCCCTGTCAGTGAGCTCCTTGCGGACGACGAGCCCCAGGCGCCCTCGCCAGGCGTCCAGGGCACCGCTGGCGAAGCAGCTCGCGCCCCGGCTATGGAAGCCGCGCCGCCGAGCGTGCGCGCGCCCGGCGCAACCGGCGGCGCCCCAGAAACCGGAGAGAGAGTCCTGCGCTGTCCACAGGGGGCGCGCCTGGGAGCGACGGCGGGCACAGGCCCGAAGGCGAACGCCAGCGGAAGGGGCCCTTCCCCACTTGACACAAGGCCGCGTCTGCCCTGGCCGCCGGGCGCGATCCGACCCCAGCCTGGCGGCCAACCGTGCGGCCTGCATCTCCCCACAAAACCCTGCCAGGCGCGCAGCTGGAGCTGTTGCGAGCAGATCGCGAGCCCCCCAGCCAGGACAACGAGGCCGGTACCGTGGAGACTTGCGGCCGGGATACATGGCGGCACCAGAGGCCCGACCCGCGTCAATGGCCAGAGCCCAAGGGCCCCGACACGGGACAACAACTGTACAAAACAGGAATCAACAACATCCAGTGGGACCTCCCCAGGAAGACGCCCGGCGAGGCGATGCGACGACTCCAAGTCACACTGGGGACAATGCTCACTGGCACCTGGCACGCTTTCGCCATGCGGCAGTCTGTGCCCGGCAGCAAGGGCGCGCTCGACCCGCTTCGGCACGACCCGCAAACCTGCCACCTCTTCCTGGAATCCTTCCGCAGCCACAAGTGCGACGTATGGGTCCTCAGCGACGCGCTGGGCCTCGACGTCGACTGGGCTCGGCCGTGGCAGCTGCGCCTGGGTCGGAGCAGAGGCGCGAGCAGTGATCGCCGCGCGGCAACGGGCTACCCGAACAACCGGGCCCCCAAGAAGCGCAAGAAACAGTGGTGGGCCGTCTCCCTACAGTCGCCTTGCTACCCCCCTCGTGGCGTCGCACGCGCGGGGATCTGGTGCGTGGAGGGCGGTCACTGGCAGCGGGCCCGTCGCTCCCCTGCTGAGAGTGTGTCTCGCGGCGGTTAGCTGCGCCCCCCTCATGCGCAGATGTTATCGGCGTGCAGCTGCTGCCATGTCACTTGGATGTCAAGTCGTAGATGGGGCTCTTGCAGACGCACTCTGCCGGCTCACACTTTGTAAACGGCATCGCGCTCGTGGGATCAGGTGCGAGGAGGATGGTCTCTGGCAGCAGGCCCGTTGCTGCCCGGCGCATCCTGCGACGTGTCTCGACTTCTGTTTCGTTCAGAACTTCTACTTATTCATCTTGGCTGCTGTCTACGTGCTGCGTGTGTTTCTATGCCGTCGACCTCAGTATTTTTCTCCTCTGTCTGCGTGCTGCGCTTGTGGCTATGCCGTGGGCAGTCTGGATTTCTACTCTGAGATCCACCTTCTCTGCTGACTATGAGTTGTACGCCGTACTCATCAGCGCGATGGGGTTCTCATACTTTCTCCCTCTTGGTTCTGACGTGCTGTTGTCGGACGTGCCGTGCATCTACATGGAATATACCGTCCCTGCAGCTTCCCCCCCCCGCCGTGTACCTGTGTTCAGCGGCTTTTGGCTGCGCCCCCCCTCTGCAGGAGGCCGTGGAGGAACAACTATGGACCGTTGGACAAGAGGTGCAGTGCAGAAGTGTGGACTCAGCTACTGCAGTGTGAATGATGGCGTGTCCCGCGGGTTATCCTGTGGCTTGCATCCTGGCGTCGGGCTCCCTGGGGGGCCGCCGCTGGTCCCGGGTCCGCCCTCTGTGGCTCTGGTACTCTTGCTGTTTCTGTCGGTCAGCGGTGACGGCGGCGCCGCTGTCTCCAGCGTTGCCCGCTTGGGCCGGCGCGCTGCCGGGGCGCCCTTGCAGCTTCCACCCCTCGCCGTGTACTTGTGTTCGGCGGCTTTTGGCTGCGCCCCCCCCCTGCCGGGGGCCGTGGGGGGCAACAGTGGGCCGTTTGACATGAGGTACAGTGCAGAAGTGTGGACTCAGCGGATGCAGTGGGAAGGGGCCCGGGTGTCCCGCGGGCTCTCCTGTGGCTTGCATCCTGGCGCCGGGCTCCCTGGGGGGCCGCCGCTGGTCCTGGGTCCGCCTTCTGTGGCTCTGGTATTCTTGCATCCCGTTTCTGTCGGTCAGCGGTGGCGGTGGCACCGCCCTCTTCAGCGTGGTCCACATGTGCCAGCGCACTGCCGGGTTGTCCCTGCGGCCTTCCCCCCCCCGCCGTGTACCTGTGTTCTGCGGCTTTTGGCTGCGCCCCCCCCCTGCAGGAGGCCGAGGAGGAACAGCAATGTACCGTTGGACAGTAGGTACTGTGAAAGGTGCCCTGTGTGAGGCACGGAGGCCCAGCTGCAGGTTCCACCCAGCCCCCAGAGGCCGAGAACGAGGCTCCCGTAGGGAACCTAGAGGCGTCAATGGACGAGGTATCTGGAGAGAATCAACACGTGCCCATGGAATTGGGCGGCGCTGACCACCCACCAAGGGGGCAGGCCACCAGACCCCCCCTTGCAACGACGGGTGCCTCACCTCAGCGACCGCCAGGCGTCGATGGACGAGCGGGCTCCGAGCAGACAGCGACAACCCCGCTCCTGAGGGCCGTCCTACCCTCCTCCTTCTCTCCTCCTCCTTCTCTCCTCCTCCTCCTCCTCCTCCTCCTCCTCCTCCTCCTCCTCCTCCTCCTCCTCCTCCTCCCCCTCCTCATTCATTCACAATGTCTCTGCGGCTTTTGGCTGCGCCCCCCCCCTGCGAAGATTGCCGCGGCCGCAGATGTGCGCTCGCCCTGAGACCGGCCCAGGGAGCTCCGGTCCCTCGTTGCCGATTCAGCCTTTGTTCTGCTACAAGGACGCCACGCCCGTGGGCAGGAAGTTCCGTGCATGGAGGCCCAGGGTATCACTATCTGTGTCCAGCGGCTTTTGGCTGTGCCCCCTTCTCTCGTTCACAAGTCTCTGCGGCTTTTGGCTGCGCCCCCCCAACTAACAGCATATATTGGCTTTGTCAGCGAGCGGCCCCGCATCGAGTGGTAAAGAGCCTTCCACGGTCCATGTTCGTTTCGCTCTTTTCGGCGCAGCCACAACCCCAGCCTTCGCTGGGACATTGCATCGTTGTGCCCCCGAACCGCGTGAGTCGGATACGATGCATGTGGACCGGCTACCAGCTGTGGTTGTCAGCCGCGTGCAAGCACACCAGTGGTCTCTTATGGGACGGTGCCCCGACACCCCTCATTGACACCAGTGCTCAGCGGCTTGTGGCTGCGCCCCCCTCCTGCCTGTGGCCCGCCCTGGTCCGTCGCCGACCCGGCCATGGTTCTGTCTTGGCCCGCTGTCAGCACGCCGCTTGCGAGCGGTACGGCCCAGCAGCCCAGTAGCCGCCAGCCTTCGTCACGCCACCGGCGTCGGGGTATTGGCTTCCGCACGGGCAGCGTGGCAGGTGTGGTTGGGTGCAGCCGTCAGCCATACACTCGGTGACACCTGGTGTCTGGCTTCGTCGAGTGAGCGGCCCTGCGTTGACTGGTTCAGCCTTCTGCAGATCGTGGTCGCTCTCTCCAGAGCAGCCCCAGCTACCAGCCCTCGTCAGTATTTTGCATCGTTGTGCCCCCGTCTGCGTGAATCGGACACGATTTGCACGCACTGGCTTCCGGCTGGAGGTGGCTCAGCCTCGTGAGCGCACACCATTGGTCTTTACTGGAGGGCGCTTTGATGTGGATCAGCCACACCTTTGCAAGTGCGCGGCCCTGCATTGAGTGGTTCAGCCTTCTGCAGTTCGTGGTCGCTCTCTTCAGAGCAGCCCCGGCTACCAGCCCTCGTCTGTGCGTTGCATCGTTGCGCCCCCGAGCTGCGTGAGTCGGATACGATGTGCTCGTATTGGCTACCGGCTGGAGGTGGCTCAGCCTCGTGAGCGCACACCAGTGGTCTTTCTCTATTGGATGGCGCTCTGACGCGTTCAGCCACACCGAGGTCCAGTGAGCCTTGATGAGTCAGGCCTTGCCGCACCATCGTTCACCCGGGGTGCTGCAGTGAGTCTGAGTTAGTCGCTCGCGCTCGCCCTCTCCCCCCTCTCTTGCCCCCTTCCTTTGTGTTTCGGCTGGAGCTTGGCGCCGAAAGGGCGACTTCTCCCCGCCGTTCCGCCGCCGGTCGCCGCGCCTTGGCGTCCCCACCCGCTGGGATGCCAGTGCCGGTCACCTGCGGACACCACTGGCGCCTTAATGAGGGTCATTTTGTCCCTTGCATGTGCGTACGCCACTGCGGCCAATTATCTTCGTACCGCGCCCCGGACGTTAACCCGCTTCTTGACCTTTGCCTTGGAGCCGCCGACCAAACAAATATGTTGTATGTTCTTCGACTGGGATGGTTGGCTTGCGCCCAGCAGGCAACACGAGCCCCCCCCGCCGCCCGTGCCAACGTCCAGCGCAGAGTGGGCGCGGGGTGCCCGCTCCACGCTGCAGGCAACGTGTGCTGCGTGTGCTATGTTTTGAGTGTGGGTTCGGGGTGGATGCCGGTCGGGTGGGAGAGGATTTTGTTATTGTGTAGGGAGCAGTGATCGATTCCTCCCAAAAGGGGAAGAGGGCTTGGATGAGGCGACCCGCCGGACCGCCTGCGCCCAGAGGGCCTGTTGGATTCCCTTTCCCCCTGCTCACCTCTGTTCCCATTCGCTGCCTATGCTCTTCCGTTCCCTCCGTGGTCCTCTTCGTTTCCCCTCTCGCTCCCTCTGCCCCCTTCCTTTCCGTTCTACGTCCCTCGCCTCCCCTCTCATCCACCCTCAGCAAGAGCCAGGCACACCCGGGGGCCGCTCGCTGCAGTCATTCATTACCTTACAGACGCAGGCCGGGACATTGTTCAGCTCACTCTTTGGCATCAGCCATCTGACGTGTCGCGCCAACGCGAAGGCTGAACATTTGATGGCGGCAAGTTTCATAATTTAGTCAAGCTGAGGAGCTGTTAGACGCTTTCGCTGAGTCTAACAGACTAAGCCATATCCGCAAGCAGCCAGCTCCACTCCTTGAGTTGGTGGCATGAAAAAGTGGTGTTGAGAAATTCAGTTTAACGAAGCAGCTTTTCGAAGTGAGGTGAGAGCGTATTCCAGTCTACTGTCGCAGGCTGGCGCAAGCGCTACTGACTATCGCGGTAGGGGGTGCCTGGCCAGGTTGGCGCAAGGTTGAGGCGGGATATGCAGTGCCATAATGTTGCGACCGTTGTGGCGAACGCACCGACAATCGAGACTTTCCAGCATTCACCGCGTTACAGGAGTTATGCCATAAAGCGCTGACTCAAGGCGCCAGCCTCCAATGCTACTGGTATCGAGTACTCATCCCATCCCACCACCGCAGCGAGAAGAGCTGGACCATTAGTCACCATGATGAGTTTGATATGTTTTTTTTTGTGGAGGCACGCGCCAGTGCCCCCTTCATCTTCACGGCGACGCTTCAAGCGGACCTGACACACATGATCCTCGATTTCGTCGGGTACTTTTAGCAGTGACGGAGTCGTTCCAGAGCCTAATGGAGATTCTCGTTGTTGTTGGACCCCCTGTCAGGTGCTAAGCAGACCGTCCCGCGTTTGGAACCTCTGGGCCTCCTGGTGAGCATCCGTGGGTCCCGCGGGTGCATGATTTTCGTTACCGACCACGAACAGGTGTGCCCAGGTTTGTTGGCCAGACAGTTTCTTGAGGCTGCTGGAGTTAACTTCGACTTGTGGCAGCACATCGGCTTGGCCCTCAGGCAGCGAGGCAAGTATCACACGAGCGTTGCTGTCATCAAAGTGCCATCCCACGTTTCCGGCAGCGAGGTCGTCGAACGAGGCCTTGGTGGATTGGCTAATTGCAGGCACCGTTTCCGCTGATCACCTGGCGGGAGCTGCCGTCGCAGGTGCTCGTGGTGGGCGAAGCTCAGAATACCCAAGTGTTACATCGTCGGACGTTTTTTGGTCCAGGGGGCGTTCTGCCCTCGGCCTATGTTATTGTGAGCTCGCTTCGAGACTGGCCTTGTCTTGTGTTATCCCCTGCCCTTGATACAGTCGACCCGTATAGCAAGGATGGGCAACCTTCCACAGGATACCCTTGCGTCCTTGCCCTTTCGGTCCATCCTCAGCGACTCCCGCTGGCCAACCCCGTTCGAAAGCCGTCCACGTGGCCCTCCGAGGCCCCTGTATCCTTGTCGCGCATCCTTATGGTACGGGTTGACTGCATTCCTCCCCTCCCCTCCCTTTCCCTCCTTCCTCCCTTTGCCTACCCCTCCCTCCCCGTTCTCCATGTCATCTTGCCCTCCCCCAACCCCCCCGCGGCAGTCAGCTGGTCGCCCACGCGGGCCTCGGGACGAGGACCAGAGCGCTTTGCGCCGCCCCAAGCCCTGCGCGAGGACGGGAAGACGAGGACGAGGAGGAGGAGGAAGAGGAGAAGGAGGAGGAGGAGGAGGAGGAGGAGGATGAGGAGGAGGAGGAGGGGGGATGAGGAGGAGGAGGAGGAGGAGGAGGAGGAGGAGGAGGAGGACGAGGAGGGGGGAGGAGGAGGAGGAGGAGGAGGAGAAGGAGAGGAGGAGGAGGAGGAGGAGGAGGAGGGAGGAGGAGGAGGAGGAGGAGGAGGAGGAGGAGGAGAGGAGGAGGAGGAGGAGGGAGGAGAGGAGGAGGAGGAGGAGGAGGAGGAGGAGGACGAGGAGAGGGGAGGAGGAGGAGGAGGAGGAGGAGGAGGAGGAGGAGGAGGAGGAGGAGGAGGAGGAGGAGGAGGGGAGGAGGAGGAGGAGGAGGTGGAGGAGGAGGAGGAGGAGGAGGAGGAGGAGGAGGAGTAGGAGGAGCAGGAGGAGGAGGAGGAGGAGGAGGAGGAGGAGGAGGAGGAGGAGGAGGAGGAGGGAGGAGGAGGAGGAGGAGGAGTAGGAGGAGGATGAGGACGGCGCGAGCGACAAACAAGGTGACGAATTTGATGTGATAGCGAGGAGGGCGCGTGCTACAGCGGCCTGATGTCGATCGTCAACCACCAGGCTCCAGTCTGTGAGCCGAAGGGTGTGTTGTTCCGTCTTGGGCTGGCGTGGGTCGATCTGCAGTACGTCACCGCGTGCCTTTGATGTCCGGCCGTGCTGTGTGCAAGAGAAGATTTCGTCTTCGTCATACGGCCTCAGAGGGTCCTAAGAGGTCCCGACGAAAATCCAAGACCGAGGTGCCCGCAAGATACTCTACGACGGCCCAGGAGACCCCCACCGAACCCGCAGAACTGTCCCGAATCTTACCCGCAACATCAGGGCCACGAGCAACCAGGAAGCGCCATGAATGACAAGCAGTAGGGTAGCAGCAGTGCAGCAGTTCTGGCAGGCAGCGAGCAGTATCAGCAGTCAACAAGAACACACAACAATCAGCAAACAACCATCAACGACAGTCGCAGCAACAAATGCCCCCTCAGGCTACAGCAACCATAATGAACAATCAGCAGCACGGAACAATTAACAGCAAACATACGCAAACATTAGTTGCAAGGATCTCTTCCTGTTGCACTCGGAATGAGTTGAGAGATGGATCGCGACCCGGGGTCCGAGAGTCCACACATAATCGATTGTCGAGCCAAGCTGCTCGACCTATACTGACTGATGCCTTGATCCGCCCACTGGGGCCTGAGCCTGTTGCTGCTGATCCAAGGTCGCCGCCGAGCGCGGCCGAACGCGTAGGCAGAACACCTTCCGCAGAGAGCCGCGAAGCTTCTGCGATGTTGCCGATCAGTTGTTTAGGGGGAGTCCTCTAGCGTTCTGCGCTTAACCCTTTGCTCCGCGAAGCTGGCGCCGAAATGCTGGGCGACAGAGTCGTCGGCCAGGGCTGCTGCATGTAGCTGCGGCGTCCTCGAGGGACATTCCGATTCACCAGAAGTCCAAGCAATGTTGTTTTGTACAATTGCTTCTGTTCGAGCTCTCCACATCCAACAGGTCCTCAAACCATTCTCCGCAAAGAAGTACATACCACCTCCGTGGACCTTACGAATCACCCAAGCCTTTATTGCAGTATTGAGGACGATCAGATACCTGAAGCCCCTCCAGTACCTGCCGCACGGTGGTGGATACCGAGGTGCTTGCTTGCCGCGATTTCCACCGTGCCGGTGCTTCACCCTGTCGGGCGACCATTCGCGAATTGCTCAGAATGTTCAGCGCGAGGCAACTTTGTTTCCCAGGTTGGAGAACGCATCGCCAGATTTTTCTCCCGGAACGGGCGTGGGCCCAGGGTTCTCTTTTAGTTTGTCAACTGTCCCCCGTGCCATGACTGCGGTGGGCCGGCGGATTCTGTTCCTCATAATTATCGTGGTCGAGGTGGGCCGGCTGATTAAAATTCGAGGATGTCTCGAGCGAAACGCTTGTTTTTCATCATTGGTTGAAGATGTCTCGAGCGAAACGCTGGTTTTGCAGAGTTGGGGGATGTCTCGAGCGGGGGCCCCGTGGGGGGCCAGAATTCAAAGGATGTCTCAAGCGAAATGATTGTTTTCACGTGCCCAGGTCGGCCAGGGGGATATCTAACATGGTTGTCCGTCGCTGGCGCCCCAGACGACCGCATGTTGGATATCCCCCCTGGGCGGGCTGGAACCGTGAATTTTTACCTGTGCAGGCCATCAGGGGGATATCTGACATGGTGGTCCCGAGCTGGAATCACGTGTTTTCACGTGTCCAAGCCACCCAGGGATGTATCTAACATGGTGGTCCCGAGCTGGAAGCAGGTGTTTTTGCGTGTGCAGGCGACCCAGGACCTGCGCTGGAACCGCGTGTTTTCAGGCCACCCAGGGGGGTATCTAACATGGTGGTCCCGAGCTGGAACCATGTGTTTTTCCGTGTTTGGGCCACCCAGGAGGGGTATCTAACATGGTGGTTCTGCGCTGGAACCCGCGTGTTTTCAAGTGTCCAGGCCACCCATGGGGGGTATCTAACATGGTGGTCCTGTGCTGGAGCCACGTGTTTTTTTGGGTCCAGGCCGCCCAGGGGGGTATCGAATATGATTGTCCCGAACTGAAGCCATGTGTTTTTACGTGTCCAGGCCGCCCAGGGGGTATCTAACACGGGCCTCCTGGGGCCTTCCTGGGACCTGGAACGGACGTCTAACACCAAGATGTGTTGAGGATGTCTCAAGCGAACCACTTGTTTTCACGTGTCCAGTTCGCCCAGGTGGATGTCTAGCATGACGTGCAACGTCCATTGGCACGTTCCGTAGCGCGTCCCCTTGGCACGTCCCGCGGTGCGTCCCCGTGGCACGTCCCCTGGCACGTCGCCTGGCGCGTCCCTTGGGACGTTCCGCGGCGCGTCCTCCTGGCATGTTTCCTTGTCAATTAGCTCTGCGGTAGCTGCTATGTGCTCAGGCAGCTCGAGCTTGAGATCCAGGTCAGTTCGGTCAGGACTCGGATGCAAAGGAGGACTCGATCCACAACGCTATAGAGCACAATCGCGGCATGGCACAGCCTTCAGCACAGTACATCAAGATCGATGCATTCAGCATTGCAACCTGGCACGTTCCGTGGCGCGTCCCGTGGCGAGTCCCCTTGGCACGTCGCGCGGCGCGTCCCTTGGCACGTCCCGTGGCACGTCCATTGGCACGTTCCGTAGCGCGTCCCTTTGGCACGTCCCGCGGTGCGTCCCCACGGCACGTCCCTTGGCACGTCGCCTGGCGCGTCCCTTGGGACGTTCCGCGGCGCGTCCTTCTAATTAGCATGTCCCCTTGTGAATTAGCTCTTGGGCAGCTACTATGTGCTCAGACAGCTCGAGCTTAATTCAGATCCAGATCAGTTCGGTTAGGACTCGGATGCAAAGGAAGACTCGATTCACAACGCTGTAGAGCACAATCGCGGCATGGCACATCGCAATTCAGCACGGCGCAGCACAACACAGCCTTCGGCACGGTACATCAAGATCGATACATTCAGCATTGCAACCTGGCACGTTTCTTGGCACGTTCCGTGGCGCGTCCCGTGGCGAGTCCCCCTGGCACGTCGCGCGGCGCGTCCTCTGGCACGTCCCGTGGCACGTCCATTGGCACGTTCCGTAGCGCGTCCCTTTGGCACGTCCCGCGGTGCGTCCCCACGGCACGTCCCTTGGCACGTCGCCTGGCGCGTCCATTGGGACGTTCCGCGGCGCGTCCTTCTAATTAGCATGTTCCCCTGTCAATTAGCTCTGGGGCAGCTGCTATGTGCTCAGGCAGCTCGAGCTTAAGATCCAGATCAGTTCGGTTAGGACTCGGATGCAAAGGAGGACTCGATCCACAACGCTATAGAGCACAATCGCGGCATGGCGCATTGCGCACGGCGCAGCACAACACAGCCCTCGGCACGGTACTTCAAGATCGATGCATTCAGCATTGCATGTGCCCGTCTCCCACTCAGGGGTCTTTGAAACGCCGCCATGCTTCACATTTCCAGATTCCTTTCCGGGTTCGTGGGTCGATCATGTTTTCTCCTTACGGCCGAGAAGACCAATCTATGCGACTTCCCCGAGGTCCCGAAGACCAACGGGGGCATTGGCATTTGGACGGATTGCCTCCCTGGTACGCTAACGTCTGTAACATGTCGAGTATCTTCGCCAAGGGCCCAGATCACCGTATCACATGGCAGCTCAGGACAAGGACGAGGTTGAGGACGAGGAAGAGGAGCATGCTTTAACGTGAGGGAGTATGATGCCTGAAGGGATGTCCTTTGATATGTGCCTCAAATGCCATAAGCGGTCCTCTGACGGCTAGTGACACTTGCAGTGTCCTTTATTACCATAGTCCCGAAGCCAAAGAGGTGTTTGTTGAATTTGCATGTAGCAGAGCGAAGGCAAAATGGCAGGACGAGCCACTCCTAAAGGAACAGTGCCAGTTGTCCGTGAAGTAAGGTACGCGTTGACTTTGCCCGGCATGGTGAAGGCTGGAGAAACGCCGGCACAAATGGATGCAGTCATTTAGTGAAGCAGCTTTCGCGGCGGAGCACGCTGGTCACCAATCAGAGAATTCGGAATGAAAATCCAGAAGTGGATAGTTGCCCTGGGCACCGCGCTGCGCGGCACGGGGCGACCTTTCTGGAACCGACCTCGCGGCATCCCACACGACACCATCCAGTGGATGCCCATGCCAAGAAACACCCTGCTCGCCTCCAGGGTGCCCTGGGTTTCTTGGGTTTCGATGGTTTTGCCATGGGGAGCGTGACGTTCCCACACCAAAAATCAAGGGGCGTCCTGGGGTCTCAGGGTTGGGTTTCTTGTGGAAGGTTTCTTTCCAGGTCCCCTACTGTACGATACAGCGGAACCGATCCCCACCTCGGAACCACCCACACGGCACCACGAGGCAACGCGCAACACTGCATTGGACAACTAACGCCAGCCTCGCAGCAGGCACCCCACACTCAGCACTTTCCTCCGAGCATTTCTTCCCAGGCAGGTCCTCCGGCGCAGCCTCTTGCAGAGAGCTTCTCCCAGTCAGTCTGGTAGACATTATCCTCCGGTCTTTTTCTCCCGGAAAGGGCTTAGGCCCAGGGTTCTCTTTTAGTTGGTTCCCCCCCAGGGACGACGGGAAGAGGGCTGGCGGAATTATTTGCGGTAAAGAACGAAGCGGGAAGAAGGCCAGCGAGTTTATGTTTGAGGATGTCCCGAGCGAAACGCTTGTTTTTCAGAATTTGTTGATGTCTCAAGCGAAACGCTGGTTTTGCAGAGTTGGGGGGTGTCTCGAGCGGGGGCCTCGTCGGGGGCCAGAATTCAGAGGATGTCTCAGGCGAAATGCTTGTTTTCACATGCCCAGGTCGGCCAGGGAATGTTGGATATCCCCCCTGGGCGGGCTGGAACCGTGAGTTTTTACGTGTGCAGGCCATCAGGGGGGTATTTGACATGGTGGTCCCGAGCTGGAATCACGTGTTTTAACGTGTCCAGGCCACCCAGGGGGGTATCTAACATGGTGGTCCCGAGCTGGAACCGCGTGTTTTCAAGTGTCCAGGCCACCCAGGAGGGGTATGTAACATGGTGGTCCTGCGCTGGAACCGCGTGCTTTCAAGTGTCCAGGCCACCCAGGGGAGTATCTAACATGGTTGTCCCGAGCTGGCACCACGTGTTTTCACGTGTCCAGGCCACCCTGGGGCGTATAAAATGATTGTCCCGAACTGGAACCACGTGTTTTTATGCGTCCAGGCCTCCCAGGGTGGATGTCCAACATCGCGGCGGGCCCAACGTCGAATTATCAGGAAACGCACGGGGGCTATCCGAACACACATCCCAACACAGAAAAGTTTGTTTTCTTGCTCTGGACAGGGGGGTGGCGTTTTGGGGGCCTCTCCAGAGAAGACATTTCGAGGACGTCTCGAGCGCGAGCGCGAATTCAGTGTATCCAGGCCACGCAGGGGGGTATCTAACATGGTGGTCCCGAGCTGGAATCATGTGTTTTCATGTGTCCAGGCCACCCAGGGGGGCATCTAGCATGGTGGTCCCGAGCTGGAACCAAGTGTTTTCACTTGTTCAGGCCGCCCAGAAGGGGTATGTAACATGGTGGTCCTGCGCTGGAGCCATGTGCTTTCAAGTGTCCAGGCCACCCAAGGGGGGGCCACCCAGGGGAATATCTAACATGACTGTCCCGAACTGGAATCACATGTTTTTGCGTGTCCAGGCCGCCTAGGGGGATACCCAACATGGCGCCGGGCCCAACTCCGAATTATCAGGAAACGCGCGCTGGGGGGCGAAAAGTGCTACCCGAACACATGTCCCCAAACCAGAGAAGTTTTGTTTTTTTGCTCTGGACAGGGGGTGGCGCTTTGGGGGCTTCTCCAGGGAAGACATTGCGAGGATGTCTCGAGCGGGAGCCCGAGTTCAGCGTACACATGCCAGGCAGGGTTGCATCTAACATGGTTGTCCCGAGCTGGAACCATGTGTATTTACGTGTCCAGGCCACCCAGGGGGGTATCTAACATGACTGTCTCGAGCACGGGCCACGTGTTTTATCGTGTCCAGGCCACTCAGGGGTGTATTTATAACATGGTGGTCGCTTTCTAGCACTACGTGTTTTTACGTGTCCTGGCCACCCAGGGGGGCATCTAACATGATTGTCCCGAGCAAGGACCGTGTGTTTTAACGTGCCCAGGCCGCACAGGGGTGTATCTAACATGGTTGCCCAAAGCTGGCACCCACGTTTTCACGTGTGCAGGCCACCCAGGGGGGTATTTCACATGGTTGTCTCGAGCTGGCACCACGTGTTTTAAAGTGTCCAGGCCACCCAGGTGTGCATCTAACATGGTTGCGCAGAGCTGGCACCACGTGTTTTTACGTGTCCAGGCCACCCAGTGTGGTATCTAACATTATTGTCCCGAGCTGGCACCACGTGCTTTTACGTGTCCAGGTCGCCCAGGGGGGGTATCTAACACGGCGTCGGGCCCACCGCCGAATTGTGAGGAAACGCACGGGGGGCCGCAAAGCGCTACCCGAACACATGTCCCCAGACAGAAAAGTTGTGTATTCTTGCTCTGGACAGGGGGTGGTGCTTTGGGGGCCTCTCCAGGGACGACATGGCGAGGATGCCTCGAGCGGGAGCGCGAATTCAGCGTATCCAGGCCACGCAGGGGGGTATCTAACATGGTTGTCCCGAGCTGGAATCACGTGTTTTCATGTGTCCAGGCCACCCAGGGGGGCATCTAGCATGGTGGTCCCGAGCAGGAACCAAGTGTTGTTACGTGTCCAGGCCGCCTAGGAGGGGTATCTAACATGGTGGTCCTGCGCTGGAGCCATGTGTTTTCAAGTGTCCAGGCCACCCAAGGGGATATCCAACATGGTGGTCTTGTGCTGGAACCGCTTGTTTTTACACGTCCAGGTCACCCAGGGGGTATCTAACATGGTTGCCCAGAGTTGGTCCCACGTGTGCTTCAACGTGTCCAGGCCACCTAGGGGTGTATCTAACATGACTGCCCAGAGCTGGTCCCACGTGTGTTTACGTGTCCAGGCCACCCAGGGGGGTACCTAGCATGGTTGCCCAGATCCGGCACCAAGTGGTTTTACGTGTCCAGGCCGCCGGGGGTATTTACAATGGCGGAGCCAGGTGCTTTAACGTGTCCAGGCCACCTAGGGGGACCTGGAACGGACGTCTAAGATGAATATGTGTTGAGGATGTCTCGAGCGAACCACTTGTTTTTGCGTGTCCAGTTCGCCCAGGTGGATGTCTAGCACAATCGCGGCATGGCACATCGCAATTCAGCACGGCGCAGCACAGCACAGCCTTCGGCACGGTACATCATAATCGATACATTCAGCATTGCAATTTGGCACGTTCTTTGGCACGTTCCGTGGCGCGTCCCGTGGCGAGTCCCCTTGGCACGTCGCGCGGCGCGTCCCCTGGCACGTCCCGTGGCACGTCCATTGGCACGTTCCGTAGCGCGTCCCCTTGGCACGCCCCGCGGTGCGTCCCCGTGGCACGTCCCCTGGCACGTCGCCTGGCGCGTCCCTTGGGACGTTCCGCGGCGCGTCCTCCTGGCATGTTCCCCTGTCAATTAGCTCTGGGGCAGCTGCTATGTGCTGAGGCAGCTCAAGCTTAAGATCCAGATCAGTTCCTTCAGGACTCGGATGCAAAGGCGGACTCGATCCACAACGCTATAGAGCACAATCGCGGCATGGCACATCGCAATCCAGCACGGCACAGCACAGCACAGCCCTCGGCACGGTACATCAAGATCGATACACTCAGCATTGCGTTTGACCGTCGCTTAATCAGGTGTCTTTGAAATGTTGCCATGCCTTACATTTCTATATCCCTTTCCGTGTTCGTGGGTCGATCATGTTTACGTGCTTTTCTGTTGGCATGGCAGCATGTTAGAGAGCGGCCGCGACCAGCGCAGGAAGCGGACTCGTGCGAAGCAGGAGGAGCCAGGGCGCTGCTTCTCTGCCTTCATCTCAGCAGGGCTCGCCCGACGAGACAGCCAGACGGCCCGCAGACGATTGCAGTTTGGCAGACGGCTACGCGAAGTTCGGGTCAAGTTCTGTTTCCCCTGAAGGGTGATTGTACTGAGGGGCTTGTTCCTGTGTCCTGAATCAAGGGAGGAAAAACCACCCGGACCGGACAATTGGCGTTTACTAAACGGCCTTGGGCGTTTGCTAGCCCTGCCCTGTTTGATTCCTTCTTTGGGCGCGTTTGCCAAACGGCATCGCGTGTCGGGGTGGTTATTATCGGGGTGGATTTTCTGCCCTCTACTGAATGATCTGCGGAGTCTGCAGGTTTTCGCCTGGTGGGCGCCCGTACGCGCCTCGCAGGCGCTCCGGGGAGGGGGAGGAGAAGGAGGAGGAGGAGAAGGAGGAGGAGGAGGAGGAGGAGGAGGAGGAGGAGGAGGAGGAGGAGGAGTGGGAGGAGGAGGAGGAGGAGGAGGAGGAGGAGGAGGAGGAGGAGGAGGAGGAGGAGGAGGAGGGGGATGAGGAGGAGGAGGAGGAGGAGGAGGAGGAGGAGGAGGAGGAGGAGGAGGAGGGGGAGGGGGAGGAGGAGGAGGAGGAGGAGGAGGAGGAGGAGGAGGAGGAGGAGGAGGAGGGGGAGGAGGAGGAGGGCGCCTTCGGGCGCCTCGTGTGCGCCTCGTGCGTTGGCTGGGTCTGCCAAGGCCTCGGGCGGTGGGCGCCCGCGGGCGCCCCGTGTCCTGTGCGGGTCGGCTGGGTCTGCCCGCGAGGGCCCGCTGGGCGCCTCGTGGTCTGGCGGCCACGTCGTGTCTGCACCACACAGATCGGGGGAGCGTAAGACCCGGGTTTGCCAGGACTCGGGTTCGCCATCGTTTTTTGACGACCGCGCCTCGGATTTTGACGAGGAGGAGTTTCGTGGGATGTCTGCAGCGGGAGGCCTCGTCAAAATGCAGGCTCGGCCTCGTCATTTTTTTGACGTCCTCGTCGGGGATTTCCGAGTCCCCTGTACCCAGGTCTTACGTCCCCCTGAACAGACTGTGCTGCACAGACGGCAAAACACGTATCGTTGATTTGGTCCCCAATACCCCAAGAGGTCCCCAATACGACCTAGCAGAGCTCCAAGACGGCTCCAGGACGCGTGTCGACGAAGTTTGACTCGATTTGTCCTTGACCTCGGCTAGAACCAAAGCGCGCCATGCGTGTCGCACCACACAGATTGCCGTCCGTGACTTGCACTGCTTATGCTGCTCCATGTCTAAGTATACTCATGTATGGGCGTGTATGGTACGCTGCATGTTGCGCCACACACACACGTATGTGTTATGTGTACATAAGGTGTACACATATATGTTTGCACATGCGTACATATACCTGATAAAACATACACATCTCACACGTAGGGTATTTACGGGTACCCCAGGAGTCGGCGGACACCGTCTCTCTGATCCTTGCCTCCACCCCTCCCTCCGTCTTTCCGACTCTCCATCTGCCTCCGACTGCGCCTCCCCATCTCTCGGTTCCCTGCTGCTTCCCGTGAGTGCGGGACTTCCTTCAGCCTCCCTCCCTCTTGCGCCTCCCATCTCACCTCCCAGCGTCCTGTTCATCCTTCCCTTCCCTCTCCCCTGGGCCGCCTATCGCGAAGGCCTTGCGACCAGCGCCGCCGACCCTGAAGGGGAACGGCGACAACGGCGGCGGCGGCGACGACACCGACGCTGACATGGGTCAGAGTCCTCGTGGATGCTTCTTGGGGTCTCTTCCAAGCGCTCTCGGGGCTCACCTCCCGGTTTCCTGCTCATCATTTCTTCCCATCTCCCCCTGGCCGCCCATCTCTCCTTCGATTGGAGGAGTGGGGCGGCATGCAGTTCGTCTGCCCCCTCACGAAGATCTGCACCGCCAGCTCGGAGAGGAGGGCAGCCCCGAGCTTTCGGAAAGAGGAGCATGAAGGGGGAGCAGAAGGAACAGCAGGACGAGAGGAGGATGGAGGAGGAGGAAGAGGAAGAGGAGGATGAGGAGGAGGACGGGTTTTCGGATTGCTACGACGCGGATGAAGCTGAAAGCCCGTCAGCATAGTGTGGCGCTGCAGCTGGCAGCAACCACAACGTCCAGCGAATGCCACACTTCCAAGTCAGACATCTGCACCGAGCGAAGCAAGTTCAGCACAGCACGAAGGGCCCCCGTTATCAGAACGGACGGGACGCGTCGAACCGAAGCAAGGAGTCCGTGCCCCACATACCACGCTGCAGCTCCCTCCCTCCACAGGAGGTGGCGACAGATAGCTCGAGGCATACAATGCGCGCATGCTGTACCCCACCTTGGCACTGTGGAGGATGGGCGGAGGAGGGGCATGAGAAGGCCAATAATTTGAGGGAGTTTCTGTGGAACTCACGTCATCCTCACCCCCGGCGCGAAGAGCACGAGCTAGCCCAGAGCGGCCTCCGGCACCGTTTCCGGACAGATCCGGTGGATCCGGTGACGAATCCCAAACCGGCGCCCTCGCTTGAGACATCCTCACAAAACCGGCCCCGGGGGAGGTGCCCAGAGGAGCCCAGAGCGGCCTCCGGCACCGTTTCCGGACAGATCCGGTGGATCCGGTGACGAATCCCAAACCGGCGCCCTCGCTTGAGACATCCTCACAAAACCGGCCCCGGGGGAGGTGCCCAGAGGAGCCCAGAGCGGCCTCCGGCACCGTTTCCGGACAGATCCGGTGGATCCGGTGACGAATCCCAAACCGGCGCCCTCGCTTGAGACATCCTCACAAAACCGGCCCCGGGGGAGGTGCCCAGAGGAGCCCAGAGCGGCCTCCGGCACCGTTTCCAGACAGATCCGATCCGTGGATCCGCTGGATCCGGTGACGAATCCCAAACCGGCGCCCTCGCTTGAGACATCCTCACAAAACCGGCCCCGGGGGAGGTGCCCAGAGGAGCCCAGAGCGGCCTCCGGCACCGTTTCCGGACAGATCCGCTGGATCCGGATGACGAATCCCAAACCGGCGCCCTCGCTTGAGACATCCTCACAAAACCGGCCCCGGGGGAGGTGCCCAGAGGAGCCCAGAGCGGCCTCCGGCACCGTTTCCGGACAGATCCGCTGGATCCGGATGACGAATCCCAAACCGGCGCCCTCGCTTGAGACATCCTCACAAAACCGGCCCCGGGGGAGGTGCCCAGAGGAGCCCAGAGCGGCCTCCGGCACCGTTTCCGGACAGATCCGGTGGATCCGGTGACGAATCCCAAACCGGCGCCCTCGCTTGAGACATCCTCACAAAACCGGCCCCGGGGGAGGTGCCCAGAGGAGCCCAGAGCGGCCTCCGGCACCGTTTCCGGACAGATCCGGTGGATCCGGTGACGAATCCCAAACCGGCGCCCTCGCTTGAGACATCCTCACAAAACCGGCCCCGGGGGAGGTGCCCAGAGGAGCCCAGAGCGGCCTCCGGCACCGTTTCCGGACAGATCCGGTGGATCCGCTGGATCCGCTGGATCCGGTGACGAATCCCAAACCGGCGCCCTCGCTTGAGACATCCTCACAAAACCGGCCCCGGGGGAGGTGCCCAGAGGAGCCCAGAGCGGCCTCCGGCACCGTTTCCGGACAGATCCGCTGGATCCGCTGGATCCGCTGGATCCGGTGACGAATCCCAAACCGGCGCCCTCGCTTGAGACATCCTCACAAAACCGGCCCCGGGGGAGGTGCCCAGAGGAGCCCAGAGCGGCCTCCGGCACCGTTTCCGGACAGATCCGGTGGATCCGGTGACGAATCCCAAACCGGCGCCCTCGCTTGAGACATCCTCACAAAACCGGCCCCGGGGGAGGTGCCCAGAGGAGCCCAGAGCGGCCTCCGGCACCGTTTCCGGACAGATCCGGTGGATCCGGATGACGAATCCCAAACCGGCGCCCTCGCTTGAGACATCCTCACAAAACCGGCCCCGGGGGAGGTGCCCAGAGGAGCCCAGAGCGGCCTCCGGCACCGTTTCCGGACAGATCCGGTGGATCCGCTGGATCCGGTGACGAATCCCAAACCGGCGCCCTCGCTTGAGACATCCTCACAAAACCGGCCCCGGGGGAGGTGCCCAGAGGAGCCCAGAGCGGCCTCCGGCACCGTTTTTGGACAGATCCGGTGGATCCGCTGGATCCGGTGACGAATCCCAAACCGGCGCCCTCGCTTGAGACATCCTCACAAAACCGGCCCCGGGGGAGGTGCCCAGAGGAGCCCATACGGAGGCAAGAGAAGGATGGAGGAGGAGGAGGAGGAGAAGGAGGAGGAGGAGGAGGAGGAGGAGGAGGAGGAGGAGGAGGAGGAGGAGGAGGAGGAGGAGGAGGAACCTCATCCTCACCCTCGCCAACAAGCGCACGCACCTTCTTCTATATACAGAAACTCCCGATCAACCGCAGAGCGGCCGGCTAGTATGGTGGGAAGGCTGGAACACAGACGCCGTCCCTGCACAACTCGGCAAGCCAACTAGGCCGCACGGAGACATCACAGGGGGATTTCCACACGGAGCTCATTGCCAAGACATCGGTGTCCCCCCAACATATTTATACTATGTGTTCGTCGCCCCCCCAGGGGCGACGCGCGCACCGAGGAATCTTATGGTATATGCGTCGTGACCGGCGCTTTCTGGCCACACCGCTCGAGAAACGATACACTACAAGATGGGTATACTATATGTTCGGGTCGGACGCGCGCCTCCAAGGCGGACATATAGTATTAGTATGTCTTTGCGCGTCCCAAGACAGGTGCGGTCCCGTCGGGGGTGGAGAAAGTGGATTTATCTTCACACCCACGCTCAGAGCAAGCGACGACAGTCGGCGGCGAGCAAAGCGCGATTATCAGAGCGCCCCGGCAGGACAATGGGAGAATCTCAAGCCTGGCTGGCCAGCGGGTTGCTGCTGGGTCAGGATACTTCGCTGCACACAGAGCTCTTGTGTGTTGACCTGCACGGCCGCATACGTGCAACGCGCAACAGCAACAAGCAAAGTCGGCTTCGCAGCACGGCGATGACAACACGGACATGGAGAAATGGGAGCGGCCAGCACGAACAGTTATTTTGCGCTCTCTGGGCCCACATGCACAGCAACCGCGAAGCAGAGGGCGGGGCGAGGTGGGAGGGGATGGTACGCATAGGACTGGCCGGCACGAGCGGCTATCGTGCCTCCTCCACCTCATCAAATCTCCCACCAATCCACCCCTCAAGCTCCTTCATCGAGAGCCGCAGAACACGCCGGAGGACGCGGAAGTACAAAGGACAGGCTACCACGTGCCGAGCGGCTACCTCTGCTGCAGCCTTGTGCCAGCTGCGACTCGCTCTGCTACACAGGCATCGATGTCGTCAGTTGGGAAGGGGCAGGCGTGGAGGCAGCAGGGAAGCAGGAAGAGGCCCCGGCCGCACCCACGCACACGCGTTTCACCCCCCGCCGTCCGAGTGTCATCACCACAGCGAGAGATAGAATGACGCAGACGGGCACGAGCGCCACACGACCTTGAGGGTGGCCCTCTACCTGCACGCGGGTGAAGGGGGATCCCCGCGCAACTCGGCGATTGTGTGGCAGGGCGTGCAGTGCCTGGAGCGTGTGGCCGCAGGCCCGGGCTTGACGTGGATCGTCGGCGGCGGCTTGAACATGACGCCACAGGAGCTGCTCGAGCACCACTGGCTCCACCCGTCGAGCGCTGCCTGCGTCGCCCAACGTGAGCGTGCCTGCGTCCAGGCGGTGCCCGCCACCACTCAGGAGGGGAAGAACACACACAGACACAAGTAATCATCGATTCCCCCGAAGATACGGGAAACTATGGGAAGTGGGGCGGGGGGGGGAGACAAGCACCCAGAACATATGGGAACCTATGGGGGGATCCTGTTAGTTGTGTCTGTTTATGTGTGTGTCGCAGGGCCCCATGCAACCACGCTGGACTGCTTCCTCGCTCACGGGCCCATGCTCCACGGCGTCGGGCACGAGGTCGACGTCTCGGTGGCGGACGCTGCCTGGCCCCGTCGGCCCGCCAGCGTCGCCGCGGTCGGGCGCACCGAGGCCCCCCGCCCGCGCGCGCGCCAGATATGAGCCACGCCCGTCCCCTTCGCGAGCTGCCTGTGGGGTGCGGGCAGTTCCCTTGGCTGGATTGGGAGCAGCAGCAGCAGGAGGAGGAGGAGGAGGAGGAGGAGGAGGAGGAGGAGGAGGAGGAGGAGGAGGAGGAGGAGGAGGAGGAGGTGTATCTCTCGATCGGCCAGGCCAGGTCTCTCCCTCAGCTGGCGGTGGCGTGGGACCTGGTGCTCCGCGGCGTGGCAGAGGAGCTCGCGGGACGACGTGATATCGTCGGGCGACGCAAGCGGTGCTACGTGGGCCGATAGGGCCCGGTTCAGCAGCGTACGAGCGAACTCCAGCGGTGCCTTCCTAGACGTCGTGCTCGTTATGGCCCTGAGGTGAGCGCGTGGAATGTAGCGGCCAGGTGGGCCCAGCATGCCATCAATGTGCGTGCCTATGTGGAGGAGGCTGTCGCACAGCTCGCCGATGACGATCCCTGTTTCGAGGGCGCTGCTCACAGTGACCCACCCCTACCAGCGTTTCCGTGCCAGCGTGCGGTTCCCCGCGCCCGCCTGCCCATGTAAGAGCTCTACGTCGGTGACTGGCAGTGCGACAGGGGTGGTCAGGTGGACCCAGCGCGTGCTCCCCCAGTTCCCCATACAAGCATGGACGACACCGAGGTCGACCCATGGACGACTCGACGGCGACGACTGGCAGCAGACAGCAGCGATCAGGTGGACTCTGTGCGTGCTCCCCCAGTTCCCCATGCCAGCCTGGACGGCACGGGCCACGATCCCATGGAAGAGCTCTACGGCGGGGACTGAGCAGTGCGACAGGAGTGGTCAGGTGGACCCAGCGCGTGCTCCCCCAGTTCGCCATGCCAACATGGACGGCGCAGAGGTCGACTCCATGGACGACTTCGACGGCGACGACTGGCAGCGAGACAGCAACGGTCAGGTGGACTCTGCATGTGCGTCACCAGACGTCCCCCTCGGAGGCGACGGCAGGGTGTTTCCTGAACGCGGGCTTGTGGAGCCGTGCTTGCGAGGCCCACAGTGGTGGGGCCGATGCCTTTGCACACGTGCCTGCTCCTGGCGGCCTAGTGAGGTGCAGCGACGCTCGCCCTGTCGCCCCCCGTGTAAGACCGAGCGGGGCCCACCGCGGTGGGGTGGCCGATGCCCTCGCACATGGGGCTCCCGCTGGCGGCCTGGTGATGTGCTGCGACGCTCGCCCCGTCGCTCTCCCTGTTAGCCTGAGCGAGGCCCAAAGCGGTGGGGTGGCCGATGCCCTCGCGCATGTTCTTCCCCATGGCGGCCTGGTGAGGACCTGCGACGCTCGCCGCGCCGCCCCCTTGTATGCCCGAGTTGGGCTCACGGCGGTGGGGTGACCGATGCCCTCGCACATGGAGCTCCCCCTGGCGGCCTGGCGAGGTGCTGCGCCGTTCGCCCCGTCGCCCTCCCTGTATGCCCGAGCGAGGCCCACGGCGGCGGGGGGGCCGATGCCCTCGCACATGTTCTTCCACGTGGCGCCTTGGCGAGGAACTGCGGCGCTCGGCCCGTCGCCCTCCCTGGAGCGCGAGTGAGGCCCGCAGCGGTGGGGTGTCTGATGCCCTCGCACATGACGGCCCTCCTGGCGGCCAGGCGAGGTGCTGCGATGCTCGCCCTGTCGCCCTCCCTATCAGCCCGACTGGCGAGGCCCGCAGCGGTGGGGTGGTCGACGCCCTTGCCCGCGAAGCTCCTCCTGGCGGCCTGGGGAGACAGCGCGGCGCTCGCCGCGTCGGCCCTCCTGTCAGCCCGCGAGCTGCCCGTGGAGAGCCTGGTCTCGATCATGCTGGAGAGCAACACGGTGAGCCCCTTGGAGGCGTTGGCCTTGGGGGGGCCCGTTGCCCGTGGCGAGGGCCCTGGCCGCGTTGCGGCGCACCGTCGGCAGGATATGCTTCAGAGGGACATCCGTCGCTACACCTGGATCTGGATCGGAGACCCGCTCGTTGAGCAGCAAACTGAGCAGCAGGTCTGTGATGACTGGATGGAACGGTGCGTGGCGTGCACCGCAGAGTTAGTTTCGTGGTCCCGCATGCGCTTTCCTGTGGGGAGGCACTGAATGGTGGCGAGTCGGTGGCGACCTCCCTCGCGACGCGCGCAGGCGGCACCGTGTTCGTGAGATGTGCGAGGCGGCTTGGCGCGCGGGAGTCAGGGCGGGAGCGCTATCGAGAACGCCTTCGACGGCTCCGCGAGAGCTCGGAGGCCGACCGGGCAGAAGCCGTGGACATGCGCCTGCGCGCGTCCGAGCAGTATCGGGTATGGATGGACCAGCGATCTGGAGATTGTGTTGGGCTGGCCCCTGCACCTCGGACTACGGACGTAGCGGGGGGCATGTTGCTCCGTGGCCTGCAGCACTTTCGACGCGTCAGAGGTTTGGCCACTGCGCTGCTGGAGTTCGAGGCATTCGGCGCGCGTCGGCAGGCAGACGTACGTCCTCCAAAAGCGCGACCGCGACGCCCGAGAGCTCTTCCAAATCGGCGTCGGGATGCTTGCGCTGAGCTCCCTGAAGGTGCAGGCCCAGAGCATCGTCGGCAAGGCCGGGCGCCTCAACGCGGAGGCGGAGTCCAAGTGCGCCAAGGTTTGGGCCAGTTGGGCCAGGGCCGTGTTCTTATCGAATGGCCTTCGGCCCATCCCGCAACCGCGCCAATGTTGTGGGTATGGAACCTATTGGATGTTCGTTGGGATCTCGGGGGGGGCGTTTGGGGTCTCTTGGGGGCCTCTTGAGGGCCCCATCGGGGGCCTCTTCGGGGCCGCCTGGGCGCCTTTGGGGGTCTCCTTGGGGCCTCATGGGGCGGAAGGCTCATATTTTCGGTTCGTGTTCCCTCTCTTGGGCCCCTCTTGGGGCCTTGTTGGAGCCCTCTTTAGGCCAGCTTGGGCACCTCTTGGGCCGTCTCGAGGCCTTCTTGTGCCGTTTGGGTGCTGTCTTCGAGATTTCTTGGGCCGTTTTGGGGGGGGCTTTTGGGGGCTTTTCGGGAAGGCTCTTCAGGGGTGAGGACAGAGGCTTAGGAAGGGGTAGTGGGAGGACCCGAGGGAGCGCCCACTCCGTGCCCAATGGCACGATGGCGGGTATCGATATGGAGCAGTGGTGAACTTTTCTCCCCTAAGGGGAAACAGGGGAAGATGGCGTGGGAACCCGGTTCAACCACCTCCGCAGGGCTTCGATTCGATTCCGATGGCTTCCGATTCCGAGCCGATTCGGCTTCGGATTCTGATTTGGGCCCCGATTTTTCAGAGGCCTGCCAGCCTGCCGACTTCCGCCGATTCGACTTCTCCTGATTCGGGTGCCGATTTCCGCCGATCCGATTCATTTCGATCGCCGATCCGACTTATCGATTCGATTCTAGGCTCTCCTGCTTCCGCCCAGAGGGCTGATGGGATTCTGCGCCACTGACTGCGCCAACGTGGTTGCAACACGATGCTTGCATCCAACGCTTCGCGCCACATCAACTGCCCGCCGCAAGCCGCAACAACATGGAGCGCGCATCGCGAAAACAAGAAACCACTTTTTGGAGCACACGCTGGCATCTAGTCCTTCCTCTGCGTCACAGCAGTCATGACACTTCAACGACTGCAGCGGTGCGCTTCACATGTGGCGGCCCCGCGGGGTTGTCGGATTTACCAGCTGGCAGACGCACCCGCATTGCCACACGGTGCCAAGTCGTTTTGCATGTGTCAGGAAGGGGTTCACCCGAACACGGGCACGTCACGACCATTCCATCCATAGCTTTTTCGTCCGACACGCTCCTCGGTTAGGCTACATCGTTCCGTAGAGCAATCGTTCATGACCGTCTTGTGCTCGAAACTGCAGGCAAGGGGACGTTCACGTGCCCTTCTCAATCTGACGTTTGTTGGAGAGGCTTTACGGCTGGTGTCGCCGACCCTGGAAGATGAGCTTCATGATGCAGCAGGCGTTCGGAGGTGCTCCGAAAGGTTGGAAGGCGCCCAAGAAGTTTCCGAGCGTGTTACGTGAGAGTTCCGTGATGTCCAACGCCCTCGGCAGGGAACCCAACGAGGAGGAGGAGTAGGAGTGGAGCGAGGAGGAGACCAACGCGGAGGAGGAGGAGGAGGAGGAGGAGGAGGAGGAGGAGGAGGAGGAGGAGGAGGAGGAGGAGGAGGAGGAGGAGGAGCGAGGAGGAGCGAGGAGGAGACCAATGCGGAGGAGAGGAGGAGGAGGAGGAGGAGGAGGAGGAGGAGGAGGAGGAGGAGGAGGAGAAGGAGGAGGAGGAGGAGGAGTTGGAGGATGAAGATGAGGCGACTTTTTGGGATCCTTTGTGGTTTGCGCAGGTCTCTGAGGGCTCGTGGCTGCATCGTGAGTCCACGTCGGACCTTTTTGTGGAGCCATCGTGCGGCCGTCTTCGGTGCTCTCGGATCATCCTCGCCTGCTCCGAGGGCACCTTGGACTCGCGGTTGCAAGACAACGCCATCCTGGCCGTTTTCGCAGACAGTCGGCTGTCTCTTTGGAAGTATCTGTGGCCGTATCAGAGTGGGTTTGCTATCTCTTTGTCTGTGACATTCGGCTGTCTCTTTGGCTATCTCTTTGTCTGTGACATTCGGCTATCTCCTTGGAAGTATCTGTGGCCGTATCAGAGTGTATCCTGGGCCGGGTTAGCCATTCTGGAGGCCATGTTGAACCGTCTTGGGGCTGTCTGAGGGCTTTCTCGGGGCTTCCCGGGTTGACTGGGCATACTGTGGAGGCCCTCTGGGCTCTGTGAGGCCGTCGGGAGTCGGAAAGGGCAAGAACGCCATCGTCATTGAATGGCATGGTCCTGGTGAAAATCACTGACTAGCTGCATTCTGGAAGCCCTTCGGTTCTGTTGGGGGCCGCCTGAGGGCGTCTTGGGGCTTCCTGGGCGCTTCTGGCCTTCTTGATGGCCTCTCGGAGCCCTGCGGGAGCATCTCGCGGGTTTCTTGGGGCTTCTCGGGAGCGTCATGCGGTGGTGAGGTCGAAATGCCGGTTCGTGTTTGCGTTCTGGGTCTCTCTGAGGGCGTTTTTAGGGTCCTCTCGGGCCGCTTTGGAGGCCGCGTCTTTGGTTTTTTTAAGAGAGTCTCGACGCCCTCTGGAGGGCCTCGTGGGCAGTTCTGGTGAAATGTTTGAGGCCTCGTGGGGCCGTGTTGGAGCGTCGGGACGTCGAAAAGGGAGAAAAGCTGACATCGGTTCCTAAACAGTGTAAATTCAGTAATTGTTGCCTCTTGAGGCCTTCGTGGGGATGTCTTTAAGGGCCCGTTGGGGCGCTTTGGAGGCCTCGTGGGCCGCCCGGAGCCATCTTGAGCGGCGTGGACCCCCCCAGGGGACCCCCCCCCTGGGGGGCGCAAGGAATCCAAAGGAAGGGTCTCCCTTCGATCTGGTTACGGCTGCGATGGCGACCTGGCTCGACCCACTTCGAGTTGACGGTCTCGGCGCGCCACGGAGGGCCTCAGGGAGAGGCTCAGGGAATGGAGCAGGAGTCGAGTGACATATCGTCTCTGCACACTGCTATATATATATATATATGGAGCAGCGAATGGAGAGGCTCTCAGGAATGGAGAGGCTCGGAATCGAGTGAAATGGAGAGGCTCTCAGGAATGGAGCAGCGAATGTCGTCCCAGGGACGATGGACCCAGATCCCCCCTGCACACGCGCAGACAGGGCCGGCGGATTCGTCAGTGTCTCCGACCTCACGCAGCCGCCTTTTCGGTGCCGTTTCCCTACCCTGGCTCCCACGCGTCCATCCAACAGTGAAGATGATAGCTAGAATAACGATGTCCTCCCTTCTCGGTTCATTGGATGCTTCCTCTTCTTGCCCAGGATGCGGCTTCATATGAGTGGTGACATGTACAAGGCGGGCTCGTGCCTGGGTCGGGCGAGGCTGACTGGTGGGCGCTTCTCCTTCCTCGCTCTGTCCCCCATGCTCGGCGCACTTGTTAGTCAAAGGGGAGGGAGGAACGATGAACGATGGAAGGGGATGGATGGATAATTGCGGCAGGAATGAGGAATGTGGGGAGAAAGAGTGATGATGGATGGGGGAGGGAGCAAGGATATAAGGATTTGGGGACGAGTGTGTGCAGCCGATGTTGCCTGATTCTTTGCTGTTCGTGCTTCCGCCGCTACATGGGCCTGCCGGCTACATGGGCCTGCTGGCTGTTCCCTTATGCCACTTGCTGCTGCCGTCGTTGCATTTCGCTGCCTCTTTTTGCCGTTGTTTCTCCTCCAAGGCCTCCTCGCCTTGGTTTCCTATGGAAGCGCCTTCCTGGCCATGCCAGGAGGGCGTGGCGTATACACCGCTGCTGGGCTCAGGATGGGCCTGGCGAGGGAGCAGTGGACATGTTTACATTTCGTCGCCCTAATCTCTGTCCAGTTCGGGGACCCTCATCACCGGGAGCCGCCGGATTGGATATATGGCGAGTTCCCCAATACAAGGTTGCGGAACATCGTTGCCGTGGACCTCAACCAGGCCATCTAGAGAAAGAATATTGGGAAGAGTTGCAGTCGCTACGACATGGTCGTCGCGGCGTTGCGGAGATGTTGAAGCCACTGCGGACTACCGAGCCGGTGGTGTTGCGCGAACATTTGTTGCATGACTTTTTCGGCCGAATAACGGGACCCGCACAGGCGAGGCATCGTCGGAAAGAGTCTGACGTACCTCTGTGTTTACCTCCGGCGGAGAAGCTGCAGCGCATCAAACGTGATTGGCGGATCTGCGGTACCAGCAGTGGCCTGTTCAAGATTGATATCGAGGTGTCTTTGATCTCGAAAATCTCGGCCGTACATTACCCCAAAGAGTTGCGGCCGATATCGCTGATACCAGTATTTCGGAATCTCCTTGGCGACCTCGCCATGGCCAAAACAAGTGGGCTTTTGAAGGAAACACGGGCGTGGCAGTTTGCGTACAGAGCAAGGTATTAGGTGAGCGACCTTACTTTGCTGATCGGATTGGTGGAACAGAAGAAGAGCATGGAGCGGCGAACACCGTTTATTCTTGGAACCACCGACGTATCCAAGTGCTTCGACGAAATCGGTGGTTCGTTCGTGAAGCACATAGTTCATTATTGCACCTTTGGTTAGGCGGCGTTGATGTGCCGCCGATCCGCGTTACCAGAGGGATCCCGCAGTGTTCACGACACGGTCCGTTGTTATGTGCTGCAGCTCTACATCATTGCATGGAGTCAGTGTGGACCTCCTGCCGTCGTGATCGTTTGGGTTGCAAACTTGGTGATCAGTATATGCCGTTCGCAGTCTTCCGTGACAGCATTTTCATTTTCGCGCGCCGTGCAGACGAGTTCCTGGATATTCGCATCCGATGGCAAACCGCGCTGGCCAGAGCAGGATGGAGACTTCCAGATGATCGCCTTGCTTACCAGTTGAATTGCCACGGCGGTAGCGCGGGCGCCACGCAGCTTCCAGACCACGTGGAAAACCCGCAACGCTCGACCTTCAAGGCGTTAGGCTCCGTGGTCAGCACGGCAGGCACCTCTCATGCCGACATCGTCTTCAAACGCCATATTTGCAGTTAGGCCATCGAATACCGGCAGTCTCTGTGGTACTGTCCGCGGATGGCCCAAGCGAAGAAATTGAAGTTGATGTGCACAGTTGCGACTTCAGCCTGGAGTTTAGGCTCGCGGATGGTAAAGCAGCGTGAGTTGGGCACGATCAGATCTGCTTTCACGAAGGCGGCGACATCGGCACTTCGAGTATCCCGTGTTCGGGGGTGCGCCGGCGAGAGATACAACCGCCGTTCTAACCATGTCCTGCGGGAGACATTCGCCAAGGCAGGCATGGCCGATATGATATCGATGTGTGTATTCTGGGCAGAATGTATGAGTATGTTGGCCACGTCGTGCGGCCCATCAGCCAGGATCCGGAACATGTGGTCCGGGCGGGAATCATGCACAGGGATTCGGAGTGGAAGCGTATTATGTTTGCCACCATCGGGCACCAAGGCCACGCTGGAAAGTTCTCGCCATGGTGTTGGGACAGGCAGTATGACTCGTATTCTGCAGCACAGGATCGCTCCTGGAAGGAGACGGCTCTCGACCGCGGCTCGTGGCATGAACACCGAATTCTTGGATCAACCACATGTTGGGGCATCAGCGCGCCACCACAAATTTTTGGACAACGTAGCCAACTAGGTGCAACACACAGTGGTTCGAATTTTCATGCGCCGCATGGGTTGCAATATTATATGTATTCTTCCACATTTCTTTCTCCATCCTCTGAGGTTATTATGAATAGCGCTTAGTCGGAGGCGGTAGGAGCCCTAAACTCACACAGGCAGCAACAGCAACAACATCATAGACATGGACAATCAGACAATCGCTGAAGCAACAGCTACGCCGCATGCGACGACGGGCGGCCAGGGCGATTATCGGGACACCGCGTCAACGCACGATCGCAGCATCACCAACGCACGTCACCCCAACGACGGGCGTTTCTAATAATCACGACCTCGACGACGTCTCAAATGTCTCCAGCGACCACGATGCATCCAGCAACCCGCCAGTTCCGGCACCCACCCCAAACAAGTGAGAGCAGCATCGGCGCGCCCCGACCGATTCAGGCACACCGACAGGCGGAAAACGATGCGAACGATGGTATGGCTACATCCGCCGCAACACCAGCATAACTGCGGAATTCTTGACACTTCGCGTATCCTCAGCAGCCTAGCCAAAACCCACGCCCAGGCGAGTTGAGACGATCAGGGCAGTGTAGGAGCAACGATGGGGACAATCTGTATCGCCTGCGGGAGGGACAAGGGGATGATGATGATGATGATGATGATGATGAGGAGGAGAAGGAGGAGGAAGATGATGATGATGATGATGATGATGATGATGATGATGATGATGATGATGATGATGATGATGATGATGATGATGATGATGCTGATGATGATGAGGAAGATGAGGAGGAGGAGGAGGAGGAAGTGGAGGAGGAGGAAGACGAGGGGGGAATAAGAGGAGGAGGAGGAGGAGGAGGAGGAGGAGGAGGAGGAGTAGGAGGAGGAGGAGGGGGAGGAGGAGGGGGATGAGGACGGGGAGGAGGGAGGAAGGAGAAGGATGATGACTTTTCGGATGAGGAGAACGAGCAGGAGGAACAGCAGGAGAAAGAGGAGGAGGAAGAAGAGGAGGAGGAGGACGAGGAGGAGGAGGACGAGGAGGAGGAGGAGGACCATTGTAAACCCAAGAGCCATCAACGATGTTGAAACACACCCTCCTTCCAAGCTCCGTCTTCATAGGCCCCTACAACGGTTCATTTCCATTGAGGGATCTGCCTCGTTGGAAGACAACCGTTTGAAGACCCGGAAGCATTGCAAAACATTACTCTCGGGATTCCAACGCCACGAATGAACCTGACCCTTGCGTCTTGACGAGCCAGAATCGTGTCAGAACTCCATTATTGGGATTTCAACACCGCGAATCAACGTAACCGTCGCGCCCGCCAAATCTGGTACCTTTCCAAAACACATTTTCTGGTACGTTGATCGTGGGCATCCGTGAAACTCTTACAAGTTTGATGGGCGAATGTGCGCGGCGCTAAGACGAGAGCCACATGTTGAAAAGGAACCGCCCTCAATCCGTGAAACTCTGGCAAATTATTAAAACGAATGTACGCGGGCGGCGTCAATTCGAGAGCTACATTTCGAATACGGATTATCCTCAATCCGTGAAGCACTTGCAATGGGTTCGAACGAATGTGCGCGTCGCTAAGGCGAGAACCACATTTTGAAAGCTGGTTATCCTCAATCCGTGAAGCTCCTGCCAATTTTTAAAACTAATGTGCGCGACCTTGAAGCGAGAACCACATTTTGAAAACCACCCGCTCCCGTCTGTGAAGCTGTTGCCAATTTTGAAGCTTCAGAGTCATAAGTGGTGAGGAAGTATCAGGCGAAACGCCCGGCCCACCCTAACAAGTGGCCTCGGGGTGCGACAGGGACAAGTTATGTATTAGGAAAAGACATGGCGGAGGCGCGCGAGGTGCAGGAGGAGGCGCGGATGACCCGTACATGTTTTTGTCCCAATCATCTTGTGGGTTTGGGTTCTCGTTTTGAAGAGACGGTCCCTGCGTTCACTCCTCCCGCTGCCCCCTCCTCCCCTCCCTCCCCCCTCCTCCCGTCACCCCCCTCACTTTGGCACACCCCTCAAACGCTTCGTGGTCTCATAGGGAGCGCCACCGAAGGCCCCAATAGGGTGCCAGGATGCGTCCGCCACACCCAGTACAGCGCTTCGTGGCCCCATATGGGGGCTCCACCGAAGGCGCCAGTGGGGGTGCCCGCATGCGTCCGCCACAGCCAGTACAGAGCTTCGTGCCCTCATGGAAAGCTCCACCGAGGGCCCCAGTGGGGGTGCCCGCATGCGTCCGCCACACCCACTACAGCGTTTCGTGGCCCCACATGGAGCGCCACCGAAGGCACCAGTGGGGGTGCCCGCATGCGTCCGCCACAGCCAGTGCAGCGTTTCGTGGCCCCATAGGGAGCTCCACCGAAAGACCCAATGTGGGTGCCCGCATGCGTCCGTCAAACCCATTACAGCGTTTCGTGGCCCCATAGGGAGCTCCACCGGAGGCTTCAATGTGGGTGCCCGCATGCGTCCGCCACAGCCAGTACAGCGCTTCGTGGTCCCGTAGGGGACCCCACCGAAGGCCCCATTGGGGGTGCCCGCGTGCGTCCGCCACACCCAGTACAGCGTTTCGTGGCCCCATAGGGAGCTCCACCGAAGGCACCAGTGGGGGTGCCCGCGTGCGTCCACCACAGCCAGTACAGCGCTTCGCGGTCCCGTAGGGGACCCCACTGAAGGCCCCATTGGGGGTGCCCGCATGCGTCCGCCACAGCCAGTACAGCGGTTCGTGGCCCAATAGGGAGCTCAACTGAAGGAACCGTTGGGGGTGCCCGCGTGCGTCCGCTACAGTCACTACAGCGTTCCGTGGCCCCATCATAGGGGGCTCCACCGAAGGCCCCAGTGGGGGTGCCCGCATGCGTCCGCCATAGCCAGTACAGCGCTTCATGGCCCCACAAGGAGCTCCACCGCCACACTCAGTTCAGCGTTTCGTGGCTTCATAGGGGGCTCCACCGACTATGGGCGTACGTCCCAACCATTCGTCCCCCCCTGCTCGGACTGCCCCCCGCCTCGTTGTTCCTATGGCGCGCTGCCTATGAGAGTAGAGGGTATACCGCATGCGCTATTCGGGGTTTGCGTGCCCTTCTCCTTCGTCCCATTTCCATCGCTGTTGTCGCAGCTGCATATGGTTGTGTCTGTCGTCAGGCTAATTGTTGTAAACGCCTCTTTGGGCGCCTTCGGGACATCTTAGCGGGCCCAGGGCAGTCGTTGAGCGTCTTGGGTGCCTCGGGAACCCTCTTGGGGATTCTCAGGGGCTTCTTGGGGGCCTCGTGGAGGGCCTTTGGGCGCCTCTTTGGGGCCCTCGTTGGGCGCTCTTGGGGTCATCCTGGAAAACATCGATCAAACAATACGGGAACTTTAAGTAGGACCACCTTGGGAGCCTCCCGGAGCACTTTGGGAGTCATCATGAGGTATTTGTGGCTATTTTGAGGCATCTTAGAGGTCGTCTTGGTCTCTCTGAGGCGCTTTGGGATACGTTTTGGTCCATCTTGTACGCACCAACCCTTCGCGACCACCCCCTTCCAGATGAGGGGGTTCAGGGGGAGGGATTAAACTTTTTCTTTATAGAAAAGGGCAAAAAAAGGGGGTTGCAAGAGGAGCCTCCCTAGACCACCTACGTCCAGAGGGTTTGTGGGCTCATGAATACGCACGGCATCCCAGACTTGACACAGATGCATGACAAAACCGTTTGGCGTTGTACAGCACGTGTTGCCACCCACCCACCAACAGGTGGACGCCACGAGCACTGAATTGTAATCCTATGTAGGACACAAAGCAACAGGGATATCGACAACCTGGCGGCCAGCACAAACGCTGGGACCACGATGTGCGGAAGTTTTGGCACAACGTGCATCGACATTCTAACGAAGATAAAACAGCACGGCACCAGCGGTGCCACCAAACCGCGACGATACATTCGCCGCGACACCACAGACGCGACATGGCTGACAGCGGCAACGGAGACGACATGGTGGAACTCACTGGAGATCGCTTTCGTCACGATTACCGCATGATGATACAACCGTGGTATCACTGGCAGGGTCGATCACCCGACCGCAAGCACCGACTGCCGACGACCAAACACCAACCATCGGCGCCCTGCGCCGACAACAGCACCAAGCCCCGTACAGACCACTAGCGCCGACTCCACCCAGCCACGCGGCACCACCAACACACGAGGACATCGACTACAGTGATGATTCCTCTCACTCTTCTTTGGCCGAGAACCGTTCATGTGTCTCGCGTGCATGCCCCAACACACTGTGCAGTGTCTCGAGGCTGAGGCCTCACCCACCTGGTCCGACGTGGCCTGGACACTTGTCCGCATTGGTGGTTCGTCCGTTCGTCCTTCGGCTTCTGGGGGCCTTGGGCTTGGTCCCTCGAGCGCCGGCAGGGCGCTGGCGCTGGGCACCTTCTCTGGCTCCCGCGGCGCATGTGGGCCGGGCGCCTTCGGTCCGGGGACTCGGCGATCCAGGGCTGTGGGGCGCCCTCTGTTCCTTCCTCTCCCTGTCTTCTCCCATCGACGGCCAGCAATGCCAAGTGATGCCAAGCAGCGTTTCCATGCTCGGAAACTGGAACACATACATTACCAGTGGCGGGTTGTTGTTTCAATCCCACGCTTTTTTCAGGGTCGGGGACGACGTCGGGGTGGTGTGGTGTAGATGTTTCATTTTTTGTCCAAGGGAAGCACCGAAAAATGTATACACCATAATCCCGCATATACCAGGATCCGCGTTCCTGTGCGAATTTCAGCGCAGGGTCGGAAAAAGCGTCGGTGTAGAGAGTCGCTTCCTCACATGCAATGCCATGCAGCGCCAAGCCATGCATCGCAATGCCAAACATTATTCCCTGCATTGCGTTGATTTGCTCTACGTTGCTCAGAGCTGAAATGAATGATACCGGAGAAAACACCCAATCAGGGCTATAGGGCTAGGGGGCTATAGGGCTATAGGGCTATTGAGCTATAGGGCTATAGAGCTATAGGGCTATATATAGTTGTAGGGCTATAGGGCTATTGGACTATTGGGCTATAGGGCTATAGGGCACCCCTGGGCACCCCCAGGCACCCCCGGGCACGCCCGGGCCCCCGGGCACCCGGGCACCCGGGCACCCGCGGGCACCCCCGGGCACCCGGGCACCCGGGCGTGCGTGCAGCGGAAATCGGCGGCAAACCTAACCTAACCTTATGAATATTGAGCTATAGGGCTATAGGACGCCCGGGCACCCGGGCACCAGGGCACCCCCAGGCACGCCCGGGCACCCGCGGGCACCCAGGCACCCCCGGGCACCCCTGGGCACCCGGGCACCCCCGGGCACCCGGCCGGGCACCCGGGCACCTGGGCGTGCCGCGAAAATCGGCGGCAAACCTAACCTAACCTCATGAATATTGAGCTATAGGGCTATAGAGCTATAGGTCTATAGAGTTGTAGGGCTACAGGGCTATTGGGCTATTGGGCTATAGGGCTATAGGGCACCCCCAGGCACCCCCAGGCACCCCCGGGCACGCCCGGGCACCCGGGCACCAGGGCACCCGGGCACCAAGGCACCCCCAGGCACGCCCGGGCACCCGCGGGCACCCGGGCACCCTGGCACCCCCGGGCACCCCCGGGCACCCGGGCACCCGGCCGGGCACCCGGGCACCCGGGCGTGCCGCGAAAATCGGCGACGAACCTAACCTAACCATATGAATCCGCTAGGACCCCTACAGAGGCAAGCTCTGATTGGCTGAAATGAATAAACTTATCCCGAAGGCCTTACGGCCAGTGCCGCCGACCCTGAATGGGGACGACGACGACGACGACGGCGACGACTGATTTGAGAAGAGTCAAGACCCCAAATTGAGGACCTCTGGGTTCACGTCGGGCAGCCAGCGACGAGCACGCTTGCCATGTTCCGCTGCACCTCGGGCTGGATACCGCAGGACCGTCGTACCGGCCCCACGTGCAACGGGCTGGTGGCTTGTCTTGGCACTAGTACGAATGGTAATAATACTAGTGCTAATATTGATAATCATAATGGTAATCATTAGAATGGTAGTACTATTAGGAATAAGAGGAATGATAAACATAATACTAGACAGATGAATAATAATATGAATAATCCTAATCATAAGAAAAGCAATAAGAAGAAGGTGTGGGCTTGAGCGGCGGGGGTCGACTAGGAGGGGAACAGCAGCACGGCAGTCGAGCTCTTGAGCAGGCGTCACAGCCTGCGTCCCACCAGTCTGCATAGTTCTGCTCTCGGAGGCAGCCAGCCCATCTTTCGGATCTCTGGGCTCCCAGCTGCTCGGACTCCGCCCGTCTGTCTTCCCTTGCCCCGCCGAACACGAAGAGGTCCTCGCGCGCTCTCTCCGAAGCCCGCCCTCCCTTCACCCATCTTCTCGCGCCGCGATCGTTTCCCCCCTCGGCCGCTTCCGAAACGCCCCGCTGCCCAGCGCATGGCGGCCAGCTCGCCGGAGTGGGACTCGTCCGTCGAGAAGCGGGAGCTCGCCAGCTTCCGCCCCCCGCCCAGTGCTCCATCGCTGTTGTCGTAGTCGTCGCCGTGGCCATCGCCGTCCTCAGCTTCCTCGTCCTCCTCATGTTTCGTCCTCCATCGTTCCATTTATTCTCCTGTCCCCTCCTGCTCATTTGCCGCCTCCGCCTCTGCCTTTACCTCCGCCTCCGTTTCGGCCTGTGCGTGCTGCTACTGTTTTTACTTCCCTCCCCCCCCACCCCTCGTCTCCTCTCCCTCTAATTCATCCTTTCTGCTTCTCGTTCTTCCCTTCCGCCGACCTCCGACTCCTTCCACCTCCCCGTGCTCCTTTCTCCTTCCCATCATGGGGGCCCGTGCTGGACTTTCTGCTGCGATTCCTGATCCAAGCTGGGAGAGCATCCGTGCCATAACTCGGGCCGCTCATCACTCTGGTGGCCGCGTTGCGCTCGGAGTAGTGGTCTCGCCCAGGTCCAGGCTCGCGGGCGGGCTCCCGAGGTGGCCGGGTGCCCGCCTTCGGAGGGACGCTCCGCTCAGCTCCTGGACCAGACCATCTGTAGCCACACAAGGGATAACGCGCATTACCCCCCCCCTGCTCCCCCCCTGCCCCCCCACCGTGACGGTAACGCCCTGGCCCGGTCCAGTGCGCGATCCCGTGCAGCCTAGGGCCTGTGGTGCACGCGGGCGTGCACTATGGTGTGCGTGCGCAGGCAGTGCGGTGTACACTGTCGTTGTGGCGCCACATTTGTCGTTGCAGCAGCAGCAGCCGTGGTGTACATAGGCAATGCGGGTGTACGCAAGCATTGTGGCGTACACATCACAAGCCCTGTGGTGTACACAGGCGCCGTGATGTACACAATCGCTGTAGTGCGCAAAGTCGCTATGATCTAAGCGTGCGTTGTGGGCTAGAATGCAGCCGCGCATCTCTTACTACTTATTCCTCCTCCTCCCTCTTCGTTTTCGTCCTCCTCGTTGTCGTCCTCCTTGCGCATTCAGGACGCGGGCACTGATGATGATGATGATGATGATGATGATGATGATGATGATGATGGTGGTGGTGGTGATGATGATGATGATGATGGGTGTGCGCAGGCTGTGCGTGGTGCATCATGTACGTCCGTTAGCGATCTCGTGTACGGACTCCTGCAACGAGCTTCTCTTAGATGATGAGGTGCATCATGGCAGTGCTTTTGGAAAAAGAGCGCGGGCCCCGAGCTGTCGACCCCATCGTGGGGCTTCTTTTGCTCCTCCTGCTCCTCCTGCTGCTGCTACTGTTCCTCTTGCTTCTCCTGCATGTACTCCCTCGGCTGACGCCAGTCCGCGCTCTCCGAAGCCGCGTGGTGTTCACGGGCGCCACGGTGCGCGCAGTTGCCATGATGTGCGCGGCCGTTATGGCGTGCACGCGCGTTGCGGGCCCAACTTCTCCGAGCGTCTTTTGGGCCAGAAAAAAACACATATTCATTTTCAATTCACATATTGAATTTGATACGTTCGGGCCCTCATCGATTTTCCGGAGTTTGGCTCGGTCGGCACCTTCAGGTGCACACGCGTTGTGTGGCGTACGCAGGCACAGTGGTGCACACGGGGCGCTGAAACAGCAGCTGTGGTGCACGCAGGTGCTTTGGTGTGTACAATCCGTATTATGTACAAAGGTCTTGTGGTGTACACGGCTGTTATGGTGTATGTTGTCGGCGTGGTGCACACGTGTAAACCATTTCCGTAGCAGTCTTGGTGCACAAAGGCATTGTGGTGTATTTGCCCGTGTTGTGTGCGCAGGCAGTGTGGGCTTGGACGGCGACGACGACTTCAACGACGACGACGACGATGGCGGCGGCGGCGACGACGACAACGACGACGACTACTGCGACGACGATGACGACGACGGCGACGACGACGACGACGACGACGTAAACGGTGCACCTCGGGGGGTGCGCGCCGCGGCCCCCGTTTCCCTTAACCTTCCCTTGCCCCCCCCAGGGTAACACGCGTCATCCCCCAGGAATAGAACAAGTGGCCTCCTATCGAGGGCAGGAGCAAGAGGCAAGGGCGCCGGAGGGGCAGACGAATCGGGGGTGGACAGAGCCCCCAACAGTGACACGTCGATTAGTGAATTGTCCGTTTTCGGTTCTCGAGAGGGCGCCGTGGCCGTTATTTTCCAGGCTTGCACCCGCCAGGTTTGGGCCTCAGGTCGTTTTCGCTAAACCACGTTTTACTGAAGGACGTTTGCCCCGAAAGAAGGTTTGCTTCCCGCGCGTGTCAGGACCTCATGCTCGACCTCGAGGACCGGCGGACAGAAAGCGGGCCGGCTAGGGCTAGGAATCGGGTCTCGGCGCGGACCCTGCGGGGGAGGGCGGGGGGCTCCCCCGGCTCGCCCAGCGACATCCGGCGCCCCCAGGAGGAGGAGAAGAAGGAGGAGGAGGAGGAGGAGGAGAACGAGGACGAGGAAGGAGGAAGGAGGAGGAGGAGGAGGAGGAGGAGGAGGAGGAGGAAGGAGGAAGGAGGACGATGCGTTGTTTTGCATCGTGCAGTGTGGTGGGTCGTCCTCTGGATGTATTTGATTTCCCGTAGCTTGCTTTCTCATCTATTATGTGGTCTGCCTGGGCATCTCTTCGTGGGTGAAAATGCGCGCTTTGCTTCGCGTCAGGTTCATGGTGCATCCTACGTGATGCGTTTCTCATGATCTTGGAGTAGTTTACGCCTGTTCGCCTGGTTCCTTGACAATTGAATCTCGATGCGTGCTTTCTTTGCTGCCTTTTGCCCCAGTTTCTCGAGTCACGAGGTGCTGTGTTTCTCCGCATATGGTTGGCACGCGCTTCTCTTGATGCTTCGCCTATGTTCACCAGTACATCCAGAGTTGATGCCCAGGAGAGCTGCCCTCATCAAGGGAAGTGTAAGAGTCGGAGGTTGATAGACCTCCTACCCTGACACGTCGATTAGGGAATTGACCGTTTTCGGTTCGCGAGAGGGCGTCGCGGCCGTTATTATTTTTGCGGGTCCAGGTCCGTCGGTTTCGGTCCCAGGCCGTTTTCACTACAGAGAGGTTTACTGAAGGGAGGTTTGTCCACCGCCGAAAGAGCAATCAGTGAAGCAACATGTGGGTGGCAGCCGTCACGCCCGAGCGCGGGACCAGTCTGAGCAGACCCAGAAGTCAACCATCAATGCTTCGCGGACCTTTTGATTTGAGAGCCTCTTGTCGCAGGCCTAGAGGTTGACACCAACACCACCCTCCACCGAGGGACGAAGATCCCGATCTCGGTGATGGTGGTAATATTCTGGCTTCCAAGGTGACCGAAATATTACCACCAACACCGAAATCTAGGATCATCTTCCCCCTGTGGAGGCAACCCCCCTGTGTTGGTGTTGGTGCCAATTTCCAGGCCTCCAATCTTGGGAGCTTCGGTTGGCCATCTTGGGCCCCTGGCCGCGACAATTTGGAGGCCTTCGAGGCTCCCTCGGGGCCCTCTCGGGGCTCTCTTGGGGTCGTCGTAGGAGCTTTTCTGGTCTTGTTCTGGGCAATCTTGGAGGTGATCGATGAAAAGAGGGCGACACTAATTAGAGTCTCTCCGTCGGATCGGGGGGGGCCTCTTTGGACGCTCTTGGGCGCCCTTGGGGCTTTTGTTTCTTCCCCGGAGCATCAGAAGCCCATCGAAAGCGAACAGCTGATTCTGCCAAGCTCTTTGAAGGAATTAATATTTTTCTTAAGTGAGCCTGTGCTAGAGGATGCTTACTAGAGGGTGCTTACTGTCTGCTTAAGCTTGGGGCCACCAGGCCAGTGGGTGGAGCCCGACTCTTGGTGCTGCCAGAAGTCCATTCCTGGGACTGATCCTGATTATCAGGGTGTAACCCGTCTAGCCTGCTGGCCTTTCGTGTTGCAAGCACTCCATTCCCAGGCTGATTTCAATCATCCAGGTGCGACTTCGATGGCCAGCCAGCTCTTCGTGTTGCCAGAATGGCGATGACGACGATGCCGATAAAGGTGGTGACAACGATGCTGTCGACGATGATGACGACGACGACGATAACGACGATGCGATCACAGCACTAGCGATGACGATGACGATAATGAGTACGACAATGGCCATGACGGCAACCATGATGACAGCCAACAACGATGGCGACGATGGTGACAGCGATGACGACATTGATGACGAGAATGACCACGATGGCGACAATGGCGACGACGATGACAACAACGGCGATGGCGGCACATACGACGGTTGCCCCAGCCAGTTTCTTACATTGGTTGCTGGTTTTATTGTGCACATGCGTCTCGTGCGCCACTTGGCATTTCGCTTGAATCCTGGGTTCGGATCGGCAAGTTGCTGTACACCGTTTGCATGCTTGTTGCTTCTGTCTTTCAGCACACTTTCTTGGGACAGACGCCCAGCGACTCAACAACATGGCTGACAGCGACAGTACACTGACTGACCTATGGCGTCGGTCTCAGCAGAGAGGCGAGCGCGCGCACACACACACACACACACACGATTTCGCGTGCATGACGTGCGCGCCGGGCGGTCGGACAGGACCTCCGAGAGGAAATGGCATGCCCTGGCGGCGGCCGTCGCCCCGTCCTAGCTGCAGGGCGGGGGTGGGACGCTCGTCAGGCCGCCTAGAGGAAGGGGTGCCACGGGGACCGCTGCCGCAGCTCCTGCTGCCGCTCCTGCGCCCGCTCCTTGCTGCTGGCAGCAGGAAAGGAGCGGGCGCAGCAGGAGGCGAAGGCGAAAGGTTCAGATTCTGCGCAGGTGCATCGAGTTGCTCCTGGGGGGTAGGCGGCCTCCGCGTGCCTGCATCCGGAATTAAGGGCTGGCCCATTGAATTACCGCTGGCTGCCCCCTGCGGCCTTAACAGCTGCTCCTGCTGCTCCCGCCCCCGATCCCTTCTCCCCCTCCCGCTCCTCCTCCTCCTCCTCCTCCTCCTCCTCCTCCTCCTCCTCCTCCTTCCTCTTTCTCCTCCTCCTCCTCCTTCCCCTCCTCGGCGCCCTCCTGGTCCTTCCCTGCGCCGCGCGCCGCTGCGATCCGGGAGGAGGCCGAGCAGGAGGCGGAGCGTCAGCGGAAGGCGCCGTGCGCCGCCCGCTGCCGGCCCGAACGCTCCTCGTCCGAGGCAGGAGGCTCCTCTTCCTCCGCCTCTCCTCCTCCTCCTTTTCCTCCTCTTCCTCCTCCTCCTCCTCTTTCTCCTCCTCCTCCTCCTCCTCTTCCGTAGCCATTTTGGCTCAAGTCCGTAGCGTTTCGCTCAGGACTTGGCTTTCTGGCAAGAGGGAACCTGCGGCCCTCACCGCGCTCGTGTCTCCCCCAGCGCCTGCCCAGGCTGGAGACACCGCTTACGTACTCACTCACAGGCACACTCGGGACCGAACGTCCCCAGCTCGCTTCTTTTGCGCTCACACGTGTGTGATGGCCAATGGATCTTCTGCTCCAAGCACGCGCAGGGCGTGGGCCGCCGGCCCGTGGTATTGCCGCTGGTGCCTTCACCCGCGTTCGGCGGAGCGCTGGTGGAATGGAGGTGACAAGCAAGCTTGCACGCAGTGTCACACTGCGAAGGGGCCAGCGTTCGGCGGACACAAGCTGCCCAAGGCCCCCAGCATCAGCCTGTCGCAGACCAAGGGTGCAGGCAAAGGTCAGCTCGCGGTCTCCCAGCAAGTGCTGCGGGACAGGGACGCCGAGATCCTGCGCCTCAAGCAAGCCTTGCAGGACAACAAGCTCAAGGAGGCGGCAGGTGGCTCAGCCCTGTTGCCAGAGGCCGAGGCGGCCACCGACCCTGAGCACAAGCGCCTCAACGAGATCGCCGCCTCACTACGGCAGCTCGGCATGCCGTCGGAGGCCATCCTCATCAAGGCCAAGAGCGACCTCATCGCGGAGAGGGATGCGATCAAGTCCAAGTTGGTTTCCAGCAGGCCATATGCCGCCCAGGTGCAGCATTGGACGACTCGCATTGAAGCCATTCAGCTCCAAGAGGCCAAGCAGCAGAAGACTATCGCTAGCCTCCAGGAGCAGCAAGCCGACATTGCTGCCCAGCTTGCCCAAGCTGAGAAGCTCGCCAGTGAGCTGGCCACGGAGAGGATGGATTTGGAAGCGCAGCGACATGCCGTCGCCACGAAAGGTCCTGTCCCCGTCCCAGGCCAGTTCAATCTCACCACGATGGTGCCCGCCCTCGACTTGTCGGTCCAGCAGTTGGGAGAGCTCCTCACGGGAGTTGGAGCTGATGAAACCCTCAAAGGTGTCGTCGAGAAGTCCTTCGCAGCCCTGCGTGAGCTTAAGACGAAGGCCGAGGCCAAGCCGCATGCTGCGCCACCGTCTGCACCACCCAGAGCCGAAATGCCGTCGACCGAGGAGGTGCGTGCGGCAGACACGACGGCAGTTCCCATGGACACTGACGACATCGAGGAGCTCAAAGCATATTACCGTGACATCACAGGCAGTGAACCACCAGAGGAGGAGGACCAGATCAGAGCCGCCGCCAAGAGGTGGATCGCCGCTGCCGAGAACTATGCCAAGAAGCGCCGTGTCGGCCAGGACGGTGCGGCACCTGGTGCAAGTTCAGGCTCTGCTTCATTCATTCGTCCTGGGCATATTTGTGTATGCTGTGGCTTTGTCGGCGTGTCCCTCCCATGACGTCGGGTGGCATAGCCTTAAAGTTCTGGGGCTTGCCCTTGCGCCTGGCGTCGGAGGCGTGGACCCGACATGTTGCCTCAAGCAGATGATGCAGTGGATTGGGTTTCGTGATTTCGCAGTGCTGGTCTTCATGCTGGCGCTGTATGTGCATCTAATGGGGAGTTTTACTTTATCGTCGTATTTTGATGTCAAGCTGGTCGTGCGCTCTGTCGTGATCAGCTACCACGTTCTCTTCAGCGGAGTTGTGTCCATCAGCTGCTGGGTCGTCTGCGCAGGCATTGCGCTGGCCTACCACTTCAGCCACTACCAATGGGATCTAATATCAGATCCAGGCTCTCCGCCACCGCTCGTGTTTCCCCCGGGAGACCCTGCGTCTTGGGCTGCTTCTGAGGCGGCTCGGGGATCCTCGACCCGTCTGGGACATCTCTCGTCAGGGCCGAAGCTGGGGAGAGGGGAGTCTGGTGCTAGAGTGGGCGATGTGAAGGTGCGGTTTCGACCACGACGGGCCGTATTTGCGCTTGCATTGGTGTCGTGCTTTCACACCGTGGAGTCTGTCAAGAGCTCTGCAGCAGCCGCCTCTGCCCCTCCTGAGAGCCGAGCTGCTGAGGCGCAGCCTGGCGCCGCCGCGACAAGCATCCAGCATGTCGTCACTGCCAATGTCAGCTCACATGGGCCTGTGGTAGACATGATCAAGTCCCCGTGGGCGGCCACCAGCATCTTCCTCATGCAAGAGCACCGTGCGGACGCCGCTCGTCTTGCTGACGTCCAGCACCAGGCTGCTCGAGCGGGCTTTACTGGTCTGTGGGCAGCTGCGCCACAGACTGATCGAGGTGGCACCTTCGGCGGCATGGCGATCCTGGCGCCCGCGCGTGTGTCCATCACCCAGGCGCCCCAGTGCCCCGTGGAGATCGCCCCAGGGGGACTCTTGGCTGCACAAGTTTTCTGGGGGCCCAAAGGCGGCATCACCATGGTCAGCATCTACCTTCGGGTTAGCGAGGGCCTCAGTGACGCCAATATTGACATCTTAACCAAGGCTGCTGAATACATCACCTCGCTCGAAGCTCAGGGCAGGAATTGGCTGATGGCAGGAGATTTGAATATGGACATTTACCTTCTTCGACCTTTCTTCAACAGTCTCAGTGGCATCGTCGTGCACCCGTCGTGCCCGACTTGTTTGCAGAGCAAGCCTGGGTCCATGTACGACTACATCTGCATGTCAGCAGCGCTGGCCATCAAGGCGGGCACTTGCGAGGGTCTGGAGGACACTGATCTCTTCCCGCATTTGCCCGTCTCCGTCACGATGATGCAGTCTGAACAAGTGATGTGGATGAGAGTACCTGTCCAGCCCCTTGCAGTGGACCCTGTGCCTCACCCAGGGTGCTCTAGATTCCCGCCTCCTCGGGAGTGGCAAGTTGCGCAGGATTTGATTGATGACGCTCAGAACCCACACCAGCTTGCTGCCGCTTGGGATGCTGTTATTGTTCGCTTGGAAGGTGAGGTCCTTGATCGATAGGATATCATTGACTCTCGGAGACGCTGCAGGTGCCAAGGTCGGGCAGGCCCCCCTACTTGGGAGTGGAAGCAGCTGAGGGCTCCAGATGCGAGGCCGCCACAGAGGTTGGCAGCGTACAAGATTCTGGGACGTTGGGCTCGCCATATGCGGGCTATGAAGATGCGCATGGCAAAGAGCGTATCTATTCTCCAAGAGCATCGAGATTGCAAGCCTGGGGTATTTCCACGCCATATGTTGCCAGTTGCGGGCGTCCAGCTCCAGCGGGCCTCGGACTGGACCCGTGCGCTCAGCACATTCGGTTCCTTTCAGGCCGACCTCATGCGTGAGGAAGATGCACAGGTATTGCAAGATGAGGTTCGGTTGTTCACTAAGTTGGCCTGGGACCTCCAGGGTTTCTTCCACAGAGTTTCGCGAAACAAGTGGGTGCCGCCGCTCTTGGATGCCGAGGATCGCAATTTCATCCAGAATATGCATGTCACTTTTTGTGCGCCTACATTGGAGTCCGACGTCCAGAAAGTGCTGGACAAAGTAGATCGTGTTATCCATGCTGTGGGCTATTTCAAGACCCAAGAGTGGCAGGCCTGGGCGGCTGCCTCTTTCCAGGGAGGAGCGCGTCAAGCACATCGGTTTGCCAAAGTACGTCAGCTGCAAGAGGTCCTTGAGTATTCTGATAGACCCCACCCTTACCAGCGTGCAGGTGAATGTCTCGACACGTGGGCTACGATCTGGTCCACTCATCATCAGAAGCCGCTCGAATTGCCGACTGATTTTCGCACTTGGGCCAAGTTGCCAGATATTCAGTTGCTAGATTTGAGATGGTTTTGAGGCGTTTCCCAGCGAGAACGACCCTTTGGGCAGTGCAATATACATCCGCGGTGCCTCGACGTGGTGTCGGATGTGGGCCTCACTACGCTTACCTCTCTCTTGCACAAGTGCGAACAGCTCTGCGCCTGGCCTGAGGAGCGAATCCAAACTCGAATGGTGCGTTTGCCCAAGGAGTCAGGAGGGCATCGCTTAATCGCCCTCATCCAGACCATCGTGCGAATATGGGGCCGCCTACGCCGACCGCTCTCCAAAGCTTGGGAGGTGGCCAACTCAAATGATGCTTTCTGGGGCTCACGTGCAGGTGCTACTTCGGTCGATGCTGCTTTCTCGCGCAACGTTGTGTCAGAGCTGGCGCAGCTGCGCCAGGAGGTCTCCATCACCGTGCTGATCGACATGTACAAGTGTTTCGAGATGATTATTTTACCTTGCCTGGTGCAGCGCGCTAAAGAGCTCAATTTCCCCCTTCGGCTTTTATGGCTGATCTTGGCCAACTACCAGAGTCCGCTGGTGGTCAAAGGTTGGGGCTCTCTCTCCCTGCCGTACACTTCGGATCAGGGCATACTTGCAGGATGTACGCACGCTACAACTATGATACACCTCATGCTCCATCAGACCCTCCTCAAGTTCAAGAGGCTGTATGGCAGCGTGATCCCGCGTTCCTTGATGGACGATGCCAGTTTTCAATGGGTTGGTAAATCTGCGAAAGAGGCTGGTGTATTGTTCACTGCTGTCAGGTGGTTCACTGAGCAGGTCTTCGAGTATGGACTGATAATCCAGGCCACCAAGTCGGGCTGCGTGGCTACAGGACATGCAGCGCGGAGGACGGCTTCGAAGCTTGCTCGTGGTCACCGTATCAAAGTATATGAGCACATGCGCAATCTTGGGCATGAGCTGTCAGGTGGACGGGTGCGACGTATTCAGGAGCGCAAGAGATTGGCGGCCCTGATGGCTAAACGTTCCAAACTCCAGGCACTGGTCCGAGGGGCTAAAGACAAGGTGCGGGCGCTCTGGCGGACAGGGCTCCTACCTTCGGCTGCGCATGGTGCTGGAGTCAGTGGGATAGCAGAGACTACCATGACTAGATTGAGATCTGTTGCTGCGGCCCTGGTGGGGGCCCGCGACCATGCCTCCATCACGGCATGGCTTTGCACGCAGACAGATAGCCAGTACGATCCCGTGTTTGATGGTACAACCAACTTGGTGGTGCGTTACGCCAGTGCTGTTTGGGACCAAGTTTTTTTTCGCTCGCCGAGCTGCAGCATGCGTACATGGCCATCGAGAAGAGGTTCAATGGTGCTCCTTCCTGGGGCAAATGTTTGGGCCCGATCTCCGCGACTTACCTAACTTTGGAGCGCATCAAGTGGCATATGTCTGCAGCGCATATTTTTCTTGACGACCAGAGCAGGACGGTAAACCTGCTCACAACCCCGCCCATGGAGCTCAAGCAGCTGCTCATTGAGGGAGTCGGCCGCTGGCAGATGGCGCGGGTCCTCAGTCATATTCCAGAGGCTTTCGGCAACGAGCAGGTCTGGCGCAGGGCGTTGCGGATAGGCATCCTGAGCATACGAGATCCCGTCCGACGTGGATGTGCTCGTCTGCTGCTGGGTGCAGGCTGCTGGACGCCTGCGCGGAAGCATGCTGCCAGGTTGCGGGCTGAGCCAAAATGTGATTTTTGCCCTGCTGTGAATGCCACTCTTGGTCACCAATTATATGATTGCCCTGTTGTAACCTCCCCCCCTGACGATCTCGAAATAGAGGCTCTCCCAGATGGCGTCATTGAGCACAGGGAAGCACTCAGGGATGAGGGGTTTAAACACTTGGTGGCCGATTGGGACACTCTGGAGCTTGCGTATGGGCTCCCGTTTTACCCGCTTAGTTTTCCCCCCTCCCCTGAGTGCCCAGTGCTTCACTGGGGTGCGACCCGCCAAGAGTGGGGGCAGCGCGTCCGCACTGACGGCTCAGGGCTGGCGAGCCCCAGCCCTGAGCTTAGACGGTGTGGATGGTCTGTCGTGGAAATGGGGCCCTGTGGGTACCCCTTGCGGGCCCTTTTCGGGCCCTTGCCTGGGCGCCAGACTGTGCCTAGGGCTGAGCGGTTTGCTGGATTGTGGGCGATCAAGGTTGCACCCCCTGGCGTCGAGGTGTGTAGTGACCACCTCTCTTTTGTTAGGGAAGGAGCCTCTTGGGATCCGTCGGCCGCGGGGGCGCGATCTTTGCGCGCAGATATTTGGCGCGAGATAATTGCGGTGACCGAGGGCCTGGAGAGGCCCACCTTCACCTGGGTCCCCGCCCATAGGGAACTCGAGGATGTGATGCACCTGTCTCAGCGCCACCTTGAAGATTGGTGTGGCAACTTGTGGGCTGATTTCTTTGCTCGTGTGGGGTCGTCCATGCATCGTGTGCCTGAGGTGGCCGTCGCGGCCGAGCGGGCCCACATTAAGAAGTTGAAACGCACTTGGGATTATCTCTCCAGAGCTGTTCAGATTTTTGGGATTGTGGGCCAGGTCATAGAGCCCCCACCCATGTCGCCAAAGCTTCATAGTCTAGGTAAGTCGGTCACGTTTGTACATCACGATTTGAGTTTCATCCCAGCCCGCCAAGAGTGGCGATGCCGAAACTGTAATGCGTCCGCCACCACAGAGTACACTCTTAAAGGGCTCCGAACAGGAGCCAGTAGGTTTTGCCAGCCCGACGAGATACAGGCGTGGCGAGCGCGTGATTTTTTCAGCCAGCATGAATCCAGCCCAGGCGACCCTTCCGTTCGGGTTGCCCTTGCTGCTGCTGACGCGGTTTCTTCTCCTAGGGGCTCTCCTGGAGGCGCATTTTCTGACCAGCAGGCAGAAATGTCACTAGAGCCTGAGTCGGCCGACCTTGGTTTACCTCCTTCCTCTTCTGGGGCCCTGGGGACCTCCTCGTCCTCCTCCTGCCCCAGACCAAGAGAGTCGGCCTCGGACGACGGGCTCGATGTTTTTCGCAATTTGCAGCATCGCCCGATCAGATACGGGCGAGTAATTATATGCCAGTCTTGTGCTTGCTCGCTTGTGCTCCCAGATGGTTTCTGTCGGGGACTCAGCAATGAATGTAGAGGTGAGTCGCGTGTCAGGTCCACTCGCGCTGGGCACCTCAGGATGCTGGCGCTCGCTGCACGGGGCAAGCATCCCAGGACGGGTGCTACCTTGCCTTCCCCTCCCCCCGAGGCGCAAGCCTCCGCCCCTCCAACCGACCCGAGCGACCTGGTGCTGCAGGTCGCCGCCGCCCCGGGCCTCGAGGAGGCGGCTTGCGTCTCTGGGGGGGGCGGCGGGGGTGGAGGCGGGTGGTGGGGGCTCTGACAGCTCTGATTGAGCTTGCGTGGCCCTGGCCTTGTAACCCCATAAGGCCCAGGGCCCCGCACTTCATATATTCGGGCGCGGTCTCTTGACCGTGCCAACCTCTCTTTTTTTATGCTCTGTGCTATCGTCTTCGACTGCACTGCTGCATGCTCGCTCGCCCTCCTCCTCCTCCTCTTCCTCTTCCTCCTTCTCCTCCTGCTCCTCCTTCCCCTCCTTCCCATCCTCCTCCTCCTCCTCCTCCTCTTTCTCCACCTCCTCCTCTTCGTCCTCGTCCTCGTCCTCCGCCTCCTCCTCCTTGTCCTCCTCCTCCTCCTCCTCCTCCTCCATCCTCCTCCTCCTCCTCCTCCTCCTCCTCCTCCTCCTCCTCCTCCTCCTCCTCCTCCTCCTTCCTCTTCCTCCTCCTCCTCCTCCTCCCTCCCATCGTCCTTCCTCCTCCTTCCCCATCCTTCTCCTCCTCCTCCTCCTCCTCCTCCTCCTCCTCTTCCTCATCCTTTTCCTCTCTTCCTTCCTCCTCTCCTCCTCCTTCTCCTCCTTCTCCCCCCCTCCTCTTATTTTTCTTCTCCGCCTCCTTCTCCTCCTCCTCCTTTTCCTCATGTTCCTCCTCCTCCTCCTCCTCCTTCTTCCCCTCCTTCCTCTTCCTCCTCCTCTTCCTTTTTTCCTCCCCCTCCTCCTCCTTCTCCCCATCCTTATCCTCCTCCTCCTTTTCCTCCTCCCTTTCCTCCTCGTCCTCCTCCTCCTCCTCCTCTTCCTCCGCCTCCTCCTCCTCCTGCTGCTCCTCCTCCTCCACCTCCCCTTCCTTCTCTTCCTCCTCCTTCTTCTCCGCGTCCTTCTCCTCCTCCTCCTCCTTCTTCTTCTCCCCTCCTCGTCTTCATCCCCCTTCCTCCTCCTCCTCCTTCTCCTTTTTTCCTCCTCCTCCTCCTTCACCTTCTCCCCATCCTCCCCCTCCTCTTCCTCCTCCTCGTCCTCCTCCTTCCCCCCCTGCTGCTGCTCCTCCTCCTCCTCCTCCTCCACCTCCTCGTCCCCCTGCTGCTCCTCCTCCCCCCTCTCCCCCTCCTCCCCCTCCTCCACCTCCTCCTCTTTCTCCTCCTCCCCGTCCTCTTCCTCCTCCTCCATTTTCTTTATACATATCCTCTCCCTGTCGCACCCCGAGGCTAGTTTTCAGGGCGGGCCGAGAGTTTCGCTTGATACTTCCGCACCATGTATGACCCTGAACCTGAAAACTTGGCAACGATTTCGCAGATGGAGGGCGGGTGGTTTTCAACGTGTGGCTCTCTCGTTAGCTCCGCGCACACTCGCTTTCAACGCGTGCAAGAACCTCACGGATTGAAGGTGGGTCGTATCACATATTGCAATAATTTCACGGATTGAGGGTAGTTCTTTTTTTCAACATGTGGCTCTCGCATTAACGCCGCGCGCATTCGTTTTCAACATTTGCAAGAGTTTCGCGGATTCCCATGGTAAGCGTACCAGAAATGGTGTTTGGGAAGATCAGGGTGTAATTGTTACATTGATTTTGCGGTGTCGAAGTCCCAGGAGTGGCGTTCTGGCACGATTCAGGATCGTCAAGGCGCAACAGTCAGGTTGATCCGATGCGTTGGAATCCCCAGAACAATGTCTGGCACGGTTCACGGTTTTGCAGTTCCCTTCGTGGAAATGAACCCTTGTAGGGGCCTTCGAAGAGGGAGCTTGGAGGGAGGGTTCTTTCCAACATCATTGATGACTCTTGGTTTTGCACTGGTCCTCCTCCTCCTCCTCATCCGCCTCCTGTTTCTTGGGCAAGCTCTTGGGTCTGAGGGGCCAGAAGCGTCAGCAGAGGCGGCCGCTACCGCAGCAGCAGCAGCCGCAGGACCAAGAAAGGCGTGCCTTGCACAGCACAGAGGACCCCCCGCGGCATCACGACACGCGCCACCAACAGTTCGTCCAAGGGAAGGCAGGTGCAAGACGAGAGACCACTCAATCATGGCAGTGACGTAAAGGTGATGGACGGGAGAGAGGGGGAGGGGAACCCCAGCACGCGCGCAAGGGCGTTCGAATCATGTGGGCAGGCGGCGCGAGAGGCCGTGTAACATAATTTCACATGGCGATGCTGGAAAAACGGTTCCCTTACGAATTCGCAGGATCGCGAGCGCAGGTTGTTGTTTGACAATTGATGTTGCGACGCCGTGTTTTTTTTGAGGGGGGGGGGGGGGGGAAATGCGTTTTTTTTGACACTAGGTTTCGAAATCTTTGCGACATCGAAGTTCCCCCTCTGATTTCGACATGCGCGCTCTACGACGCGCGCGCGTGTGTATTTCGTCTCATGCTGTTGCCAAGGATTCTTGCGACAGCAAGCGCGCAAGGGCTTTCGAACGATTTCGACATGCGCGCGCGACGCCCATTTGGTAGCATTTTCTCTAAATGTTGAAAACCTATGGCTTTATTAAATAACTCACAAGAGCGTGAACGTACGTTTTTTGAAACATCAGTGTTGCGAAACCATGTGTTGGTCCCTTCTTTGGGGGGGAGGACACTCGGTCTTGAAACCCTTACGGAGCCTCTAGGCTCCCGCCTCTAGGCGCCGGTCGATACGGCCTCTAGGCTCCCGCCTCCGAGCGCGTCCCCTTTGCGTCCAGTTTCTAAAGCAGCCATGCCGAATCAGCCCTTCCGCATCCCTCCCCCGCCGGTCAGCGCAGCCAACCCGCCGGCCAGCGCGCCCTTTAGGGGCGGGCCCCGCCGGCCAGCGCGCCCCCTCCGCCCCGACCGCTTTATTTCGGCACGGCGCCGGGCCTGCTGGCCAGCGCGCCCCCGCCGCCCCAGCCGCTTTATTTCGGCGCGGCGCTGGCCCCGCCAGCCGGCGTGCCCGCTCCGCCCCGACTTCTTTATTTCGGCGCGGCGCCGGCTCCGCTGGCCAGCGCCCCCCCCCAAACAAGCCAGTTCGGCCGGCCTGCCAGCCAGCGCGCCCCTTCCGCGCCGACTACTTTATTTCGGCGCGGCGGCGCCCCCCCCCCGCAGCCCCCGCGCAGCCGGCCCCTTTGCCCGCGCCCCCTATGCGCCCCGATCGCATTGTTCAGGCGCGGCGCCGGCCCCGCCAGCCAGCGCGCCCCCTCCGCCCCGACCGCTATATCTCGGCGCGCGGCGCCGCCCCTTCTCCCCCGGCAACCAGCGCGCTTCTTCCGCCCCGAGTTTTTTTCTTCGGCGCGGCGCCGCCCCCCCCGCGCCCTCCCCGGCCCCTCCGCCTTGACCCCAGCGCGCCCGCTCCGCCCCGGCCGCTGGCTGCATTTCGGCACGGCGCCGGCCCCGCCAGCCAGCGCGCCTCCTCCGCCACGACCGCGCTATTTCGGCGCGGCGCCGGCCCCGCCAGCCAGCGCGCCCCCTTCCGCCCCGGCTGTTTTATTCCGGCGCGGCGCCGCCCCTTTTCCGCCGCCGGTTGGCGCGCCCCCTCCGCCTCGATTTCCCGATCCCACAGCTAGCGCCCGCTCGGCCCCGAGCGCTTTCTGTCGGCGCGGTGCCGGCCCGACCAGCCAGCGCGCCCCTTCCGCTCCGACCGTTTTTTCCTGGCGCGGCGCCGCCGCCCCCCCCGACACCCAGCGCGCCCCCTCCGCCCCGACAGCTTTATTTCGGCGCGGCGCGCCCTCTCGCCCCGAGCGCTTCGTGTCGGCGCGGCGCCGCCCTCGCCCTCCCCCGCCAGCCGGCGCGCCTCTCTGTCGGCGCGCCCTCCCCCCCCCGGCGCTCCCCGCGCAGCCAGCGATTTCGGCGCGGCCCTCCACCCCGAGTGCTGTATCTCGGCACGGCGCCGCCCCCCTTCCCCCGCCGGCCCGCGCGTTCCCCCCGCCCCGATTTCTTTATGTCGGCGCGGCGCCGCTCCCCTCCCCCGCGCCCCCCGCGCGGTTTGCTTTATCTCGGCGCAGCGCCAGTCTCACCGGCCTGCGCGCCCCTTCCGCCCCGACCGCTATGTATGTATATATTATATATATATATATATATATTATTATATATATATATATATATAATATATATATATATATATCGGCGCGGCGGATGGCCAGCGCGCCCCCCGCCGCCCCGACCCTTGCGTTTCTGCGCGGCGCCGCCCCCTCTGGCCCCGCCAGCCAGCGCGCTCCCCCTGGCCCGGCTTCCGCCGCCCCTCCCTGCGCCCCCGCGCAGCCAGCCCCGCCGCGCCGATTTTTCCATTTCAGCGCGGCGCTGGCCCCCGCCCCGCCCCGCTCCCCCTTCTTCGCCCCGGTCGTTTTATCCGGGCGCGGCGGCGCCCCCCCCGCCAGCTGGCGCGTTCCCTCCGCTCTGAATTGTTATAATTTCAGCGCAGCGCCCCCTTCCCCCCCCTCCGCGCCCTCCGCGAAGCCGGCCAGTCCGCCGCGACCCCGGCGCGCCCGCCCAGGCAGTTTTATTTTCGCGCGAAGGGTATTTATTTTCGGCGCGGCACCCCCTCCGTCGCCCACCCGTTCCACCAGCCAGCGCGCCCCCGGCGCGCCCCCGTCTCCCCCGCCCCATCCCCCCGCCCACCAGCCAGCGCGCCCCTCCACCCCGATCATTTTATTTGGGCATTTCGGCGCGGCACCCCGCCCATTTCGCTTGCCCCCTTAGGAAGCCTTCTGCGCCCCCCCCGCTCGCCAGCGCGCCCCCCCGAGACCCCCCTCCGCCCGCCGGCCAGCGCGCCCTCTCCGCCCCTGCGCGTTAAATTCGGCGCTGCGCCTCCCCCAATTCCGCGCGCCTCCCCCGCGCCCCCCTCGCCTGCCAGCCAGCGCGCCCCCGCCGCCCCGACGTTTTTATTTCGGCGCTGCACCCCGCCTATCCCGCCCGCCTCCTCCGCGCCCCCCCACCCGCCAGCCGGCGCGCCCCCTCCGCCCAGATTTTCTCATTTCGGCGCGCCCCCCCCGCCCGCCCGCGCCGCCGCCCCCCGCCCGCCAGCCGGCGCGCCCTCCGCTGCTACCCTTTTATGTCGGCGCGCCACGCCCCCGCCCCGCGCGCCCCGTCCAGGCCCTCCCCGCCCGCCAGCCAGCGCGCCCCCTCCGCCCCGACCCTTTGAACGCGCCCCCCCCCTCCCGCGCGCTCCTTCCGGGCCTCCCCCGCCCCGCCCGCAGGCCGGCCCCCGTCCGCTTTGATTCGTTTAGTTCGGCGCTGCGCCCCCTCCCCCCCGCGCGCCCCCCCCCGCCCCCCCCCGCCCGCCAGCCAGCGCGCCTTTCCGCCCCGGCCCCCCCCATTCCGCGCCCCCACCGCCCGCCAGCCAGCGCGCCCCCTCCGTCCCGATCCTTCTATCTCGAGCCCCCCCCCTCGCGCTCGCGCCGCCGCCCCCCCGCCCGCTGGCCAGCGCGCCCCCCCCTCTCTGTCTCTGTCTCTGTCTCTGTCTCTGTCTCTGTCTCTGTCTCTGTCTCTGTCTCTGTCTCTGTCTCTCTCTCTCTCTCTCTCTCTCTCTCTCTCCTCTCTCTCCTCTCTCTCTCTCTCTGTTTCTCTCTCCTCTCTCTCTCTCCTCTCTCACTCTCTCTCTCACACACCATATCCTGCTCTCTCTCTCTTTTTTTTTTTTTTTTTTTTTTTTTTTTTTTTTTTTTTCTCTCTCTCTCTCTCTCTCTCTTCTCTCCCTTCCCCTCTTTCTCTCTCTTTCCCCCCTCTCTCCCACTCTCTCTCTCTCTCTCTCTCTCTCGTTATTTGTGTCACTCTCATATCCCTCTCTCTATTTTGTTCGCTCTCTCTCTCTCTGTCTATCTCTACCTCTCATGTTTGTTAAAGACATATCCATATACCTATACGACCACCCTTCGGGTGATAAGGAGGTTCGGGGGGGGGGGAGGAACCAACGTCTCACTCGATCGGTCTCACTATCGATCTCACTATCGATCTCACTACCGGTCTCGCTCGATTGATCTCACTCGATCGATCTCACAACCGATCTCACTCGATCTATTTCATTCGATCGATATCACAATCGATCTGGCCATCGATCTCACAATCGATCTCACAATCGATTTCACTATCGATCTCACAGTCGGTCTCGCTATCGATCTCATTGTCGATATCACAATCGATCACGCAATCAACACTACCCTCATCATCATCATCATCATCATCATCATCATCATCATCATCATCATAATCATCATCATCATCATCACCATCATCATCTTCATCATCATCATCATCATCATCAACATCACCATCAACACCAACTGGCCCCGCGGGCCAGCGCGCCCCCTCTGCCCCGACCGTCTTATTTCGGCGCGGCGCGGGCCCCGCCAGCCAGCGCGCCCACTCCTCCCCGACCGCTTTTTCTCGGCGCGGCGCCCCCCCCGCCCCCGGCCACTCGCCCGCCGGCGCCCCCCCTCCGCCTTGAGTTTTTCGTTTCGGCGCGCCGCCGCCCCCCCCCCGCGCCCCCGCGCAGCCGGCCCCCCCGCCTCGATTCAATTATTTCGACGCGACGCTGGCCCCCCCCACCCTGCGCCCCCGACAGTCTCGCGTATTCTGTTGTGCAGTGTGTCGACAATTCCGACCCATATATTTCGGCGCGGTGCAGGTCGCTCCTCCGCCAGCGCGCCCTCTCCGAATTGGCCTATGTATTTCGGCGCGGCACCAGTCCGCCCTCGGCCCCCGTCCTCACCTGGCCCGTTCCCCCTTCGCTCGCCAGCCAGTGCGCCGCCTCCGCCCCGACAGCTTTATTCCTGAACGGCGCGGGCGCCGCGCCCGCCCTTCCCTTCCGCACCCAGCCCCGTTCCCCCCCACCCACCTGCCGGCGCTCTCCTTTCGCCCGGGCCGTTTTATTTCGGCGCGCCCTGGCGCCGCTCCCGCCCATTTCCCCATCTCCGCAACCGGCCCACCTCCTCTCCCTCGCCAGCCCGCCTTCCCCCTCCGCCCCGACGCTTTTATTTCGGCGCGCCCGCGCCCCCTCCCTTCCGCGACTGGCCCAATTCTTCGCCCCCCGCAGCGCGCTTCCTCTCCGCCGCAACCCTTGTCTTTCGGCACACCATTGACGCCGTGCCCGCCCCCTCACCTTTCCGCGGCCCGCCCGCCTCTTCCTCTGCCGCCAGCCAGCTTGCCCCCTTCGCCCCGACCGCTTCCTTTTGGCAATGCGCAGGCTCCGCGCCCCCCCCCCCCCCGCAGCCAGCCAACCTCCCCTCCTCCTCCCACGTCCTCCTGGCCAGCCCGCGTCCCCCCCTCGCCCCTGTCTTTATAGTTCGGCACGGTACGAGCACCGCGCCACTTGCGCCCCCGCGGACAGCCCAGCTCCTTCCTCGCCCAACAGCCAACGCGCCCCCTCCGCCCGACCCTTTTGTCTCGTATTTCTGCGCGGCACAGGCGCCGCGCCCCCCTTTGCGCCCCCGCGGCCAGCCTGCATCCTCTTTGCCCGCCAGCCAGCGCGCCCCTCCGCCCCGATTTTTTATTTCGTCACGCCAGCGGCGCCGCGCCCTCCCCTGCCCCCCCCCCAGCTAAGTAAAACATTTTCGCCTACCAGCCAGCGCGCCCCCTCCGCCCCGACCGTTGTATTTCTGCACAGCAATGGCGCCGCGCCCTTGCCTCCCCTCACGGCCAGCCCAGCTCTTCCATCTTGGGCCGTCTTGATGACTTTTTGGGCCCCAAGAGGCCAAAGAGGCCGAAACCATGTATAGTTTTTTTTTCGTTCGCAAGTTTCTGATAACTAGAAGAGTCGCCATTTGTGGTCGACGGATGTGGCGCAGCGCTTGGGAAAAATGCTTACGGGGACCCACGTGGTAATGTAAAATGCATCGGGTACGTTGCATGTTGGAGTTCGCAGAAAACGCTGCTGCTCAGCACGTCTCCTCGGGGCGTGGATTTTTGTCGCTTCGCCAGGTGCACGTCCATAGTACGTGAAGACTCGGGTGGTTTGCCCTGCTCGTGTGCCGTGTCGTTTTCCCGCCCTGGGGCGCTGCCAGCGCCTGGGGGGGCAGATGCGCCTCCCCGTTTCATCGCCAGGACGACCGTGCGAATGTCCGCGAGGGTAGTGAACATTCGCCGCGTTTCATCACAAGGCAACGCGACTTTGCCGATAGGCATAGCAAGAACGCGCCATTCGTGTGTAATTTCGTGGGCCTGTTGGTGGTTAGTTAGGGCCTCTGGGGTTTTCTTGGGCGTTTATTGGGGGCCCTTGGGGGCCTCTTGGGGGCCTCTTCTCCCGCCGTCGGCTCCTAGGGAATAGGATCCCAGGTGGAACGGGGGACGGATGGGCGCCGTCCCGTGGGGAGTTGGTTCTTCCCAGGGGAATAGAAGCTTTTTCCTGGGACTCGGCGGGACATCCTCTCGAGGGAGTAGGAGCCTACCCCAGGGAGCAAGAGCTTTCTCCCGGCAATGGGAGCCTCCCTCTCACCTCTCCTCCTCCCTCCTGCCATGCCTGCTTCTGCCCTTCGCAAGCACTTTTCCGCACGCCCCTCACACGCTTCGTGGCTTCATACGGAGTTTCACCAGAGCTACCAAGGGGGGGGATTCGCATAGCGTTTCAATTTTTTTTCGGCACACCGTTCTCACGTTTCGCGGCCACATGAGGGAGTACACCGAAACCGCCAACGGGAGAGTTCGCAGAGCGTCCCTGGGCCACCAAAGCTCCCACGAGGGGAGGGTCGCATATTGTCCCACGAGCCGTTTCGGCACCCTTTTTGTGTTTCCTGGTCCCATCAGGAGCTTCAAGCATCCCCCAACCAATTTTGGCACAACCTCAAACTTTTCGTGGCCCCATAGGGAGCTCCGCCGAAGCCTCCAGGGGGAGGGATCGCATAGCGTCCGTCGGCCCATTTCGGCACACCATTCGCACGCTTCGTGGCTCCATGAGCGTCTGATTTTCGTCCCACCTGCCTTGCGATACTCGCATTGCACATGGTTGGGTCCTTCGCCTGGATGCTTAAAATGAATGTGTGCGGCGCCAAGGCCAGTGCCCCATTTTGGAGACGATATGTGCTCCGTCAGTGTAATAGTTTGACTCTTTGATAGGACGGCGCCGACATTGTGGATTGTGAGGGGGTCTCAGAAGAAACGCTAGGTCCGCACTAGCGACAACTCCCAGCGATGCGACGGGGAGGCGCATCTATGGAGGAAAACAGTGGGGACGCGATTGGGAAAACTAGGAGGATAGTGAATCGGAGGAGGAGGAGGAGGAGGAGGAGGAGGAGGAGGAGGAGGAGGAGGAGGGAGGAGGAGGAGGAGGAGGAGGAGGAGGAGGAGGAGGAGGAGGAGGAGGAGGAGGAGGAAGGGGAGGCGGGAGGAGGTGGATGATGAACAGGAGAAAAGGAGGAGGAGAATGTGGAGGAGGAGGAGCGGAGGACGAAACGCAGGAGGTGACGTGGGAGTCGAATGATTCTCTCCCCCTCAAGTGGTCTGGGTGCAGAAAATTACCCAGGCAGAGGTAGTCCACAAACTTACACGTTGCGGGGGTGGGGTGGGGTGGGAGGAGCATGCGGGGGAGGCGTGGACATCAGGAGGCGGCGCGCTGCCTCCAGCGCTGCGGCAGAGCACCGCACAAGGAGGGGCCCTTCTCACAGCTCATGCCCCCCTGTTCCTTGTCCCTTGACCTCCATCCCCCCTTCCCCCGTTCCCTTGGTGACATGTTTGAGGTGGTGATTCGCTTGCTAGGTGTGTTGGCTCGCGCGTATCGTCCAGAATCGCAGGACCGCAGAGGAGGTGGAGAATGATAAGGATGTCCAGTGATTGGGCAGGGGAGTGAGGATAGCACGGGGGAAGATGATGAGGAAGAGGTGGAGGAAGACGAGAGTAGGCCGTCGATCTCGGACGTTCTTCTCCGCAGTCGCCGCCCGCCGCTGCCGCAGGTGGCAAAGACATGAGGACCTCGCTTGGCAAGCTCTGAGCCGCCTCCTCTTCCTGCTGTTCCTGCTCCTCTGTTCCGCCTGCTCCTTTCTCCCTCATCCTCTCGCACTCAGATAGGATGTGCCGCTGCCGTTTGGACCCAGCGCCAGCGCGTATCGCATGCTTGGCGGTGTCGCGGAAGCGACTACGAGAAGCGCTAGTCTTTCCCTGGCGCACTGCGCGGGCGCGACCGTACGTTGATCAAGGGTCCTCCTAAGCTCAGAACGGCGGCGGGGCAGTGGCATGATCAGGAGTAGATTGGCACCGTGTGGGGGAGGAAAGACAGGAGGATGTGGGAATACGTGGGCTCCGTCAGCTCATCCTTCCGTCATAGCTCTGGCCAGGCGCCTGTGTCCTTGCTCTTCAGTGCAACCATCTTGATGGTAAGAAACATGGATGTAGACGTCGGGCTTCATCAAGTCGAACCCATCGGTGTGAACGCTCCGTCGACTCCTAACCTGGTCGAGGTCGAGGCCGCAGTCTCACTCCTCGCCTCCCTGTACGAACAGAAGGCTCCTCGCCGCCGAGGCTTCCCCTTCGTGCCGCTCTCCAGCCCGCAGTACCAGCACACTCCACCTGCCATCGCCACGGCCCTTGGCATCGCTCGGACGTGTGCTTTTTTTCTTCGGCGAGGACCATCGAGGAGCATCCTTGATCATTTGGCGAAAAAGCCACGCACGAAACCGAAAAAAGCACAGGGACTGGACGTCCGAGCGATGGCCAGGGCCCCCTCGTGGCCAATCTGGCTGCCGTCCGCGCCGCCGTGCCGAAAGACCCTCCCCCGCTCGCCCGGCTGACGGCCGGAGTAATTTTCAAGGCCCTGGGTCCTCAGGCAGTCTTTGGTGGCTCTGCAGTGGAACGTCAGGTACAGCCGAGCCGCTGAAATAAGGAAGCGCATCGGGTGCGGAGGGGGCGGCTCGCGCTTCCTTGAGCTCTTCCATGGCTCCTCCTCCATGACTCCTCGTGCACCCAGGCGCTTCTGGGGCCAAGAGGGGGCTTCGTTCCTTATTTGGCGTTCCTTCTGATAGTACCTCGACTGTGCTGGCTGCACAGCCTTGGCCCTCGCGAGCTTCGCCCCTCTTGGGCAGTACCGTGGTCTCCCGCGTGCTTTGCCGATCTCCTCCCCGGTCACTCGGACTGGCGTCCCTCTCTCCGAGCACGGCCGCGTCGCTGTCGATGACCATGCGCTCTGTATCCTTACGGTGGAGACCCATGCCAAGACACACCCTGCTCGCCTCCAGGGTGCCTTTGGCCTCTTGGGTGTCGGTGGTTTTGCTGTGGGAAGCGTGGCGTTCCCACACCAGCAGTCACTGAAGGTCCTCTCAGGGTTGGGTTTCTTGTGGAAGGTTTCTTGTGGTCAGGCCCCTACTGTTCGCGGCTCCCGACGTACCGGCGTTCGTGCTCGTAAGCCAGGACGTTCATGTCGAGCTCTGGGTTCGTGCTGTGCTGGTGGAGGCCGCTGAGTCTCGAGGACGGTCATCTGGAGGTTCCTCATCTGCCACATGAGGAAACCCATCGCGACGAACATCAACGCCAGGATGGCTAGGAGAACGTGCACTATCGTGCCATCGCTGTCGCTCGAACTCGAACTCTCCGTAGATGCCGTAGCTGCGGTCACACCCGAGGCTACCGTGGAAATGCGAATCGCCATAGCGGATGCTACATCTCTTGTCGAAATCGTTCCGCTCGCGGTCGGATTTCTCGATGGTTTTTGCGATTTGGGTCCACTCCTGGCCGTGCCCAGCAAAGTGGTGGCCAGAATAGCCGATGTCATCAGCACCGCCGTCTTCTTATTTGTTTGTCACCTGCGCTGAGGTGGAGGGATCTCGAACTTCTTGGAGGCGGAAAGTGCGATGATGGTCGCCAGGCACGGCAGGGACTTCGTTGGGCAGTCTGCCACCATCGCCTCCATACTAGTCCACACCGAGGTAGTATTCTCATGTTGCTGCACACTCTCTCTCAGCATTGAAACAACGATTTGTAACCGCTGGTCAGGTACCACATCGCTGTCCTTATTGACAGTTACCTTCAGGTTGCCATTGTTCGTCACCGCTAGATCGGTCTCCTGGTGGACGTGGTCTCTATTTCCTTCAGCTTGGACTCGCCCAGGGAGTAAAGCTCCTACAGGAACTGGCGAATAAACTGTCCATGCTCCATGATTAGGCCTCTGCCGCGAGGGTCGAGCGCGCGATCCTCCTCACCTGGAAGCTGGCCCAGACCAGAGGCATCTGAGGGTCGAACTTACCGTCGATCACGTCCTTCGTCCCGTTGGTCAAACACAACATTGCGCCAGCCTGGCTCTTCTCGCCCGGCATCTTGGCGAAAGCCAGTACGGCCGCCGTCTTGATGTCCACAATGCCTCTCCTGACGAAGCTGCCGTGCTTCGTAGTCTCCTTCAAAAAGTCTACCTTGTTAATGTCGATCAGGTCGCTGACCTTCACGTCTGAGGTGTGCTAGGGCAGCTTGTTCTGCTCGAAGGCGATATCCGGCCTCGACCTGTGGGCAAGCCGCTGCAGCTGTCCGCAGGTGCTTCGGAGGGCGATGAGCTCTTCCGGCGTGGCCTACTGATCTTGAGATTTCTTCTTCAGCTCGGGGGCGGCAAAGAGGGGGGTGATGACTAGGGGGGGTGTATATCATGGCGTGGGCCATGATATTTCCCGAGATTTCATGGCGCCCCTTCCTATTTTATTGCGTCCCTGGTCCCCCCCTGGGCCGCGCACATGCCGCCGGCCATGATTTGCACCCCCCCCCTTGGACGCCCCCCTCTTGGCTGCTCCCGATCAGCGGTCAAGGGCACATATTCCAATATTTTGACGGCCTTCGCCCGCGTCACAGCGGGTGGCGCGGGTATACACCCCGCAGGTCTTGAGATCAGTGTCGCGCTTGTCTAGATACAAGAACTTCGTCATCTGCTCCCAGATTTCCTCAGGGCACACAATCTTGCGGGCCACCAGCAGGTCTGCCACATGGCTATGTATCACCATCTTGAGCTCGGCCTTGTGGTAGAGCTTATAGACGTCGCGCTCGAGCTTCGACTCATGGATCCCCTGCTTCTCGAGATATGCCCTGAGGTGCTTGTATCAGGCCGTGCCAGCGTCATTCGTACCGTAGCTGGAGCCCTGGGCATAGAAGACCTTCTCAGGGTTCGTGGGATGGCGCTAGGGTATTCGGATGAGAAGGAGCCTGTCGATCCCGTCGGTCTGGAGATACGCTGACTTCGCGCGGTAAAAACAGCCTGCTCAGCCATCCTGGCACATGAAGCCGAGGGTGACCATCAACGCATCCACTGAGCCCAGAGGCGCGTCTTCCCTGATGTATGCCGAGCGCCTCTGGCAGCTTTGGACCACCAGCCTCGACTTGTACTTGGACCTCTTTGTCTGCGTTAGCGTGACGACCCAACGAGTTCCGCCCACCTTCGCGCCGTTCGCCAAGTGCTGCTTGAGCTCGTGGTTCGGGCAACGCCTCGCAGCTCCGAGCGCCACCCACTTCTCCCACTCACTGATGTCGTCGCCCGAGACGCTGTCGAGGTCGACCTCCTTGGAGCGAGCCGCTCCAGTGGGGACGCACCCGCGAACGCCCTCAGCCGCCAAGATCAAGGTGTGCCTCGCGCTCTTCCGTGGCGGCTGGCCTCTCGACGTCCCTGCGCCCTCAATGGACAGTGTTGCTGCACTGCTTGCCGCAGGCCTCCACCATGAAGTCGCCCTGCCTGCCTCGTACTGGGCCCGCGCGACTGGCAGTCTCATGCGCCATGCGCCAGCTTCTGATACCCATCGGTCGTTGAACGTAGGTAGTTCCGAATTCTCAGATCCCAATAAACTTCGAGCGCCTTCCTTCTTCTTCAAGAATCGATGTGCTTCTGCCGTGTGTTGTTATTCTTCGGGCGGACCGAACCCAATCTACTTTACCCGCCTTCCTACTTCACGCTTCTACGTATTCTTTTCCGACAGGCGTGTAGCCATTCGTCCGCGCCTGCCCCGCATGCCACGGGAGGGAATGGGGCCGGCCTTCGCGCCCAGTCTCCAAGTTGTTCCCCAAGGGATGCGGCAACGCGCTCTTTGCTAGGTCTTGGGCGCGAGGGGAGACAGAGCAGGAGCAGGAGCAGGAGGAGGAGCAGGAGGAGGAGGAGGAGGAGCAGGAGCAGGAGGAGCAGGAGGAGGAGGAGGAGCACGAAGAGGAGGAGGAGGAGGAGGGCATGGACCCTGGAGGTCTGGAGGATTGCTCGGCTGCAGCTGTTCTGCGCATAAAGAGGGGGGGACCTCGTGTGGCCCCGTGCAGAGTCTCGCGACTGCTCGGAAGCGAGCGCACTTTCGTGCTTCTGCTGCATGATGCTGCCGTGGATTCACGACCTCCTGCTCTGCGCTTAGTTGTCGCGGAAACCGACTTCCCTGAATCTTCCTTGCGCCGATTTGATATTGGCCCTCATCGATCTTTTCCAGGGCTTTTGGGGCCGACCCTCTTGTCCGTCCTGCCCAAGGTGTAGTTTTCCAGCCTGTTCTTGCCCACCACACTGTCGTGCTAGCTGGCTGGGCTCATGGAAGCATGACGCAGCCTCATCGCACCTCGGTTTTAATCTATGGACTGCTTCGGTGATCGATGTTATCGGTCACCGATCGCCTTCGCGTGGTTTTAGAAGCTGCATTGGGCCTACATACAAGGTGGCGACGGTCGAGCTTCGGTCCCTCCCATCGACTTTGAGGGTATGCCCCGAGAGCATAGCGCCGCTCGGCCGCCGCCGCTTTGGCTCAAAGCGGCGCCGCACAATCTGCCTACTTTGCTGCCGCCGCTAGCGGCGTACAATTTGCGGTGTTGGGTATGAGACAACGCCTTTCTCTTATCCCCTTGCCACCGCCGCCAGCGTACCCTCCTCCTGTACGCCTGTGTCCCAACATGCGATGGCAACCTCCTCTTCGACTCGTGGTTGGGTCGGATGTCAGATGTGGCGCGCGTGCCTAGCTTGCCCTCGCCCCGTCTCCTCTCCCCTCCCAGCTGCCCCCCGCCCCCAGCCGGGGGCCGCGCGGCAAGCTAGGGCGGCGCGCCGCGGGGCGCGGCTGCGAGCCCTGGCGCGCAGGGCGGCTTGGGGGACCCTTGGCGGGGGCGCGCGCGGCGGTTAAGAAACCAGAGGGACGACGGTGGTGCTGGGTCAGCTGTCTCGAACAAGGGATCGACCACATAATCGATTTACCCTAGAATGGACTGTTCCGCCGAATCTGCGGAAAATGCGTAGATAGACTGTCTTCTCCGCATCTTCGCAGATTCGACGGAACGTCAGGTCTGGGGCAATTCACTACTGCAGTCCATCCTCTCTTCGAGTGCCTGGCAGCGTTGTGAGCTCGATAGCTCTGGGGGCCCTCGCGCCCCCGTCGACGGGGCGCCCCGGGGGAGCCCGTCGCCGCGGCGGCGCGCTCTCCGATCCTGTGGCCCGCCGCTGCCCCGCCCCCCCCGCTCCCCACGCCCGATGGCCCCCCCGCCTCTTACGGGGCCCTGAAGAAGGAACCCTTTTGGTTGGCAGCTTGCCTCAGGTTTTCCTTATGTTTTCGATAGGAAATCGAAGTTTAACTCATGGAAAAAAGGGGCCTCGTTCCTTATTTAGGGTTCCTCGGGTCAACGCCCCGACTGTATTCTTCGCCGCTCCTCCCTATGCTCCTCCCTTCCCTCCTGCTCGTCTTGGCGCCAACGTCGCAGAGCGGATTTCAGGGGCAACGATAGGGGGGGATAAGCACAGGGGGGGATGCACCGACCCCCCCAATCGCCCATTGATCGCCGATAGGGGCCCGATAGCCTTAACCTGCCCAGGAAGGTGCGGACTCACTATCAGAGGCCCATCGCCGATCTATCGGCGATGTACCGCCGATTCCAGGTCGATGCATCCCCCCCTTATGCCAGTCCCCCCCTATCGTTGCCCCTCAGGACTTCGTTCGGAAAACGACAGGATGGGCTAGGATTGTCCTGGAGAATTTCGCTCCGGATTTCGATGTGTCTTGCGTGCGGATTTTCATTGGCCAGAATGAAGACTGCAAAATATCCACGTGTATTCACGCCGTTTTTTCGCTCGCCGTTGCGGAGTTTTGCATTGACAGAACTCCACGCAAAAATCAGCTGCAGCACGTCTGCAAGGTCGGTGCAGTGACATCGTTGCGGGGTTTTGCATTGACAGAACTCCACGCAAAAATCAGCTGCAGCACGTCTGCAAGGTCGGTGCAGTGACATTCTTCGTCGCTCCTTCCTCTGCTCCTCCCTTCCCTTGTACCTGGCTTTGCTCACCCACCACCAGCAACTGCGCTTCCTTCCCCAGGACAGGCCTGGTCCCCTTCAGCATCGGGTGTACGAGCGGACAGCGAAAATGCACGAACCGAAACGAGGCAGCGCGCAGAGAGTGCGGCGGCGCGAATCACGGTATCCTCTCTGTCACGATTCGCTCGGCCTGCAAACATCACAGATGTGTTACGTGCGTTTTGCTTCTGCCCCCTGTCACGTCGCAGCATCTTCCACCAGCCACGCAAGCGTGTATTGTCAGCTTCTGTGATTTGTTGTGCCACATTCGTGCTGGATGCTACGAGTGCACTGCAACCTCTTCGGTCTCAAGGGGGTTTGCCCGGCTATTCGCCAGAGTGCGGCTCCTGACAGATGGTCGCAACCGAGGTCAGCATCACGCTTCTGTTTGTGCATTGTTCTGCCGTTGTCTTCAGAGGAGTGTGGGTCGTCGTCTCGCGTCGCAGACTGGTTGGTGCGCCGACGTGCCCTAGATGTATGGCATTATTTCGGTCCCATGTAACTGTTATGTTTAGGTGTGTTTCTCTCGCGGTGGTACTCGCGTGCTCGCATTGGCGTGTTAACAAAGGTCTCCTCATTTACCGTGTTGGTGATATTCGGACAGACACATTGGTGTGATCACAGGCGTCAGATGAGACAATTGTCCGTCCGTCCGTCTGGCACCTCCTCTCCCTGCTCCCCTCCAACTCCACTCTATCTCCCCATGCTCTCCCCTCCTCCCTCCTTCAGCCTCCCCCCATCCCTCCTGCCCCTTCCTCGCATCCCTCTGTCCCTCCCTCCCTCCTGCATCCCACCTCCCGGCCCTGAGCCAGGCTGCTTCCTGCCCTGCCCTGGGGCCGCTGAAGCCGCTGCCCCCTGGACAGCCGCGGGCGGCTTGCGGAGGCTCCCCCGCTCGCCGTGCCCCAGTCCATCGGTGCAGAGCCGACCTCCCCCACACAGCCCAGCAGTTCGGCGTCGGAGCCCACGCGGCCGGGCAGATGCTCTGTGAGTGTGCGTGAGCATTGCTCCCTCGCTGTGAGCTGTACAGGCTGCACAGGATATGGTATCGGATGAAGGCGCATTCTATAAGTTATGTTTGCCAGCGAGGGCCCCAAACAGTAGGTTCTTGCAGTTGATGCGGTGCCATACATTTGGTGCAATTCACCCTGCCGAACTTGAAATTGTCGACTCGACTGCTCGCGCAATCATCCCACCCACCCACCCGCAACCTGGTTTGCAAAACCCATGCGGAGGCGATTGCGGTAAGTGCTTGCTGTATAATGCGCGACGCATGTTGCACTACGTCGTTTGCACCACCTAAATACCACACCGCATGAATTTGCACCACGTCGATTGCACCACATGTATCGCACAATCATAGGTGCGCAACGCAGATTGCAAACCACGTAGACTGCGCACCATGTTGACTTCACCACAGAGACTGCACACCACACTGTGTACAACATACATTGCACCACGTAGATTTTTACTGCATATATTCTCCTTTCTAAAAGAAGAGTAGACTCTACCTCCCCGGAGTTATCCATCCCCGCTGGGAAATTGTGATTTCATATTTCTTCTACACACTCGTCCATCCCAAATATGAGTTCGTACAATTCCATCCAAGCCGGTATCACTCCCCCCCGCCATCCTCTGCAAAAACTACTATGCGCGCACTCTCGTTTAACAAGAATCACAAGTTTTGAAGAATCCCTGGCAACAAATGGGACGAAGTTCACACGCGCGCCTCGTCGCGCGCGCATGCCGAAATCCTTCAAGAACCTTCGGTTTCGGAAGGATTTGAAAATCAATTGTCCAAACAACATACAAACACACATGGTTTCGCAACACTGGTTTTCTCAAAAAGCTTGCGCGCATTTTTTGCGAAATCTTAAGAAAACCATAGTTCCCTACCTAAGCTCTGCCTAGAAGGGTTCTTACTCCGTATGCTTAAAGGGCTGGGCAGTGCAACTCGCCCCGGGCGGTTTCCCCAGTATCCGCCCCGCGGTTCCCCCAGTGACGTTCCCCTAGCTTAGCGTTGCTTATCTCATCTTAGCTTAGCTGATTTCATCTTAGCTTAGCTTCATCTTAGTTTAACTTAGCTTCATATAGATGTTGCTTTCCTAGATCCTCCAACTCCTAGGTAGGGTCGCACTGGGATCAATTTTTCTTATCTTCAAACCATACTACCAAACGGGCTTCGCGCGCGCATGTCGAAATCTTTCGAACGCCCTTGCGCTCGTGCCGTCGCGAGAATCCTCTGCAGAAAATGGGACGAAGTGCAGACGCGCGCGTCGTCTCGCGCGCATGCCGAAATCCTTCAAGAACCTTGGGTCTCGGAAGGATTTCAAAATCGTGTTTCCAAGCAAACATACAAACACAAGGTTTCGCAACACGGATTTTCAACAAAAGCGTGCGCGCGCGCTCTTGCGTCGTCGTCGTCGCTGTCCTCCCTCCTCCCTCGTCGTCGTCGCCGTCGTCGTCCTCTGTCTTTCCTCGTCGTCGTCGTCGTCTTGGCGTCGTCGCCGTTTCCGTCGTCGTTGTCGCCGTGGTCGTCCGTCCTCCCTCGTCGTCTTCGTCGGCGTTTCGTCGTTGTCCCTCCTATTTCGTCGCCGTGTCGTCGTCGTCGTCGCCGTCTTCCCTCCTCCCTCGTCGTTGTCGTCGCCGTCGTCGTCCTCCCTCCTCCCTCGTCGTCGTCGTCGTCTTCGTTGGCGACGTCGTCGTCGTCGCCGCCGTCTTCGTCGTCGTGTCGTCGTCGTCGTCGGCGGCGTCGTCGTCGTCGTCGTCGGCGTCGTCGTCGTCGTCGTCGGTGTTGTCGTCGTCGTTGTCTTCGTCGTCGTCGAAGTCGTTGGAGACGTCGTCGGTGTCGTCGTAGTCGTTGTCGGTGGCGTCGTCGTCGTCGTCGTCGTCGTTGTCGCTGTCGTCTTCGGCGTCGGTGTCGTTGCCAAGTGCCATTTGGTACCCACCGTCACGGTCTTAAGAGGTCTTGCGACCAAGTTGCGGGTGGGAGGTTGGGATGTTTGCACGAGCATTGGAGAGGACAGCTTCAACTTGAGCAAGTGATTGACTGCATAATCCATATTTTCATATGTGTATACATCCTTTAGATCTATACATATATGTCACATCATATATTGCACAACCTATACTGCTAGAAACACTGTGTGGGGTCCGCGCTGGCTATCATATCAGGTGTATGTGTATAAACATTCATGTATATAGGTATGTCTGAGTGTGTGTATTGAATCAGATCTTTGGTAGGCTGCGCCCCCAAAACGACCCCTGGTCTGTTGATGCGCCGCAATCGAGCCATGGATACACACCGCTTCGATGACACGGCCAGACAAATTCTGAACCTTAGCCTTTCGGCTGGCGACAGGATTTGGGCACCCAGGTTTTGAGTTGAGTCTTGAGCCTGTCACCTGTGTTGTACGCAGTTGCCCCTCCTCCTCCTCCTCGCCAGCCTATGGAACTACCGTTCCTGCCTCCTCTGCTGGATCTCTCTTTCCGTCACCCCGTCCCCCATCATTGTCTTTGTCTTTCGCCTTGAGACCTTCTTCCTCCTGCTTTCTCCTCCTCATCTTCGCTCCTCCGTCCTCCTGCTCCCACACTCCGCCACACCCGCTTCAGACCAGCCACCACACCTGCACCCTGCCACCACCCCGACCCCCCCCCACCTCGCCGCCCTGTCGGGTCCAAGGGTCCAACAGTTCCCGCACGGGGGAGGAGGGAGCCTGGCTGCAGCTGCCGCTGCCGATGCCGCGACCGCTGCCCTCCGCCCGCCCGCGCTGCCGCTCCTCGCCCCCCGCTCCTCGCGCAGGCGCCGGCCGCGCCAGCCGGCTGAACGGAGCGGACAAGCCCGTGGAGTCATCCTTCCAGGCGCCCGTCGGCTCCACCCTCGGCCCGGGAAGATGCCGAGGTACCTCCTCTGTTCGCCCGGCCCTCGTCGCTACGTCGCCACCGGATATATTCGGAATCCCGGTCGGCGCGCCCCGCGGATGGGGTCCAGGGACGGCGGATCGGCATCCTCTGCCGCCCCCAGTGCTGGGGTGGATGGCAGACCGCGTGCTTTGGATATGCTTCACTCTCCCTTCCCTTCCCCCGCTTTTTCCTCTTTCCTCTGCTCGTTCGAGTCTCTGTCCTCGTCACGGCCGAGAACTCGTGCGCGCTCTTATCAGCCTTGCTTGACACTTGCGTTCTGGCCGCAGTCTCCGTCGTATGTGTACACCGTAGGCGTTGCTTAAGAAAACTTAAGTTTCGGCCAGGGTCGATTCTTTTTAATGTTTCAATGTAAGCCCTAAGATTTTAAAATCACTGTTGGGTCTTTATATAAGTTCTGAGACTATGAATTTCTGAACCCATGATTTCTTAAGCATTTCGCGGGGTGTATTTGTGATATGAGCTGCTTGCAGCTGATGGGTTCTTACTTCTCTGCACCATCTCGGGCTGGGTGGCGCCCGTGCCGCCCGGTGCCGTCCGCTGCCGCCCGTTGCCGTCGCCACGGGTGGCGCCTGTCGCCACCCGTGCCGCTTGTTGCCGCCCTTTTTTGCTTTGCTTTGCTTTGCTTTGCATTGCATTGCTTTGCATTGATTTGCTTTATTTCACTTGTCATTACTTTGCATAACCTTATTTTGCTTTACAGTGCTTCAAGTTGCTTTACTTTACTCCACTTTACTTTAACTCGATTTGCCTTAACTTGATTTGCTTGTATCGCTCTGCTTTGCTTTGATGTGATGGTCTTTGGGTTACTGCATTTGATTGTTTACGCTGCTTTGTCTCAACTTATTTCATTCTACGCAACTTTACGTTAATTGTTTTTCAATGTACGTTGCTTCCATT
>CAUYUJ010022537.1:383251-418251 GCA_963575745.1 Prorocentrum cordatum
CCTTCCTTCCATCCTCCCTCTCTTCCCCTGTGTTAGGGACTGCGCCGACAACGCGCGGCAGGTAAGGAACAACTTCTAAGGGGGGTATGATCGAAGACAAAGAGGACACACATCAATCAGGGGTGCGGGAAACACGTGTTGAATGGTACGCAAGCAGAAGAGCGAACAGTCTTAAACGTGATTGTGGCTGGTGTTGTTGCGTTGTCGTCGTCCTCGCCCGTGCCCCTCTTAACGCTTCGCCCGCGCGCTTTCCAGCGTCATCGTGCCCCCTTTTTCCTTTTTCCCGGAAAGGGCGCCGGCCCAGGCTTCTCTTTTAGCTGGTTTACCTCCGGTTTTGACCTGAAGGAGGCCGGCGGATTTCCGATCGATAAAAAACGAGGTAACGCTTGATTCGGCGTGGAAAAAACGTTTTGCGCGTGCCCGCTCGAGGAAAGTGCGCTCCCCCAGCTCGGATCCTTGATAAATATCAGGGTCCGCGGACCACCGTTTTCCTTCGTGAAAAAGAGGGTGCGGACCATTTTTAGCAGAGCAGAATCCTCGAACAATAACCGAGGTCTGCGACGCGGAAAAGCGTCCCGCGCGCAGGAATTCCGAGGATGTATCGCGCGTGCCGCGTCCCGCGCGCAGGAGTTTCGAGGATGTCTCGACTAATTCGCTTGTTTTTCCAGGAGGTCCTTGGATTTTGACAGGATGTTTCTAGCGAAACGCTTGTTTTTCATAATTTGGTGAGGATGTCTCAAGCGAAGCGCTGGTTTTGCAAAATTGGGAGATGTCTCGAGCGTGCTGAGGCAGCTCGAGCTTAAGATTCAGATCAGTTCGGTCAGGACTCGGTTGCAAAGGAGGACTCGATCCACAACGGTATGGAGCACAATCGCGGCATGGCACATCGCAATTCAGCACGGCGCTGCACAGCACAGCACTCGGCACGGTACATCAAGATCGATACACTCAGCATTGCGTTTGCCCGTCGCCCAATCAGGTGTCTTTGAAACGTTGCCATGCTTTACAAGTCTATATTCCTTTCCGGATTCGTGGGTCGATCATGTTAGTAGGTGAACCCAGGAGCAATTGTTCGCGCAGGGTGTTTTTGTTGGCGCCCCTGTGGCCCAGCGTGCCTGAAAGGGGTTATAGGCTTAAGTCGGGCCTGTCCCCTTACAGGGGGAATATTCAAAATAGTTAAAACATAGCCTGTGGATTATTTTTTGAATATTTTTGAGCATCTTTTGAGTATTTGTTTATTATTTTATTTTTTCGTCTAAAATTCCCCTGTAGGGGGACGCCCGACTTACGCATAAGCTCAGGGTTCTCTGTTGGTTGGTAAACCTGTCCCTGGTGCAAAGTTCGACGAGGGGCCGCGAATTTCTTTTGTGATAAACGACGAGGTCGGAGAGGGCAGGCGAACTAAAATTTGAGGATTTCCCGAGCAGAGCGCTTGTTGTGTATACGTTTGCTGAGGATGTCTCGAGCGAAACGCTTGTTTTGTGTTATATTTGTCTTCTCATTGGGACCAGAGTTCAGAGGATCTCTCAAGTGACATGCGTGTTTTCACGTGCCCAGGTCTTGAAAGTGTCTCGAGCGAGACGCTTGGTTTCACTCGTCCAGGTTGCCCAGGCAGATGTCTAGCATGAGGATTTGTTGAGGACGTCTCGAGGGAGACGCTTGTTTTCACGCGTCCAGGTCGCCCAGGCGGATGTCTTGCACGAGGATATGTTGAGGAAGTCTCGGTCGAGACGCTAGTTTGCACGTGTCCAGGTTGCCCAGGCGGATGTCTAGCATGAGGATGTGTTGAGAATGTCTTGATCGAAACGCTTGTCTTCACGTGTCCAGGTCGCCCAGGGACAGCAAAGCCGTCGGCACGGTACATGAAGATCGATATGCTCAGCATTGCAATTTGGCACGTTCCCTGACACGTTCCCTGGCGCGTCACCTGGCGAGCCCCCCTGGCACGTCGCGCGGCGCGTCCCCTGGCACGTCCCGTGGCACCTCCATTGGCACGTTCCGTAGCGCATCCTCTTGGCGCGTCCCGCGGTGCGTCCCCATGGTACGTCCCCTGGCACGTCGCCTGGCGTGGCCCTTGGGACGTTCCCCGGCGCGTCCTCCTGGTATGTCCCCCTGTCAATTATTAGCTCTGGGGCAGCTACTATGTGCTGAGGCAGCTCGAGCTTAAGACCCAGATCAGTTCGGTCAGGACTCGGAGGACTCGATCCACAAAGCAATAGAGCACAATCGCGGCACGGCACATCGCAATTCAACACGGCGCAGCACAGTCTTTGGCACGGTATATCAAGATCGATACACTCAGCATTGCATTTGCCCGGTACCCAATCAGGTGTCTCTGAAAACGTTGCTATGCCTTACATTTCTAGATTCCTTTCTGGGTTCGTGGGTCGATCATGTTTTCTAGTCCTCTTCCTCTTTCCTTTCCCCCCCTCCTTTTCCCCCCTCCCCCCTCTCGCCCTATCCACATTCCTTCTCTCCCCTCTCCTCCATTCCCCATCTACCCCGACATCCCCGCCTCCCCCTGCCACCCTCTCCCCTGCCACGCTCTCCCCCTTTACCATTATCCCTCTTCCCCCCTCTTCCCATCACCCTCTCTTTCCGCCTCTTCCTCAGCTGCGCGCATAGGCCAGGGGTCAACTGCACGGCGAGGGTATGGAAGTGACCGTGATGCAGGCGGAGGACATGCCTAGTCAGCCGGTGCTCGCAGTGCGGGCGGGGCTCGCGAGGCGGCAGGACAGCCTCTCCTTGAATTGGGAGGAGGCCGAGGGGGTAGGTGAGGAAGGGGAGCAGGTAGAGGAGGAGGAGGAGGAAGAGGAGGAGCAGGAGGAGGAGGAGGAGGAGGAGGAGGAGGAGGAGGAGGAGGAGGAGGAGGAGGAGGAGGAGGAGGAGGAGGAGGAGGAGGAGGAGTGAGTGAGTGAGTGTCTCTTGCACTGCGGGTGTCTGTGGCTGCGTTCAACAGGAGGAGTGAGTGAATGAGTGAGTGAGTGAGTTAGTGAGTGAGTGAGTGCGTGAGTGAGTGAGTGAGTTGGTGACGGTCGCGAAGCGATGTCGGGTGAAATTGCGAAGCCCGCTGAGCGAACTCAGAGCGGCTGAGGATCTTCGGTTCTTTCCCTGCGAGAATATTGGCGAGATATTCAGCTCGAGTGGGGTTCGTGGCCTGGTGGCATGCGCGCCCAAGGCCTCGCGAACTCTGACTAACATGATGTCCACACTGGCAACAAAACCACCATTGAAGCTCCTCATGTAGACGGTCCTCTGGCAGTTGGCCAACTCGACGTGTTGGGCGTCGCCCGCTGTGGCTGCTGGCTCCCGTCCCTCGGCGCACTGCGACGCTGACCCGCATCCGCTGCGTGAGTGGGTCCCCTCAGCCAGGCCGCGCCCACGCACCCGCCGCAGCCTCGCTGCGTGAGTGCGCCCCCGCGCCTTCCCCCCTCCCCTCTGCGGCCGCCTCCCCTCCCCCCCCCGTCTTGAACGCGGGCCAATTCGCGACTCCGTGCCCTCGTTTCGCTTGGGCGCGCGTGCGGGATGCTTCTGCCGCGCCGCGACGGAAAAAGTGCGGGGGTGCCGTCGGGGCCCTCTGCGAGTTCCCCCTCTCGGGCCTGCCTTGGGCCCATCCACAGACTCGGAAGTATTTCTCCGAGCACCACACCGAGGCCCCAACAGCATCCGAACAACGAGTGAAGGAGCCTCTGCGCCCAACGGTCCAAACGCCCCCCCCCCCTCGTGAAACTCGTTTCAGGTCTCCGCCTTCGGGGGGGGGGGGCAGGAGGGGCCCTTTCCGTTTAATTCGAGAACTTTATGTCGGAGAATGGATGGAGCTTGGTCTGGGCGATTGTGGTCGGGATGTCTTCAACATCTGCCTGGTTTTGCGCCTGGTTTGGCCCAGCTTGGCCTGGTTTGGCCGCGCGCCTCGCCAGAGACATCGTCAGAGTCTGTCCGGTTTGGCCGGGTTGGGGTCCTGTTTTGTTCGAGACGTCCTCGAAGTTTGCTTGGTTGGTCTGGTTTGACCTACCTGTGGCTCCGTTCCGTTGGATACGTCCTCACACATTGCGGGGCTTGGCCACCTCCAGGAAACTTTCGCGAGGTTCGAGGAGCGGGGGGTTAGTTAATGTCCGCACGGTTGTGTCACATCTGTTATGGTCTCCGTGCGGTCTCAACACGCAGTAGGACGTGCCACGTTTTCTTTGACACAGAACAGTTCATTAACGCGCGTTGTGGTGGGCGTGTAAAACCGAACTGAATGCATGGTGTCATGCGTATTCATTTTGGTCCATGTGTAACACGACTGCGCTACAAAATGGCGGGCGGCATAGGCGTGGACATTCCCCAGACGATGTGGATCGGCATGGGCGTGCGTGGCGGCGTTCGGAGAGAACCCCTCCCAGGGTGCATGGGGCCCAAGAGTTACTGCCTTTTTGTCCGTCTTGGGGGCCTCTTGGGCCGTAGTGTGGTTTTCTTGTGCTGCCTCTGGGCCTTCTTGGGGGCTTCTTGCACCACGATTCGCCAGTTCGGGGGCATCTCGCGGACCGCCTCGGGCTTGCAGAAGCCCGGAAAAATATATGAAAACGCCTTAAAAGATTTAGAAGTTTTGCCTCTGAGGCCCCCCTGTGGCTTCTTTGGCCCTCCTGTGGCGTCTTGGGGGCATCGCTGGCCGCTTGTGGGCCATTCTGGGTGTTGCTCTGCCCGTTCGCGGGTTTTGACGCCCTTCTTGAGCCGTTTTCGATTGTACATGGGGCATCTTGGAGTCCACGGGCGATGAATTGCGAGGTTCCGAGGGCCCCGGAGACAGTTGGAGAGATCGCATGGAACCCCCCCCCAGTAAAATTAGGTTTTGGACCCCGGGGGAGGGGGAAAGGAGGGAAGGTGGGGCAACCGAGTGTCGCCCACGCCTTTTCACCCCCGGCAAGCGGTGGTCGGCAGGTTTTCTCCACTCTCCTGACGACCAGGGTCGCTGTGTTGGCCAATAGCGTCCGCGAGCATGACGCGAGGCGGATCATGTGGCGGCCTCGCGCCAATCTTGTGCCGAGAAAAATTGTAAACTGCGCCGTTCCAGATTTACCAGTGACCATCGACACCGAGCGTATTGCAGGGTTACGAAGGATGTTCACTTGGCAGCTGCAGCGGCTGCCACAGGGGCAAGCGAACAACACCTAAAATATCCGATGCCCTCGATGCTTGCTGGCACTGGTTTGCACCTAACGTAACAGGCATCCGCGGGGCGAGGCATGACAAGGGAGTGTGAAGGAGGGAGCGTGTTGGGAAGAAACGTGGGTCGGTGGTGTAACGATTATGTACCTGTGTAAACAGTGGGTGCCCCCTCACAGTAACCATGACGAAGCCCTTTGAAGCGGCTGAAATAGCTCAGTTCTTCCTCTGGAGTTTGTGCGGCCGGTGCGGCCAACTTCAATGAGAGGGTCTGTAGTTCCAGGTTGCGGTACGCCCATCGCCCATAGCGTGTGAGTCGTATACCGTGCGAGGCCATCGCCGGGCCGACCCCAAAGAGGTAAGGCCGCCACAGCGGTTGCCGCCGAGCCCACTCGCCCTAACACAAACATCAAACCGTAACGCAGCCCAGCCTTGCCTCCGCTCACGGAGCACCCCTGGGGGGGTGGTGGGGGGAATTTCCGTTTGAGCGTGTTTGCCGTTTGCCATGCGATCGATTGTCGTAATGTGATTTCCGCCGTGCTGGACCTCGCACGTCCTTCAGGCCACATTTGCCTGCAAATCCCGTCTGCCAGGAAACTCTGCTCGAGCCGCTTCTGGAGAGGTGGCCTGAGAAGGAGGAGGAGGTGGAATAATGGGGAGACGGGTTTCTGGGTTTGTGAGGGGGTGGCTTTGGGCGGCTTCTTAGCTTCCCCGCAGGGCAAGCTGGAGCTCGGGAAGCCCTTCATGGTCCCTGGCTTCGCGCTTCTGATGCCTGCCGGGTTTTCCACAGAGCTTACAGCGTCAGCATTGGACACACGTTGAAGAGCGCGATTGATGTTGACAGTACTTCCGGTATTGGTTCTATTGGTGCCATCTTGAGAACATGTGGGGAGGGACTGGAGGATTGTTCAAGAGGAGTGACGCAGGTGAACTAGGAGGATCAGTAGCAGGAATAGTTTGCGCAGAAGAGCTGTGCTGAGAAATTCCACGTTCGCTGATTTTGTAGACAGGAGCAGTTCTCGGATAAGCGAACCTATGTGGCTACACAAACTCGTTCGCATGGCGATCTGGAGTCTATGTGCGAGCTTACGGCTGCGCTTAGCCTGGCCGTGTCTACAGCCACATCTGATGCTTGCTGTCTCTTTAACATTGCTATGACATTGATGCTCGTGCCGTCGTGCCTCCGAATATGTTCACCACCGTAGACGCAACTTGAGGGCGTCTTGGGCTGTTCTGGTTGTCCCTTTGGTCTGTCTTGGGGATCTTTTGGATGCCTTTTGGAGGCCTCCAGCGCTGCCTGGGGAGCCTATTGATAGCTAGAGGTGGGTGGCGTCGGGACCCATTGGTGTTGGACCCTTCGTGGAGATCAAAAGGTCCACCCCCGATTGGCAACACGAATGTGCATCCTCTGAATCTGCCTGATGCCTGTGCTCATTTGGGCTCAGGCGCTCGGCCGATTTTGAACAACAACTTGGGCGCAGATGCTGGCCGTCGGGCCGCGCGCCTTCGACGCAGGTGGATATCCACTGGCCTCCCAGCACCAAGGACACAGCAGGGTGGGCAGTTCCTGGCAGTGTCCTTTTTGTGGGCCCGGCTGAAGGCCAGGTTGCGGCCAAGTGCCGCAACGCCGAGGTGGTCAGCAGAGTGCAGGATGCACGGGCCGCCATGGGTGCTGTTTTCGACGACGTGGGGATTGCATTTGGACGGCGTCAGGCTCGACGCCCACAGCCTCGTCGGCGAGCACTGGAAGGGCCCTCGCATCACCCAGTTTGCCTTGGGTGACGAACTGAGACTGGCAGCCGACGCCAGGCAAGGCCAGAACGGAACATTCGATGATTGTGCCATCGACCTTCCTGATAACGCCGCCAACGCCACCGAGGGCGGTTCACCATCAGCCCTGTGGGTGATACCCGGGAAGGTTCCCGACCACATCCAACAGGTGATGCTGGCAGCTTGGCAGGAGGTCGAAGGCGCGCAGGAGCTACAGGAGCTGGAGTGCCCATGCGGCCAACATGTGGGCCACGCTGCCGTCGAGCACGCGGCCTCCAGCATTGGCCGCTAACCGCGCGAGTGGCCCCAGCATTTGGGAGATTCAGCGCCAGCTCCAGCACGTCCACGCGCAATGTGATTACTACCTGCGCGGCGCCACTTCAGACGACTACGCCAAGCTGGAGGAGGATACAGGAGGAAGCCTAGTGGAGCCATACGTGGACCCAGGAGTGCGAGAAGCACTTGCTGAGCTGGCGCGAGGGCAACTTCTGTTTCTGGCGGGCCAATCACCGCCGCGCTTCAGGTTTACGCCGCCGTCGAGACCGCGGTCATCAAGCGCGACGCCGATCTCCGTGCCAAAAAGGAGGTGTCGAGACTGACCAAAGAGGAGGCCGCCGCTATCCTTGAGGAGCTCAATATCCGGGTCAATCGCAGTCGTTTCGAGCGACGCCCTCTAACAGGCACTCGGGGCGTCTTGGGCTTCAGGCGCGTGTTCGAATGGAAGCGTCAGGGGGTTCAGACGGCAAGACCGTCAGGATCGTCCGGCGCCCCGCGGCGCTGAGGGGTTTCGAGACGCGGGGGCCGGAGCCCTGGGGGCGTTCGCCGGCGCGGCGGAGCGGGCGTCTCAGCGCATTATGTCTTCAGGGGCGGCTTGTCGCCCGCGCCGGGTGCGCGTCGCCGTGGGCGTTGAAGGGGCCCCCCTGCAAAGCGCGGCCTGCGCCTAATTGCTGGAGCAAGGTGAAGCACCAAATGAGGTGAACATCACCCTGCCTCCCGGGCTGCGCGGCCGTCCTCGGGCAGGCCCCGGGCTGCGAGTCCTTCGACGAACCGACCGAGTGTTTGCGCTGCGTCGAGCCGGGCATGGGCTGCAAGGGTGCGCCCGGGGCCTTCTCCATGATGCTCGCCAGGGCCATGTGCTCGCCCGAGTGCAGCGCTGGGCTGACGCGGTGGGGCCCATAGCTCGAGGTCAAACGCGAGTCGCCCAGCGCCCGTGGTGTTTGCGGCGCAGAGTTAGCGCTCGGGCCAAGGGCGCCGGCGATCTTAAAAGGCCATAGTGCGCGAGGAGCGCGTCGACCGATTCATCGGCCACATCGAGGGCGCCCTCGGCAAGGCGAAGGGAATTGCGACGACTTCGCCAATTGCGGAGTCCAGCAACGCCGCAGTGCCGATGGCATAGCGACGCTCGACCAGGACGAGTACATCGACGCGCTGATCCCCGTCGGGCGCGTCGACCTGGTCAAGCCGATGGCCGACGCGCCGCCCAGAGGCCCACTCCCAGACCCTCGTGTCGCCCTCCTCGGAGCAGCCGCCAGCGTTCTGCTCGCGCGACGCCGCGTTGCCGTCGCCATCGTCGCGCTGCAACTGGCCGAGAGCAAGCTCATCAGGCGCGTCATGGAGGTCAGCTCCGTTGTTCGGGCCGCGCAGAAGATCGCAGCGCGCGTCGCCTCCCCGACGACGGAGCGCGCGGGCCAGATCTATGCGCGCAGAAACGGCTCGTTCAAGCGTGGAGCGGAGACAGGATGCGGCATGCGCGACGCCGTGCGTGAATCTGGGCAAGTGCCGCCTCGCTGGTAATCAGATTTGCCACTTGCGCGAACCCGTGAGCCGATCGCGCTAACTTGAGCGCGCGCCCTCGCTTAGGCCCGAATTGCTCGCGGCGTGCGGGGCAGCAGACGGCCTGCAGTCGCGCCTCTTCGCGCCCCGCGAGATGGCGCGCGGTGCCGCCTCGGCAGATGAGATCGGGAAGCTGATGGAGGACGGGGGTTACGTTGTGCCGGTCAAGCTGGCGGCGGACGGCGCGCCCGTCTTCTTCGCGCGAGCTCTGGGCCGCGCGCGGCCGCTGCCGGGGAATCGCGTGGCAGGCCGCCTATGGTGGTTGGCAGACCTGCTGTGCATCGAAGATCTATCCGACGCGCCGTGGTGCGACGCCCGCGACGCGGGGGCCGACCCCGTGGCGAAGGGGGGCATCGGGCGGGAGCTCATCCTCGACGTCGTGGATGGGGAAGCTGGCTGACGAACGCTCCGCAGTGAGATTGGGCGAGGAGCGGCGCGAGAAGACGGCGCCGAGCTTCGGCTACAGGATCGCCATCAAGGACAACGACGACGCCGCTGAGTGACCCACTCGGCGTCGCATATCCGGGCTGTGTTCGCGACTGAGTCGGCCGACTCGCATGCTGCGAACTGCGTTTGCGAATGCGACGCAGTACGTCGGAGAGTGGGGGAGAGGAAGTTAAGTACACATATCTTCGCATGCCACGAATGTTCGCGCATCCGACGTAGTGGTCCATGCATGTGGGGGGCTGTCCCCATGGACTATGTTTGCGCGGCAGCAGGCCGTGGCGCGTTGAGTCCTTGAATAGTCATTCTGCGCCCCTCCAGTCGTCTGCTGCCAGTCCTTCCGTTCGGTCGTGACAACAGTTTTTATGAGGGGCCTGGTCGGCAGAAGTTCTTTTGCGCAGTGCATCCGTTTATGAAAAGGGGGTGGTCAGCATGGCCCCTCTTCTGTCCCTTCGAGCACTGTACATGTTTAGTGTGACTCGTCTGTCGGGTCTCGGTGGTGGCTTGGGCGGTTTGCGTTCGGGCCGCCAACGAGGCGCGACGGACCTGTCTGACCGCCGGTCTCGAACGGTAGGCCACAAATCCTTAAGCATGTTAGGACAGGCTGTGGTATAGCAGGGGTTGCGTGTACGCGGGGGTCGCCATGGGCGTCTGGCCCAAGGCGTACCTCCTGCACCTGTTTAATGCGTCGCTATCGTGCGCTGCTATGATACCTCCGAGAAGCGATTCTCTTTCGCATCATCCGCCTTGCAATTCTAGTCTCCCCCTCCTCTCTCCTCCTCCTCCTCCTCCTCCTCCTCCTCCTCCTCCTCCTCCTCGCGCCCCTTCTCTCAGCCGCGCGCCGTGGTCTGGCGCGCCTCCGCCGCCCTGGCGCCGCGAAGGGGGCCGGGGGCGGCGACGCCCCGCTCGTGATTCCCAGAAGAGAGAAAGAGAGTCATAAACAGAGAGAGAGAGAGAGAGAGAGAGAGAGAGAGAGAGAGAGAGAGAGAGAGAGAGAGAGAGAGAGAGAGAGAGAGAGAGAGAGAGAGAGAGAGAGAGAGAGAGAGAGAGAAGAGAGAGAGAGAGAGAGAGAGAGAGAGAGAGAGAGAGAGAGAGAGAGAGAGAGAGAGCGGACAAGTAGGCGGACCAGGGTCCGTCCGCGAGGCGCACTGCGGTGCGACAACTCGCTAAACACTATTTGCGGCGGTGCAGCCTTTAGATACGAGGGCGGGCAACAAAAAACCCCTCCCCCGGCGCAGTGCGACAGACGCTACAGACGGCGGACAGACGGTGATGATCTCACCTGTCAGACCGCGTGAAGAAAGAGGCCCCAACAAGAAAGGCGACGTGCTGACACGTGGCTAGGCGGCTTGGCAGACCGCCAGTTGGGCGCTTGGCCGCAAAGCGGCGCGCAGTGACGGGGCACCCCCCGCCCCCGCGCCCTGACACCGTGGACGCGGAGCCACGCGTACTCACGGGCAGGCAGAAAGGAGGAGATTAGCGCGGGGCACCAGGTGGAGCGCCGCGGAACGATGACAGCATAGCTTGGATGGTGAGTGACGGCACGGCACCATCGGGCGAGGGCGTAAGCAGCTCGGCGAAGGCTCGCCCGGCGCTGTGGAGGCGCTGGAGTAGAGGGCCTTGGCGGGCTTGAGCGGCGGCGAGGTCCGCGGCGAGAGCAGCGCACCTCTGCTGGAGAGCGGCCATAGCCTGGGACAGCTCGGTTTCGCGGTCGGTGAGGGGTGGCTGCTCAGTGCCAGCGGCCGCGGGCCTCGTGACAGGGGCGAGGTCCTCGGTACGCCTGACCAGGTGGTGGACTAGCGTAGTACGGCACCCTGTATGCTGACGTCCGTCACCCTTGAAAGGTGACTGGAGGGGAGCACGCGGCCCCAGGGCTGGAGCCGCTAGGGCCACGCCCCGAGAGGTCGGGAGAGCCGCATCCTCTCGCTCAGCAACGATGGAAGCGTGGACGGGGTGCGAGGGCCTGCCTGGTTCAGTGCCCTGCGGGGGGGCTGAAGCCGCCCCCGCGGGCTGCCGCTGGTGGGGGGGCGGAGTGGTTTGCGCGGTGGGACCAATCATGATGCCGTGCGAGGGCTCTGAGGTCAGCCGCGTAGTAGGGTGGCGTCTCGATAGGGCGGCATGGTCGGCAGCGTGGGGTGTCGGCGGTGCGTCGTCTATGCCACTCAGTCCGCGGGGGTCACCCAGGTCGTCGTCGGCGTCTTGGCGGTGACCGATATCATCATATGGGAGCGATGTCGCTCTCGGAGACGGAGTCGCGGTAGGCGTCGAGAGGTTGCCCGACGGGGCAGGGTTGTCGCTGGCTGGGCCGTCGTCCAAGACGTCCAATCCCCCACCGAAGCTGAACGGGTCGTCCTCCTGTTCGTCAGCGTCTTGGAGGTGAGCGGCGTCGTCATGTGGGTGCGGTGCCGCTCTCGGTGGCGGAGTCGAGGGCGTCGTGCGGATGCCCGACGGGGCAAGGTTGGCGCTGGCTGGCCCGTCGCCTAGGAAGTCAAGTCCCCCGCCGAAGCCGAACGGGTCGTCCTCCTGTTCGTCGAATATCGCCCGTTGGGCCTCGGCCCAGAGCTCGTCCGGGTTCTGTGGGATGTCTGGTCCAGCCGCGGGTGGTGCCTGGTCCGACAGCAGGGGGTTTGGTTCCATTTTGTTGAGTTCCGCAGCTGTAAACCCAGCCCTGCGGTGTGGGAGCGGGAGTGTGCGGTGTCTACGCTCGTAGATGGCGACAGCGACCCCATGAAGCACGGTCGCTTGGCGATGTCGTGTTTTGGCAGCTTCGACAATGTCGTCTGGAAGGTTGTGAGTGCGTGCCGCCGTTGTGGCGAGGGCGTCAGCCTGACGATTGAACTCCTCCGCAATGGGCCCGATGAGCCCGAGGTCGATGCCCATGTCTCCCAGGTGGCTTGCGATTTTCTCGACGCGGAACATGTTGGGCTTGGCCATAACGCATCGGTGGATCTTTTCCCAGAGCTCCACGTGCGTGCCCTGCGGTGCTGAGTGTCCGTCGATGATGCTTTGGAACCCATCGACCACCGCCTGGTTGTCCACGAAAACGTGCACGGGCCGTTCAGCACATGCCGTGAGGTGGACAATGGCGAGGGTCTCCGCAAGCTGGGCGTTCTGCGTTAGGCCGTGAACGCGTGCACTGTAGTTCATGCGGTGGTCGATGCCGTAGTAGACGCCGAAGCCCGCTCGTGCTAGCAATGGGATGGCTTGGTTGGTGCATGCACCGTCCGTGGCAGCGTAGACCCATGTCCAACCAGTGTCGTGGTCAAGGTAGGTGGTGTAGGAGTCCTGGGCTGAAGCCGCAGGATCTCCCTCAGGGGGGGCCGCGGTATGGGCTGAGGTAGCGGGTCCCTCGCGAGGTCGGCCTGCAGGTCGAGGAGGGCTGGGTCTTCATCGAAGAGCCCGCAGTGTCTTGTGTGCGGCGGGAGACGGGCCCACTGCTCGTCACTGATGAGGGTGGTGAGAGGGAGTCTTTCTCGGGCCCAGCACTTGCAGTCGCGGACAGTGTGCTCCTGAGTTTCCTCTTCCTCGTCGCAGTATCGGCAGATGGGGCTGGGGTCAGCAGACGTGTTTGATCGGGATCGTCGCTGTTGGGTGTGGTCCCCGCCCGACAGGTAGTTCAGGAGGAGCGCCAGCTGCCAGGCAGTGCATTTGGCTGCTCCTTTCGTTCGGGCGAGCCACGTGCTGGCGAAGAGGTCGAGGCCCTGTCTGACAGAGGCAAGGTATCCAAGGTCGTGACGCCGTGGCTTGATCCTCCTCAGAAAGGCTCTGCGTTGTGAGGCCCGCAGCATGTGAAGGAAGGCGTTTTGGGGTAAGTTCAGCCAGCTGATCTGGCAGCCCCAGTCGTCGTACATGATGCCAAATGTGGGCCAGGTCCAACGGAGCTGCTGGAGCGACTGGACGAGTCGTCCGACAGGTCCTCCACCAAACAGGGTCTGGACGTGGTGTTGGAGATCTCTGGCGAGACCGCAGAGTGTAACGTCGCGGTTAACCTGTCGCCGCAGGCACAGGAAAGCTTCACGCTGCGTGATGGCGTCAATCTCCAGGGCGTGTCCTGGGACGCACACGGCCATGAGAGTCCAGAACTCGACCCACTTGTTCCCCTTGGGGCGGATAGCCGCCTTGAGGGCGTGGTTGTAGGCAGTTTTGGCTGGGCCTGATGGTGCTTGAATGTCGGTGCCCGTGGTGCAGACGCTGGCAGCAAGGGAACGGGCGTGCCGCGCCTTGATAAGCATCGGCGATGGGAGCTTGCCAATGCGCGGCAGGCGACTAGTCGCCCTCCGTACACGGGCGTCAGCGGTGGCCGTGAGGTTAAGCGCGGCTGGAGCCGGCGCTGCCTCGGCGTTGATGTAACTCCCGACGAGCTTGAAGGAGTCGACCACGCGTAAGGGCCGTTCCGCCAGAGTGAGCTGGGTAACGGCGGCGTGAAGCTCGTCGGTGAGCGCCCACCCCGCCACTTTGCCAGGGTGAATGCGTTGACCTGAGAATCGATCAAACTTGGCGGTTTCGTCAAGAGATTTCTGCAGCTCAGACGCGGTGTGGGTAGTGGAGTTGCTGTCGTCAACAAAGGTAGTGCTGAGTGATCGAGGAACGTATCGATGCTGTCTCTTTGTCCACACACACATGAGCAGCTTGATGTCGTCCAGGGACCATGAGCTTCCCTGGAGGTGACCGTTGGTCCTGGCCAAGTCCTTAGAGTACGCTCCGTTCATGCGGATGTAGCGTTTGTGGCGACTGTAGAAGTTTCTGCGGACAGTAACGATGTCTTGGGGGCACCCCGCGTGAAGCGCAAGGTTAAGGCAGATGTCCGTGATGAGGTAGTCGAAGCACTTCTGTCGGTCAAGGGCAGCCCCAGCTAAGGGCAGGAGTAAAGCCCTGGCGTGCTCGATGCGCAGGGCGAGAGAGGTGCTGACGTCCCCAATGGTAGCTTTGGGAACAGCGCCAAAGCTCGTGGCGTGGGTCCATCCTTTCCGCCAGTCCGTGAGGCTGCGGTAAGCTGGCGCTTCCCACGCGTACATCCAAACGGAAAGCACCGAGAGAAGTCGTTGGTCCGTCGGGAGTTCCCCTCGGCCTTTTCGGAGGCACGGGTTTGGCACGTGAAGGAGGGGTTCTGGGATGGTGCCAGTGCGTTGCATAGCGCGTAAGACGCTGGCGAAGAGGCGAAGGATGTCGTCGGGTAACTCCTTAGCCTCCTTAGTTGTCCAGCCGTCAAGTCCCCCCGCACGGCGCGGTGAACGGGTGCGAATGAAGTGGATGAGTTGGTCGTCGGTGAGGTGGAAAGGGGCAGCTGGTGATGGCGTAGGCAGCTCTTGTCGGTACTCGTCGTAGAAGTCAGCCCACGTCGGCATGGCTTCGGCGTCATGCCCTGCACGGGCGCGGTACCTGCCCAAGATGGGCTCCCAGGTGTCGACCATGAGCTTAAGCATGTCTTTGGTATTAGCAACAATGGCGTTGGCAGGGAGAATGTCGGGGACCTGTGCAGGTGGTGGTTCACAAGTGTGGTCTTCGTCGTTGTCCGTGTCGGGCGAACTACCGTCGCTGGGGCTGAAGCCGCCAGCTTCGGTGTCGGCGTCACTATCGTCCGTGCTAGCTTTGTCAGGTTTGAAGGCGTTGGTGTCGCAGTGGAGTTGTGTATCGTCGGGAGTGGTAGGCGTGCGGAGATACGCCGTGGGCGAGCTGTCAGCAGCCCGTGCGTATATGGCCGCCTTTCGCCCGCTTGGCTCGCGGACGCCCTCAGCCCATATCTTGATGCGTTCAGCTTTGGCACGGTTTGCACGTCGCGCCAGCTCTGAGTCGAGGTTTTGGATCAGACAGTCAAGGTGCTCTCCGTGAGGTGCTGGCTCGTCGGGGGTCCAGGCCTCGGGAAAGGCTAGGAGAACCGTGGGGCGCAGCTTGTGACAGAGGAGGCGGGCCGCGGTCCACGTGCAGTCGATGCGCTGCGCCAGGTACGGCGGGATGGCACGGCAGTCTAAATGATGGTGCTGTCCGATGAAGCGAAGCTCACAAAGTTGCCGATGGAGCTTGCGCAGGCGGTTCATGTGTATCGTGGAAGCTCCGTAGGTGGGAAAGGCGCGGGGGACAACGGGTCGCTCCTCGAACGTGGGCGTGAGCCCGTGCATGGTGGGGGGCTTCTTTTTTGGGTGGTCTGGCGGTGGAGGTGGCAGGTCGCGCAGACGGGTGAGATGGTATTCATGGCTGGCCTCGTTTGCCAGGGCGAACATGCGTTCCACATCGTCGCGTGTGTCGGCCTGCTCCATGCGGTCCTGGTATCGCCCTGCGATGAGGGTCCCTAATGCCTGCAGTTCGTGGCCCTCATGAGCTCCATCGTTAGGGGGGTAGGGCGTGGGGGCAAGAAGGCGTCGGGCCGTATGGTCGAGGCGACTGAGGTCGAGCGTGACCTGCAGGCCAACATGGGACTTCGCTGGCAAGTCGCGCAGATAGCAGAAGTCGGTGACAAGGGATCGCGCCGCTTGGTTGGCGATGATATAATCGATGCGCGAAGTGCGGGGGCACTTGGTGACGCGGTCCCAGTCAGGGATATTGCCATATGTGTGCATGGTGTGGTCTGGTGTGCCTTCAGCGACGTTAAACCATCCGTGCTGCATCATGTGCAGCAGGTGTGGATTGTCGTCGATGTTCGTGTTGGCGTCCATGCAGATGAAAAACGGGGCTGAGCCGACCCTCGCGGCGGCGCAGTCAGCGAGCCGAAACAAGTCTGTGCTGTCTCCTCCAGCGACCCCGTAGAGGCTCGCTATGTAGATCCCAGCGGGCCCGTGGTTGTTTCGTCGCCGCCTGCGGCGGTGCTGAGTGCAGAGCGGGAGGAAGGCCTCGTGCCATCTTTTCTTGGCCTTGAGGGTGACGATACAGGGCGCAGTGTCGTCGACAGTGGAGTCGACAATGGCATCCTTAGAGAGGATGGCGACCCCTCCCGAGGCGCCAGTGTTGCCCACGACGGTGTGGTCTGTGCCGCCGTGGGCAGCTCTGCGCTGGGCTCGCGCCAGATCCAGGTCAGGTCCCAGACTGGCGTGGTATCCCCCGTGGTGTGGATTGGCGGCGTTGGTAGCGAGGGCTTGTCTGGTCGGCTTGGCATGTCGGGTCTCCTGCAGTGCTATGACTGCGGCGTTGTGGTCGACACCAAGAGCGGTGATGGTTGGCCAGTTCGCTGAGAGACTGGTGATGTTTAGGCTGACGAGGTGGATGGAGCGACCTGGCCCGTCTCCATCGGTGGAGCTGGGGTTGGCACGCCCCGCACGGTGGAGGGCAGCCTGGCCCTCACCCAGGTAGAAGGCTTGGCCACAGTAGGAGCTCATGGCGTTCCTATGGATTGGCTTGACCGGGGCTGAAGCCGCCGTCAGGCCAGAAGTATAGGCGAGACATGGTCGGCACTGCGCCAGGGGGGGTTCATAAACATCAGTAAAACTGCCTCGAAAAATCCTCCTCACTCCTGTACCATAGGGGACGAGGGGAGGAGAGGTGAGACGGCAGCAGAGGGAGAGGGAGGCGACTCCTCGATCCGTCCTGCCGAACACAAAAGCAAAAGCGAACCAGCGGCGGCGGCTCGGCGCGGCAGCGGCGCAACGCACGCGCATATACTGCGCTCGCGACACCGCTGGTCCGTCCTGCGGCGGCGCGCCCGCCCCGTCAGTACCGTGATGAGCAGCATCTGGTGGAACAGCTCGAGCAGCGCGGTCGGTGGCCTGGCGCTGGGCCTCGTCCATGCCCGCTGCCGTGAGGCCCGCGTTGCGGACAGGGCTGACTCCACGCGGGGCCGCCGCTGCCGCGGCAGCGGCTGAGGTGGCGGGGGCTCCGCCCCGACTCTGAGGTGAGAGCGGTGAGCCGCCGCCGAAACCCGCCGCAAGGTCCTTGACGCGGTACTTGTTCTTGAACGGGTCGAAGGTCGGCGCCTCGTCGATGGGGGCGACCACGCGGGTGGGCAGCGGCAGCTCGTGGTCCGTGGACGGCGTCGGCTCGAGGTCGACCTGGCCAGGTTCGATGACGCTGGCACCGAAGCGTGGCACCACTTCGGGGGCTCGGCCATCAGCCTGAGTCTCGCGAGGCGGCGAGCTCGTGGAGCTCCCAGGGGCCTTGCGCGAGCTGTGGCGGCTGCAGGACCTGCTGCGCGGGACGCGCCCGCCCGTGTGGCGGTCGCGTGGCGAGGTCGCCCGGGCGTTAGCGCGCTCGGAATCCGCCCTGCTCGGGGAGCGGATCGGCGCCGCGCAGGGTGATGGGCTGGGCTGGCGGGAGCCGCTTGTGCCGCCCTCCGCCGTGGATGTGGCCTGGTCAGGGTCGACAGCGTCGGGGCGGGGGCTGACGTGATGGGCGCTTCCCTCGCTGTGCCGCGGGGAGGCGCTGTGATGCGCCTGGGTGTACGTGAGGACGAGCGGGACGAGCGGCTGCCTCTCCCGCTCAGGTGGGGCAGGTTTTGCCTGGGCAGGGCGCAGCGCTGCAGCCACGTTTGGCGGGGGCGTGTGCTGGCGCGGTTGCCAAGCACGCACGTTCGCATCGCGCCATCCTTCAGGGCGCCCTGTCCTGCCACGGTTTGTTGCAGCCCCCTGGGCTGAAGCCGCAGGGGTTACCACTGCGGGCTGGTTGCTGGGGGTGCTGTCATGGCGGCCTGGGTAATGGCCCCAGGCACGCGCGGACCCTGGCACGGGCGAAGTGGCCCGTGGGGGGGCCTGCACGAGTGCACGCGGGTAGCCGATGACCGCTGGGCGCACCCTGGCGTGAGGGGCATGGCCGTAGCTGGAGGCGGCTGCTCCAGCCGCCGCGGGCCTGGCGCCAATGGGGCCACGGTGATAGGCGGCAGCCCCGCCGTACACCGTGCTGCCGCCTGTCGGGACGCGCGCGGGGGAGCGGTAGCGTGGCGTGCTCGGCTGACCTGCGTCGCGTTGGACGCGCTGCTGAATGCGCTGCTGGTGCTGTTGATATCGCTGCTGGTCGGCTCTCGAGAGGGGGCGGGTGTCGGGGAGGATGGTGGGCACGTCGGGCCGCTGCCAGCCCCGATAGACGTGCTCGAAGGCGTGGTCTGGGTAGGTCTCCCCTACGGGTGAGTATCGCCGCACATGCTCCATGTAGTCGATGTTCTGCGGCTCGGAGATCGCCGTGATGTTTACAGCTCGCTGGTGCGCTGGTCCATAGAGGCAGAAACTACCACGGTTGCTGCGGTCGTGGTTTAGCTCGGCTTCGGTCGTGGCACGGCTCACCATGGCGTCGCAGAGTCGCATGTCATAGTCGAGAGCTTGAGGCCCAGGGCCACCCTCGGCGTCCCAGTACAGTACCACATCTCGCCAGCGGGTGCGGGTAGTGTGGATGCGCTCGGCGATAGACTCGCAGACGGTCCTGACCGTGACACGGTCCCTGTACATGTTGGTGATGGCTAGGGAGTAGGGTCGGCGGACCGTCTTGTTGAAGGTGAATTCCTCCTTGAGGGCCTGGTGGGGGCCGAAGAGCACGTAGCCTTCCCTCCAGAGAGGTTGGTCGGGGGACGGTTCTTCGGGCATCCCCGTTCCTGTGAACCCAGGTGGCCGCCTCGTGCCGTCAGGCAGTCCCTGCCTGGGGACGCGCCGCGGCCTCGGAGGAAAGTACCATTGACCCTGGTAACCTGCTTGGCCGGGTTGTGGAGGCTCCCCCCCGGGGCCTGAAGGCGCTCGGGGGGGTTCCTTGAGGTCGTGGTGGGCTGGCGCGTTGCCGTATTGGCGGGCAAGGATGTGCGGCGGCATCCCTGTGGCACGGACGTCGAACAGGCTGTGTGGACTGGGCGGATGGGGGCACCTGCTGGACAGGCAGCATGTGTCGGAGTCCCTGTTGTCGGTGCTGTATGCACACGTCCAGCTGTTGCAAGAGTAGTCCGTGGACCAGTCCATAAGTGCACGTAGTCCGCTGAGGGCACAGTCTGGGCACGTTGGTTGGCCCGAGGTGCCGAGCTGCGTGTTGCGGCGAGCCGCACAGTACTGACAGCATTGGAATCGGCACTGTAGGCAAGACAGCGTCCTGGTAGGGGCGGGAGCGCATGCTCGTTTGTGCCTGGGTCGTCTGGGTGAGGTCGGGGGCGATCCCACAAGGGCCAGACGTCGGCAAACCAGGATTGGCCTGTAGTGCGGACGACCTCGGCGGGGAGGCGAGCGTCCTCGGCATGGCGCTCGATCCACTGGGGCCCCATGTCCGCTGGTACCATGACCGTGCGCCAAGTGTCGTCCGCTTTGACGTGGACTTGGGTCGGTACCCAGAGCTTGGTAGTGGTGTCGCCGTGGTCGTGGTGGAGGATGACCCAGCCGTCACGCCCCGCCACCGCAGGGTCGATGACGCGATGGCCCATGACGGTCGTCCCCACGGTAAGTAGGCGCCGTCGTGGTGATCACCAGGGTCAAGCCAGACCTCGATGCCAGGGGCATTGACACGGGCCCGCACATCGCGGACGTGGTAGGCGAGGACGTGGTAGGCAGTCGGCTCCTCTTCCGTCTCGATGTGCTCCCACGTCTCGATGTCGCTGTTGTCCGAGGTGGAGTTTCCGCCACTCTGCCGTGACGAACGGGAGGCGGATCGCCGTGGGCGGGCGTGGCCTCGGGCGAGGGCGGCGGCCGCGCTGATGAGGGAAGGCGTACGGCGGTCGTCGGCTCCTGATGTAGTCGATGAGCGGTCTGGGCTGTGTGCCAGGGCGGCACCTGACTGGTAAGTGCGCGGTGGGCCAGACGCGGCCCCAGGGCTGGAGCCGCTGGGGCGCGACTCGCGTGCGTCGGGATGCCCCCGCACGGGGACGGCTTGCAAGCCAGTGTACACCAGGTCGATGAGTGGTTTCGGGTCCAGCTGGAGCTTGCGAAGCGAGACGCGTGGGCGGGGCTGGTTAGGGTCGTCCCTGGTGGCTTCTTCAGTGTCGTAGTGATGTTTGGCCCATACTCGCGCTGCCTCTGGCGAGTATAGTGCCTGCGGCGGTGGCCACGCTGCCGCGATGTCTAGCCTGCGCCTGGTGCTAGCTTCCTGGTCGTGAGCTTCAGCCGCCTCACGGAGATCTGGATGATCGTAGCCAGCGATGTGGAGGGCGTGCGCACAGTCGCCCATGCCATAGGCATGTGGTAGGGCACGGCACCTGGAGGCAGCTTCTGTGGGGGCGCACCAGTCCATGCGGATGAGGAGGCTCAGGACCCGAGGGTAGATGAGACGCGCTCCGTGGGCCTCCCCTTTCACGAAGTTGTGCCTGTTCTCACCGCGCGGTGGTTGGGGGGCCTCGCACATCCAGAGCGCGATGGGTCCCCACGCGAGGGTGTCGTCTTCGAGGCTGTAGGGCGGGTGGGGCGGCATTGCGTACCACGCGGCCAGCGACGGGTGCACGCTCACGTACGTGCGGCCAACGTTGGTGCCAGTTCGACCCTTCGCTTCACGGCGGGGGCCTGGCAAGAGGTGCCCTCCGCTGGCAGCGAGACGGGCCGCAAGGTCGCCGCGGGTCCATGCCAGAAGACAGTGGGCGCGTCGGTGGTGGGTTGGCGGAAGTCCCACGTGAGGTAGGGGAAAATCGTCTCGCCTGAGTTCCCGCCCGAGTCTTCCAGCACCCAAGTGAGGCGGTTCGGGGGCCTCTGCATAATGTCAGTCCACGGCCCCAGCGCTTGGAGTGTTAGATCATGGGTGAATCGGGGGTGGTCGTGGAGTCGCAGAGCGTCTTTGATGTCCTCTGTAGACACGCCACTGTTACCAAGCGCAAAGCCGTTTTGGTACAGGGCGTTGAGGAAGCTCGTCGGCGGCACGGGGACCGCTGGGTCGCGCTGGATGGTGTTGCGTAAGTTGCGCGTCGGTGGCCTGAGGGCTAGGTGGGGCGTACCAGGGCCTGAAGGCGCCTGGGGCCTGGCGGGTGATGCATAGCGTGCTCGCCGTCGTGGTGGTTGGGTGTCCGCGTCGGGAGAGGAACCACGAGCATCTGCATGTCGGAAGATGGACCACGGCCTAACGTGGGTGCACTCACGTGTTTCCCTTGCCTCGGTGTCGCTGCCGTGTGCTGTGGCATCTTCATTAGTCGGTAGGTTACCGTAGGCCGCGCCGCTCTTGGAGCCGTCTCGCGGAGACGGGCTGGTCGATCGTGGTGTGACAGACGAGGCTCGCGATACGGCGGCAGTGACTTCGACGATGGCGGCGGTGGTGGCGGTGGTGACATCGGCGACTGCGGCGGCAACTGCTGCGGGGGGGGGGGGGGGCGGGGGGGGGGGGGGGGGGGGGCGGGGGGGGGGGGGGGGGGGGGGGGGGGGGGGGGGGGGGGGGGGGGGGGGGGGGCGGGTGTTTGGGGGCGGGGGGGGGGGGGGGGGGGGGGGGGGGGGGGGGGGGGGGGGGGGGGGGTGGGGGGGGGGGGGGGGGGGGGGCGGGGGGGGAGGGGGGGGGGGGGGGGGGGGGGGGGGGGGGGGGGGAGGGGGGGGAGGAGGGGGGGGGAGGGGGGGGGGGGGGGAGGGGGGGGGGGGGGGGGGGGGGGGGGGGGGGGGGGGGGGGGGGGGGGGGGGGGGGGGGGGGCGGGGCGTAAAGTGCTCCTGTAGCAGCGGATGTCGGAGTGAGTGCACGTGCTGGTCCTCGTGTTCGTCGGCAAGCGTGAGCGGCATTGTGTATGTGGCCTCATCACGCGGCCTCCTGCTCGGTTGGCAACAGCGGAGGCACCACTGGGCCGTGGATGAGTCCAGGGCCCGCGCACAGATGCGGGCTCCTACGTGTCCGACGGCTCCTTGAGCGAGGAGTTTGGCGCCGACGAGTAGAAGACCGCACACCACTCCGCCAGTGGCAATAGCTCCGAGTTTGCCGCTGGCCCATTTCAGGACACCCCCGAGGCCGACCCCGATTGCGCTGGCTCCGCCCGAGACGCAATCTCTGAGTTTGGCGCTGGTCCACTTGAGAGTAGCCCACAATGCGGACTTGACGTTGTATGCCGTTGTGCGTCGGGGTGTAGTGGGCACAGATGGGCCTGGTGCCGCCGCTTCACGTCGTCGTCGTTGTCGGTAGCTGGGGTCTCGGCTCGGCGTCGGCAAGTACCCATCGATCTGGTCCTTGTACGGCATTGCTATCACGATGGCGTACGTGGCCACAAAGAGGCAGATGAGGCAGCCACAGTGTCGTGATGCCGCTGCGCTGTGCTGGGCCTCGTGGGAACCGCTGGCATCTGGGTACACGTCGTCGATGGGGTCGTTGTCGATGTCAGCCTGCCAGTGATCAATGACGCTGGGATTGGAGTCAGTCACGTTAACACGGCAGACAAGGGTGCGAGGCGTGGTGCTGCCACCTGCGGTCTGGGGATGTCCAGGTCCAGCCAGTGCTGCAGCGGGGCTGGAGCCGCCACTGCGCGGGCTGGCATGAGCTGGCGATGCAGTGGCATGGCTTGTCGCGTCGGCGGCAGTGGCGCCTTCAGCGTCGTTGAGCTGTGCGCAGGGGTCGGCCTGGGCCGAGTTGTTGGGCGGACTGCTGTGCGACGGGGTGTGCCCTAAGTGAGGTTCGCTGTCACGGTCAAGCTGGGCCATGTCGCCTGGTGGTGTCGTGCCGTCACGATCCTGGGTTTCCATGTCGTCCTGGCTATCGTCCACATGGACCGAGCCCAGGGATATGTTGCTGATATCGTCCGACGCGTGGAACGAGTCCAGGGGTGTGTCGCTGATGTCGCTGGCCGCGATGTGCTGGAGCAGCCATGATACGGGGTCGTCTGCGGCCTGATCACCCGTGGCGTGCTGGGCGAGGCCAGCTGGCGGTGGTGGGTTAAGCGGTTTCATCGGTGCCGCGGCGAGCTCCGCCTCGACAAGCGGCTGCATGTCTGTCGGGTGGTGCAGGATCGCATCAGCGAGGTACGCCAGGGCGTCTTGGTCGGGTGGGGGAAGGCCTCTTGGTAGTAAGGCGTGGGCCCGTGAGAGGTATGGCGGCAAAAGTGCCGTGAAAGCTTCAGGGCCGACAAGCTGGGCACGAGCACCCTGGTATTCCAGAAGGAGGCCAAAGTAGCGGGTGGAATACTCGCGGCTGCCCTGGATACGAGTGAGGTTGCGGTTTGTGCGCTGTCTGTCGGGGCCCGCTCTATACCAGATGTCCTCGCACATGTCGAACGCGGTGCGCTGGCGCAGGGCGTCGGTTGTCTCCTCAGAGTCCTCCTGGAAAAGGTGGTCGTACTGTGGCAGATGGAGCGTCGCCAGGATGTACGGGACGCAGTCCTCGAGCCATGCCCAGAACACGTCCTGGTGGTCCTCACCTGGTGCCCACGCCGCCGCGCACGGTATGAGCCGGGCTCGGATCATCATCAGGTGCCAGAAAGCGGGGTCGTCCTCGGGTTCGCCCCTAGCGCACAGGGGGGTAGTGAAACCCGTGGGGCTATAGCGGGGCACGACAGCGGGGCTGAAGCCGCCACTGCGTGCCTGGCCTTTATCAACGTCCCCGTCAAGGATCTGCTGCACAACGGTCGAGGCCACGCTGGGGGTGGACTGCGAAGCATGTGTCGTAGTTGGCGAGGGCGCGGATGCGCTTGCGATGGCGCCCAGCGATCCTTTGCCGCACGGACCCGCGGCGGCGGTGCTGTTCACGATCGGGTCCAAAATGGTGCAGTGATCGTGCTTGTTGATGCTGTCATCTTTAAGGTAGAAGAAGGTCCCACGTTCAGCGTGTCGCAGGAAAACCTCTCCTCCGTGCTGGGGCGCACCGCCTGAAGACGGGTGTGCTCCAGCGAGCGAGGGGAGGGCCAGGCTGCAGGCAAGGCGCCACATGATGGCGAGGCCTGGCGGGCGTCGCGAGCGATGAGCCAAAAGCTGCATGTCAGCACGCATCCTCAGATACCCCTGCATGCTCATGTACATTGCAACAATCACGCCCCCTGCAAGATGACGGGTGTCCCTACACCAGATAGCTTGCGCGAGCTGCTGCCAAAACTGACATGATATGACAAGAAAGAGATACGACGCGAAGAGAGAAGAGATGCCTCTGAAGGCGCTTCCTCGGAGGGCTGAGGCAGGCTCTCTGAGGCACCTTCAATAGGGTTCCTGGGTGACCCGACCCTTGTCTTTGCCTTTGTCAGCCCCTGGGGGCCCCGTCCCTGGGGTGACCTGGCCTGGCTGGTCGATCCACCCGCAGACAGCCACGGGATCAGCAACTGATGCAGCTTCCTCCTTCTTAGTTTCCAGAGTGGCCACTTGTGGCAGGTGGATGGTGCCCCCCGTGAGGTGCCCGAGAAGGGCCTGGATGTCGCCACGCAGTGCAGCGGCGTCGGCGGTTGCCGTCTGTTGCTGGGTGACGACGGTGGCAAGCCCCCGTTCCAACCCTGAGACGTGCTCCGTGAGTGTGGCCTGGGAGGAGAGAACGCCCGCAAGCTGAACCTGCATGTTATCCACCGTGTTGGCTAGCAGCTCGTGCTGTTGTTCCATGTGTTGGATGCGGGTCGTGGCGGCATCTGGCAGTTTAGAGGCCGATGCGAAGCGTTCGCCGAAGGTGTTGAGTTCGTGGGAGGCCACGCTGTATTCATCACCTGGTGAGAGGATCTCGACGTCGTCAGCGTCGCCTGGTACTTCGGCGGCTGTGGCAGCGTCCCCTTCGGTGTGGCCCCCACCTTCAGCCGCCACCGTGCCAAGCCGAGGGTCATGACCACCTGATCCTGGGACGGCCGTCTGCTCAACGGCTCCGTCCGTGCCGTGCGGGGGTGCAGAGGAGCTGCGGCCTGGGGCGCCGTGTGATCTTGCGTGCGGCGTGGCGTCGCGTTTCCCACTGGAGGATCGGTGGCGCTTGGCTAAAGGCTCCTCCTTGGGGATCAGGAGCGGTGCGACGCCCTTGCCTTTGGGCGTGGCAGACATGAGGTCGTGGAGGTAAGGGCTCTGGGCCGCTTTGGTGAGGAGTGTGCCAGTGGCGGGGCTGAAGCCGCCACCACGGGCTGGCGGCGTCACAGGCTCTGTGATGGTGGTAGGCGTGACGATGGTAACGTTGTCCCGCTTCGGCACCACCTCAGCCAGCGGGGCATCGGTGATGCTCCATTGGATGGGGCACCCAGCGACCTGTACCGTATATGTGAGTGGGGGACGATGGGCGCGCACTAAGGCAAACTGAGCCGCGGTGGCTGGGTCCCAGGCGGTGTGGTAGACCTCACAGTCCCATTTAACGGACGGGCCCGTGAGAGTCTTGGCGAGCTGGGTCAGCGTGGCGTGGCGTGCCGCAATGCCAGTGATGCGGTAGCGCGTCTTGGCGAGGGTGGCCTCGCAGCCGCGGACGCTGACGGCAGCAGCCTTGGCGGCGTCTGACCCCCGTGAAACACGGATCCCCAATGAGCCCGACTTGCCGTGCCTGACGACTCCCAGGGCCTTGAAATCCACCGACTTCTGGAACGCATCTGCCATCGTGATGGGCTGGTCCTCAGGGAACCACACGGTCTGATACTTGTCTGCAGTGGGCTCGTCTGCACCTACGTTGCTGAGGTCGTAGGTGGCACCGAGTTGCCCTGAACCCGCCAAGACCTTGTCGACCGCTTGAAGACTGACTCCGAAGGTGGCAGCCAGGGACCTCTTTCCGACGCCCGATCCAAACCTGCCTAGGCTTTTGCAGGGTTCGAGGATGGTGACGGCTTTAAAGTTGCCGTGGAAGAGGGCCTTGAAGGTGTCGTGGAGCTGACTATCGAGCTCCTGGCGGCGAGCGTCTTTCTTGGACTCCCTGTGATTTTGGTTTTGGCGCGCCTTGTCCTGTGGAGCGGAGTCCCCTCGGAAAGGACCCTTGGCGCGTGGACCACCGTTCACGGGGGCACCTCCCGAGAACTGGTCCTCGAAGGCCTGATGCAAGGAGGGGACTGCGGCAATGGCCTCGGTTTCATGTATGGTCGCCCGAATCCAGCATACGTGGTCGGCAGGGTCGATGGTGGCGACGGCTACTTTTTCCGTGCAGGCGACTTCCTTGGTGCCCAGCTGGTACACGGTCACGGGGACGTGCGTGTGGACCACTTTGGCGCCTTGGGGTGACGCTTCAGCACGGGGACGGCGAGCTCGGTACCGACGTAGTTATCGTTTTTTGGGCCCATGACAGCAATCGCAAGCTGACCCGTGGAACGCTTACCCTGCTCGAGGTGGTGTTGCAGCAGCCGTTCACCGCTCTCGTAGTCGTGGAGGCTGATACTGGGCTTGTACGTCTTGCCGTCGTCAGGAGATGTGGGTTCGGCGAGGACAGGGACCTTCCAAAAGGCCGGGTCCAAGGCGATGAATTGGGTGTCCGCAGCCTGAAGACGTGCGGACCCCGCTGGTGGGTGTGATGTGTCACCGCCACTGCGCTTAGGCTTGCTGCGCTGGTGGTGATCAAGCGTGTAGCTGATCTGGTTGGCGGCGCACATGCGGATCAAGGCACTGCCAAGCTTCTTCGTGTTGGTCTTGTGCATGTCGTACGTTGCCTGGAGCTCATCCACGTTCATCTCGGCAAGCCCGTTGTATGCGGCCGTGGGGCGGTCAGACCCCGCTTGCTTGAAAGCTGCGATGCAGTCCTGCTTGCGTTGGAGGAGAGACCCTTCAGCAGCAGGACGTGAGCCCGGGGGCTGCTTGGAAGAGCGACGGCGCTCCGGCTTACTGGGGGCCATTGCTGCGGGCGCTCTGGTGGGGAGAGGTGACGCGAATCAGTAGGGTCCTGCTGGGACCCCTCCGGTCTCGCGAGGCCTGGGAGTCTGACTCCGAGGCGGGGCGCTTCGCGTCGCGGCTGCGGTCTGAGTGCTGGGCACACTCGAGCCGAGACTAGAGAGAGAGAGAGAGAGAGAGAGAGAGAGAGAGGGGGGGGGAGTATGAGAGAGGAGACAGGCGAGAAGAAAGAGAGAAGAGAAGAAGAGAGAGGGAGAGAGAGAGAGAGTGGAGAGAGGGGTGGGGAAGAGAAGAAAGATAGATAAGAGAGGTAGAGGAGAGAGACGAGAAAGAGAGAGAGAGAGAGAGAGAGAGAGAGAGAGAGAGAGAGAGAGAGCGGGAGAGAGCGAGAGAGAGAGAGAGAGAGAGAGAGAGAGAGAGAGAGAGAGAGAGAGAGAGAGAGAGAGAGAGAGAGAGAGAGAGAGAGAGAGAGAGAGCGGGAGAGAGCGAGGGAGAGCGAGAGAGAGCGAGAGAGAGAGAGCGAGTGAGAGCGAGAGAGAGAGAGAGAGAGAGAGAGAGAGAGCGAGAGAGAGCGACAGAGAGCGAGAGAGAGCAAGAGAGAGCGAGAGAGCGAGAAGAGAGAGAGAGAGAAGAGAGAGAGAGAGAGAAAGAGAGAGAGAGATAGAGAGAGAGAGAGAGAAGAGAAGAGAAGAGAGAGGAGAGAGAGAGAGAGGGAGAGTGAGAGAGAGAGGAGAGAGCAGAGAGAGAATAGAGAGAAGAGAGAGAGGAGAGAGAGAGAGAGAGAGGCAGAGATAGAGGCAGAGAGAGAGGCACAGAGAGAGAGGCAGAGAGAGAGAGAGGCAGAGAGACAGAGGCAGAGAGAGAGGCAGAGAGAGAGAGAGGCAGGGAAAGAGAGGCAGAGACAGAGAGAGGGCAGAGAGAGAGAGAGACAGAGAGAGCAGAGAGAGCAGAGAGAGAGGCATCTCAGTCACACTTAAATCCAGATTCGTCCTCACCGAGTCCCACCACCAAGGGAGCGCCAGCAAGGAGATGCACAGATGGGGATCCCCACGCAGTGAATAATTTGTTTGTGTATTTATTTGTGTGTCCCAGGGCCCCTTTGAAAGCCCTCGAAGTCTTTGATGGCAATGAGAAGAACGAGAACGACAAACATTCGGATGTTTTCACACCGCTGCGCTGGTGAGTCACGGGCCCTGCAGCGGTTGGTGCCGAAGTGCGATCGGACGGAGGCCCCTTCGTACCCCCGCTCGTGCTTGCAAAACTGTGCTCGCTCTGCTATTATTTTGCCATGCTAAGCTACATCAGATGTATAGCGTATATCTCACACCCGTCAAAAGGTAAAAGACATTGCAGGAAGGGTCACTCCCGGAATAAGAAGCGTGAAACCCGAAATTCCACATATATGAAATGCAAGAAAACAGCTGGCCAGGCACAGAATGCAAAACAAAACTGCGCGGTGTGTAGCTTCACTCACTGAAACTCGCCTTGTCTTTGTGACCCCTCGGCGACTTTGTCTTGTTGTGTTGCGTACTGGGTTCGTCCATCTCGATGGTGATTTCGCCTGCTCGCTTGAACCCATTCATTTTGTGGCAGAACCGCCACTGGTCGCCCTTCAAGCAGTAGGTAATCATACTCTGTACTCCCACTGTCCGCTGCCGAACCTTCTGGTACTTGTAGTCATTGTTCTTGTTGTTGCTGATCGTCTCCTTCTCCACAGTCTTCTCGAACTTGTCGGTTGATTCCGTCTGAATCTGAACCGTGGTATCGCCCTGCTGGTCCACGAACTTTAGTAGCAAGTGGTACGCCACTGGAATAGCTATTAGCATGGCAAACATCATGAAAAACAATGCGTTCCGAGCACCTCCAGAGAACCACGAACACTTCACAATTTCGCCGTAGTAGTACTTGTACTCGGTGTTGTAGTCGAATTTCTCTGCGTAGGTTGTTACGGACTTGCAACAAGACGTTGCAAAGACTGCTAATTGCATGAGTGATGATCTGGCTGACCTCGAAGTTGATGATGTCTCCTGTCTGTTCCTCTCGATGATATCCTGCCTCTCTTCTTGTGTCTTTTTCTTGACCGCCGTGTAAGTAGGATCGTGTTGAAGTTGTAGCCGTCCTGCCCGAAGCCTGTCTGCGAATGGCTGTCGTGCTGCCAACTTCGTGAGTCCGTCCGCGTACTGACGCTCTGAAGAAACCCATTTCCACGGTGTCTTAGTAGCGTCCATTCGCTCTCGCAGTGCTAGAACTTCGATACCGGTACGCTTGTCCTGGAAGCTGGTGATGTCTTCTTCCTTGGCTGCGTCGTACAGCGCCTTGGCGTTGATCGCGAGTGCTGATTCCACTGCGTAGTGGGTGGTATTGTCGTTGTTGATGTCCACGTTGTCGTAGATGAGGGCCGCCCAGAACCGTTTCGCGAACTCCAGTGCGTCCATTCCTGCTGCCGCTGCTTGAGATTCTGCACGAATTGAAGATCTCGCCAGCCTTGCAAGCTTGGAAGACTTCGAATCGACAACACTGAAATCCGAATCCTCGTCATTGAGAGCTTTAGAATGACACTCCATAATGTCGGAACCTCCTTGATTAGATTTGTCTTGACGTACTCCCCAAGCTGCGTCCGTCATAGCTACTAGCGCCATGTCGTTGACCTTCCCGATCTTCTTCATCTTTGGCCCTACGTCTGCACTCTGCTTGTATAACCTGCGCGTCTTGTTCACTTTCCTTGCCGCCACCGCAATTGCCGCGGGAAGTTGCCATTGGTGAATGCTGACCGATGCTGACGCGCGTGGGCACGCCTGGAAACTTGGCCACTGAAGCGCTCCAAGTAGTCCTCGAAGTTGGCGAATCTCCTTCGCTGGAAGTACGACTACATCTTAATGTTGATCTCGGTGCTGTTGGACTGCTTGTTGCTCCGGTGAGTCGCCTGCCGCAGGTCCGACCCGCAGTGCTCTATTCTGTCGTCCTCGATCTACTTCCTCGACTTGAACTTGCTCTTGATTGCCTCGATGATGACGCTGCAGTTGCTCCCGGGCCGGCGGTCGCCTCCTCTAAGCATATCGCCCACGTGCAGTCGGATGAAGCCGTCGCAGTTGCCGTTTTTGTCGTAGCTCACGAACAGACGCGGATCCAGTGGGCGCTGCTTGAGGCCGCTGGCTTTGAGGTCGTCGACTGCTCGCTGCCACCGCCGTCTCGTTGCGCCCACTTGTCCGTGCATGGCCATGATCAGCTTCATCAGCGTGTCCAGCTCGATGCCCATGAGGTCCACTGCGTCTCGAGGTATTTCCGCGTAGAGGTACTCGCTCTTGAGGTCGCCCTTTTAAAAAACGCTGTAGCCGCGTCCGCTGTCCAAAGTCTCCATCCGTTGTTCGCCGCCAGTAGCATAGCCAACTGACGTCCTAAGATTGATGCTGTAGGTGATGCTGCAAAGGCCTTCCTGTCGAGTGCGTCCGGGTCGTCGAAGCCTTGGAGTGCCAGTCGCGCCCTGGCCCCTGGCCCTCGGGTGCCATTGCCGTTCTTGCTCCACTTCAGTGCCCATTTGGCCTTCAGGATGCGCTTTGGGTCCTCGTCTCCAGTCGGCTCGTGGAAACTCAGAGACCTCGCTGCCGATGAACTTCTCGAGTTCCCTCCTCGTAGCTTTCCCTCCATAAACGCAGCTCCATCGTGAGGCGTCGTGCTCCTGGTTCTGACCTCAGCGTAGATGTCGTTCAACTTCGCGCCCTTGCCGTCGAACTCCCACCCAAACAGCAGGTCTTCGTCCTCTAGCATTAGCTGCGTGGCCCCATGCTCGTCGTCGGCGCTGTCGGCGCCCACTGGTTGAGATGCTGCTGTCGGGTCTGGCATCAGTGGTCGTCGGTGGACTCCTCCTTCAGGTCGGGTGAATATAGAGGCTTCGGCCGCGTCCAATCGCCTGCGACTCTCCTTTAGATTCGAATTCGCCACGACAGACGTGGGCGCCGGTGTCGTCGATCCTGTGGATGCCGATGTTGCTGGACCCAACGTCGCAGGAGTCGGTGCCGGTGGTAGCGATTGCGCTGTGGTTGGTAGAGGTGGTGGCGGCTGCTCTGGCGGCGTTGTCAGCTCGGCTGGCGCCGTAGTAGGCATCGGTTCATGGCCCGGTTTGGGGAGAAATGGAGACAGCGATCGCGTCGCGAAGCGCAACGTGGAGAGCCCTGGAAGCCCTTCGCCAAGCGCCTCGTCCTCGCTGGCATCCGCATCTCCTCTGGCGCCACCTGCCGTACCGGCGCCGATCCCATGGCGATGCAGTCGGCCATGCAATCGCCCTGGAGCAAGGTCTTCGCCGCTAAGGTGGTCGACGTACAAGCAATGGAAAGTTACCTCAGAGGCGTCTTCCCACAGCGCCCGTCCCTCGACATCCAGCTCCGCAGCAGCGAGGACCCGCGCGCCGCCGCGCGTCTGGCGTGCGACTCCGCGCCCAGACCCGACGGCCCCCCGTTCCGTGCATGGCTTCTCTCGCATGGCAGCCCGGGCGCGCTTGCAGACCTTCCGCAGCGCATGGCGCTCGGCCGCGCGAGCCCCTACGACCTGAACTACGCCATGATGGCCATGCTCTCGAAGGGCGACGAGCCCCTCGGCAACTTCGAGTGCACGCGGGCCCCCGACTGCCCCTGCCTCCTCGCCACGAAGAACAGGGACGTGAAATTGATTGCGTCTGCGACCAATCGCAAGCTTCACCGCGCGGCTGCCATGACCACCGACGAGCAGCAGGGCTTCGTCAACGGCTGACATTTTCTGAACAATATCGCCCTGGTCGACTCGATCGCCCGCCAGCTCAGCATTGGCGAGCACGCCGAGCAGCTGCAGTGCTTCGACAGCATGGACATCGCCGCCGCCTTCCCCGGCTTTCTTCATGAGTGGCTTTGGGCTGTGTGACGCCGCTGGGGGCTACGCGGGCCGCTCCTCGCGCCGCTGCAGGCGCGCTGCCACATGCCGCTCGTCTTTCTCGAGCTTGGTGGTTCCCGCCGGCCCCTCCTGCTCGCCGGGTCTGGAGTCGCCTGGGGGTGCCCTCTGAGCGGCGCGCTGTTGGCGCTCGTCTTCGACCTCATCATTCGCGGAATCAAGCACGAACTCTCTCGCATTGGGCGTGGCCTCATCAGCGCCTGTGCCGACGACCTAGGTATCATCCTCGCCGCCCTCCGCGACATCGAGCTCCTCTTTCTTCGTCTCCGTGCTGCAGAACTCTTTGCCGGACTGTGGTTGCAGGCCAAGAAGCGCATAATCCTCCCGACTTGGGCGCCCACCGCTCACTCGCTGATCGCGCCCATCCAATCCACGCTCGGCGACATCTACCCACCATGGAAGGACGTCAAGATCGCCAGCTACGCGCGCATCCTGGGTGCGTTCGTCGGCCCCGGTGCCACGCTCTCCCTGCAGTGGAAATCGCCTGCTGGCAAGTGGTGGGGCAGGGCGCCGATTCTCGGAGAAGAACGCTCGCCTTTACACCGAAGCATTCAGCTCTATAACGCCGCCGCCGCCACCTGCCCTTCGCACATTGGACAGCTCTACCCTCCATCGCCATGCTTCTTCGCCTAGGAGATTCACGCGCTACACAAGCTACTGCGAGCTGCTCGCTCCAGCTTCGCGAAATTGGACATCTTCCCCTTTGAGCGCCGGGCGGGCGTGGAGACGCCGCAGGGTCTGGAAGCTCTGCTCTCGGCTACCACGTGGCGCGCTGCCTCTTCCACTCTGACATCGCGGGCGCGCCTACTTCGCGAACGCCGAGCAGTTGCAGAGGATCGTCTTCCTGTCTGCCAAGTCGTTCAAGGACATTGGTGCGCTGACTGCTGGGGAGATAAGCTTTCCATCGCGCCGCGCTTCGAGCAGATCGCCGCGGGCCAGCTCTTCCCGACCTGCAAGGGCTACGTCCACAAGGCCGTGAAGCGCGTGCTTGGTACTCCACAGCGTACTTGTCTTCTCCTGGCTGCCGCCCATCGTCGCGCGGCGGCCGCTGGTCGCCGAGCTCTCATTGACAATGCGCGTCGGCCCGCGCGCGACGCGCCCTCCCACCTTGACGCGATATACAGAGAGGGTCGTGGCAAGGCCCAAGGAACAGGGAAACCTATAGCACGCAAATCGCCGCAGTCCGCCGGATTGTGCGAGCTCCAGGCCGCCAGACAAACTTCGACATTACCATCCCCATGCGCTTGAAAGCCTGGTTCCCGCTCATCGGTGCGCCCCCGTCTGCTCGCTCCAACGACGAAGCCTTCCTCGCCGCGCGACCCGCGCAGACGACCGCCGCGCCCTCGCCGGCGCCCGCCGCCGAGCAGCCCCTCGCCTACACGAGCGAGCGCGCGGAAGTGCGGGCCGCCCGTTGGCTCCTGAGCGCCTACTTAGCCCCCAGCAACGACGACTACCGCGACTGGATGGAGGGGCGCGCCCCCTACCTCGCCATCTGCCTCCGTCGCCCTCAATTCGACGACGTGTTCGACGGCGCCGTCGGCCCCTGGCAAGACGGCGGCCCCCGCCACGCAGTCGCGCCCGAGATTTGCGAGGGTCGCTGGCGCAGCGCGCCCTGCCCCCGCAGTCGTCGCCACTGACTCTACCAGCCTGGCCGCCCGACAGCGGCGGCGCAGCGCGAACGAGACGAAGAAGCTGCTGGGCACCGTGCCCGCCGCCGCTGGCCCACCACCCACGAAGCGCGCGATGAAGACCCCCGGCTTCCTGCAGGCGCCGCCCAGGGCGGCGGCAGCAACCGGGACATCGACGCGCCGGACATCGAAGGGTGGCCTCATTCGCTTGCTGCTGGCTGATCCGCCCTTCGTCGTCATCTCGCACGTGCCCCTCCGTCGCAGTTCTGGCCTGTCCTCGAGACGCTGGCGGGCGCGCGGGCTACGAGCTACCGCGCGCGCGTCGAGCCTTTCAGACACCCGTGCCTCTTCGGCTGCCCGACCATCGAGAGCAAGAAGAACATTGACGACGTCGCGCGCTGCATGCCCGAGGATGCGGAGCCATATCTGCCCTCCTCGCGGACAAGTCTCGCCGAACATCATCGCGCGCCTGGGCCTCGACGGCGAGCGGAGCGATGGCGACGCCATCCCGCGCGCGATCGCCCGCCTGGCCGCGGCCTTCAAGTCCCGCAACTTCCTCCGCGACCAGAACGGTGTGAACCTCGGCCCGGCCTCCATCATTGAGGCCAGGACCCCTGTTCTCCCGCCCTACAACGCCTGCGACATGAATGCGGCAGCCATCGCCGCTGCGCGACGCGCCCTGAGGCCCCCCCCGTGCCTCGCGGGCGGCGCGGGGCCGCGTCGGCCGCTGACGTTCGCTCCCCCCCCTCCTCCTCATCCTCCTCCTCCGTAGCCACTTTGGCTCGAGAGCCGACAGGAGGCAATCTGGTTCTGCTGCTGTCTGCTCTGTTCATTTCCGCTTGCGCTCGCTGTCTTTGCCAGTTGGCTACGAGGCCGACGGCGGCGCTGTATTCTTCTCATGTCCTCGGTGATCAGTTGCTTAGCTGCGCGCATTCGTCTTCTGGAGAAGCGAACGCAATGTGATCTTGACCCACCCTTTCAACATTCTGCAATTCGATGGCGCGCTCTCTTGTGCGACGTGCTCCAACGCAACGCGCGGCATCTGTCGCTCGCCGCGACACTTGCCAGGCCGATTGTTGGGGATCATGTTTATCGCCATTGTCGTCGCCTTTGTCGGCGCGCGGGTCGGGGGCGCCACGTCGTCTTCTGCGAGGAGGCTTGCGCCCCCCATGCTATTGGCAAGGTGACATGTGCCCGTCGATGGCAAAAATTGCGATTACGTTCGGACGCTGATTATTTCCGTCGCTCTGAGAACGCCATCGCCGCGCGCCGCTCGGAGCCCCGCGGCGTCGCCGCGCACGGGCGCGCGGGGACTGGGGGCGGCGCAGAGATGGCGGAGCTCGTGTTCCCCAGGCTGTGCCCCGAGTGCCCTATGGAGTGGGTGGATATGCAGCCTGTGGAGGCTACCATCCCTTGCACATTCTGGGGCACCTGTCCTGACTCTGATCAATGCTGCTTGGGCGGCCGCTCCGGCTTCTGTTCTGCCGCCTTATGTCCCCAGCGTCTGTTCTGAATTGGGATGTTTTTCGATTATCTCGGAGTGGACCGCTGATCATTCGTGGAATTTACTCGAGGACTGTCAGAATTCGACACGGGGCACGCGGCTCTGGTTGCATGCAATCGAACGGAAGTCGGAAAAGCAGTTCTGGGATGCGCGAGCTGGAGGAGATGGTCGCCACTATTGCGCCCAGTAGGGCCTTGAGTCGCTTGCGTGAGCGATCTGACCAGACTCTGCTGGGCC
>CAUYUJ010022537.1:423251-598251 GCA_963575745.1 Prorocentrum cordatum
TGGTAGTAGTAGTAGTAGTAGTAGTAGTAGTACTACTACTAGATGTAGTAGTCGTTGTAGTACCAGTAGTAGTAGTAGTAGTAATAGTAGTAGTAGTAGTAGTAGTAGTGGTAGTAGTAGTAGTAGTAGTAGTAGTAGTAGTGGTCCTGGTAGCATTGGTAGTCGTACTACTAATAGTCGCAATAATAGTAATAGTAGTCGCCGTATTAGTAATAGTAGTAGTAGTTGTAGTAGTAGTGGTAGTAGTAGTAGTAGCCGTGATACTAGTATGCGTAGCGGTAGCAGTAGTAGTAGCAGTAGTATTAGTAGTAGTAGTAGTAGTAGTAGTAGTAATAGTAGCAGTAGTAGTAGTCGTCGTCGTCGTCGTCGTCGTCGTCGTCGTCGTCATAGTAGTAGTAGTGGTAGTAGCAGTAGTAGTAGTAGTAGTAGTAGTAGTCGTCCTAGTCGTAGTCGTAGTAAGAGGGGAGTAGTATGATATGTCGTAGTATAGTCGGAGCAGTAGTAGTAGTAGTAGTAGCAGTAGTAGTGGTAGTAGTACTAGTAGTACTAGTAGTAGTAGTAGTAGTAGTAGTAGTAGTAGTAGTAGTAGTAGGAGTAGTCGGAGCCGTAGTCGGAGCCGTACTTGTGGTAGTACCAGGAGTGGTTGTGGTAGTAGGAGTTGTCGGCGTCGTATTAGTCGTATTGTTAGTCGCCGTCGCACTAGTTGTAGTAGTAGTAGTAGTAGTAGTAGTAGTAGTCGTAGTCGTTGCCGTGGTAGTAGTCGGTCGTAGTCGGAGTAGTCGTAGGAGAAGTTTTAGTAGTAGTATTAGTAGCAGTGATGATATTAGTATTAGTAGTAGTGGCGGTAGCGGTGGTAGTGGAGGTGGCAGTAGCCGTCGTAGTCGTAGTCGTACTCGTTGTGGCAGTCGTAGTCGTAGTACTATTACTAGCGCCGGAAATATTAGCAGTACCAATACACATTTCAGTGCCTGTGTTCTAGTGTTTGTACTCGTATTGGTAAGTGTGGTGGCGGTGGTGGTTGTGAACATGGTAGTGGTAGTAGTAGTCGTAGTAGTAGTAGTAGTAGTAGTAGTAGTAGTAGTAGTAGTAGTAGTCGTAGTAGTCGTAGTAGTCGTAGTAGTCGTAGTAGTCGTAGTAGTCGTAGTAGTCGTAGTAGTCGTAGTAGTCGTAGTCGTAATAGTAGTAGTCGCCGTAGTCGTAGTCGTAGTCGTAGTCGTAGTAGTTGTAGTCGTAGTAGTCGTAGTAGTCGTAGTAGTGGCAGTGGAAGTAGTAGCAGTTGTAGTGGCAATGGTAGTGGTAGTGGTAGTGGTAGTGGTAGTGGTAGTGGTAGTGGTAGTGGTAGGGGTAGTGGTAGTGGTAGTGGTAGCAGTAGTACTAGTAGTCGTAGTCGTAGTAGTAGTAGCGATTTCAGCAGTAGGAATAGAAGAAGAAGCAGTAGTAGTAGTAGTCGTAGTAGTAGTAGTAGTAGTAGTAGTAGTAGTAGTAGTAGTAGTAGTAGTTGTTGTTGCTGTAGTAGTACTTCTAGTAGTAGTAGTCGTAATAGTAGTGGCAGTAGCAGCAGTAGTAGTAGTAGTAGCTTTGGCAGCAGCAGCAGCAGTAGCACTAGTACTACTTGTGGTAGTAGTTTTGGTGGTAGTAGTAGTAGTAGTAGTAGTAGTAGTGGTGGTGGTGGTGGTAGTAGAAGTGGTAGAAGTAGTAGTAGTCGTAGGAGCAGCAGTCGTAATAGTAGTAGTAGTAGTAGTAGTAGTAGTAGTAGTAGTAGTAATAGTAGGAGTAGTAGTAGTAGTAGTAGTAGTAGTAGTAGTAGTAGTAGAGTAGTAGTAGTAGTAGTAGTAGTAGTAGTAGTAGTAGTAGTAGTAGTAGTAGTATAGTAGTAGTAGTAGCAGCAGTAGTAGTAGTAGTAGTAGTAGTAGTAAACGTAGTAGTAAACGTAGTAGTAGTAGTAGTAGTAGTAGTAGTAGTAGTAGTGGTAGTGGTAGTAGCAGTAGTAGTATTAGCATTAGTAGTAGTAGTAGTAGTAGTAGTAGTAGTAGTAGTAGTAGTAGTAACAGTAGACGTAGCAGTAGCAGTAGTAGTAGTAGTAGCAGCAGCAGTAGTAGTAGTAGTAGTAGTAGTAGTAGTAGTAGTAGTGGTAGTAGTCGTAGCCGTAGCCGTAGCCGTAGCCGTAGTAGTAGTAGTAGTCGTCGTAGTAGTCGTCGCCGTAGTAGTAGTAATAGTAGTAGTAGTAGTAGTAGTAGTAGTAGTAGTAGTAGTGGTAGTGGTAGTGGTAGTGGAAGCAGAAGAAGAAGAAGAAGTCGCAGTGGTAGTAATCATTCGTAGTAGTGCGGCGCCGACGACGCCGAAGCCGAAGCCGACGACGCCGATGAGGACGACGCCGACGACGACGCCTACGACGCAGTAGAACCACAGCAAAACCACAGGAAACGACAGGAAACCACAACAAAATCACAGCAAAGCCACGTCAAACCACAGCAGACAAAACCACAATCTCCTCTCCTCCTTTTCTCTCCTCCCCTCCTTTTCTCTCCAGGCCCTCAAGAGGCTTCAAAACGACCCACGAAGCCCCCAAGAGGTCCCCAAACGCCCCAAACGACCCGCCAAGAGGCCCCCAATAGGCCCCAAACCGAAACGACTCCAAAGCAGCTCCCAAAACAGCTTCGGAAACAGCTTCCGAAACCGCCTCCTAAAGATATTCCGAAACCTCTCCGAAACATTCCGAAACAGTTCCGAAACAGCTCCGAAACGGCATCCGAAACGGTTTCCAAACAGCCTCCGACGCGGTCCCGAAATAGTTCCAAAACGGCTCCGAAACAATTTCCGAAACAGCCTCCGAGACAGCATCCGAAACAGCTTCCGAAATAGCATCCGAAAGACATTACGAAATTGCTCCGAAACGGCTTCCGAAACAGTTTCCGAGGCTACCAAACCGAACCGAGGAGGAGGAGGAGGAGGAGGAGGAGGAGGAGGAGGAGGAGGAGGGGGTTTGAATTCGAAAACCCGGACTTTCGAAAGTCCGGGTTTCAATTTTTTGATTTCCGGGTCTACCCTCCCTCCTCCTCCTCCTCCTCCTCCTCCTCCTCCTCCTCCTCCTCCTCCTCCTCCTCCTCCTCCCCTTCCCCCTCCTCCGCTTCCTCCTCCCCCTCCTCCTCCTTTTCCTCCTCCTCCTCCTCCTCCTCCAGACTGGACCCCAAGCTCCGATCCAATGACACCCTGGAAGAAGAGTCGTTGCCGCTCGGGCTACTCTGGGTCGTGAGACTTGAATGCTCCATCGGAGCTCAAGAGACGGGGGTCAATGCAAACGGGGCACCACTGTGCACGCGCGCGCGCGTCGGGCGTGGGCCGTCAGGGCCCGCGCCCGCGTGGAGGTACGCGTCGCCGCGCTGCCGAGAGAAAATCATCTCTCCTCTTCCTGGTCCTCTCTCCCGCCTCCTTTCCTCTCCTCCCTCTCCCCCTCCGTTGAGTGCACGCGTATCTCACTTAACCGGATCCTGCAGCATCCCGTGAAGACCCCCTTTTGCTGACCCGGGTCAGCGAGCCGCTCGCGGCCGCGAGGCTGTCGCGCAGATCGGTGGACCCGGGTTTGCGAAGCCCTGCGTTGCAAATTTTGGTCAGTGAATTTTAAATTTTAGTTTTTCGGTTTCCTGCTGACCCGGGTCTGATTGACCCCGTTCAGCAGATCCCCGACGACCTTTCCTTCTGCAAGAGCGACGCAGCGAGCCAAAGCTCCAGGCCTCCCAGATGGGGTCCGAGTAGATGGGGTCGGAGGGTTGCGCCGCATCGAGATAGATGTTCTGCGCGACGATGTTGCCAATGTGCCGCCGACGTGGCCGATGCATCGCTGATGCATCGCCGATGCATCGCGATCCCCCGACCCCATCTACTCGGACCCCAACTAGGAGGCTTCTGACTTTTTTACTTTGCAAGACTAATGCAAAAATCCCGAAAGCCCAACCCGAGTCTTGATGCAGGACCTGGACTCTTGGCCCGAGTCTCTGCTTAGAGCCAAGCCCAGCCCGAGTCTTGGCCCAGGCCAACGCCCAACCCAAAGGACCCCCCGTCCTCTATAACGAAACGGAGTGAAGAGGTGACCTGGGCGACCCCGAAGCCCTCAGGAGGGTTCGAAAGTACCCAGGAACGGCCCGAGACCTACGATCCCCGATCGCTGGCGACGACGACGGTAGCATTTTGTTGGCAAGCCGCTGCGGCGGGGGCCCTCTGGGAGGCCTGCCTGCCCTTCGAGAAGGCTGCACCCCTGACCCAGGGGTCGACCTAACAGTGCTTTGGCGATATCGTGGGCCGTCTTCGTTCCGGTCTCGTTTTGCAGCAGAGGCGGATTGAAGACACAACGAGGGAAAGCAGAACAAAAAACGAGAGCGAACAGCACCGCCCAGTAGGGCGATCCCTGCCCTGGCCCCGTTCCGCCCTCGTCGTTCGCCCTCCGGGCTGCAGTGGGCCCCCGCGGCCACCGACACGGAGAGGGCGGTGGCCTTGAAACCTTCGGGGCATCCGGCTCAGACCTCCGGTGAGGGTGTTGCGTGCTCTTGTGTCTGTTCGGGGCCTAGCTCCGGTTGCTACTGCTGTCGACGATGGGTTTGTTTTCCACCACCACCATGAGCTGGAGTGGGAGGGGGTCCTCCTCCTCCTCCTCGTCCTCGTCTTCGTCCTCCACCTTCCCCTTCCAACTTATGGTGGTGGTGGAAAAACAGACCCATCTGTCGATTTACATTTTCAAGATTCAGATATTACCTCTCAGACACACAAAGAAATTCGGTCGCCAAAGAAGCATTAGTCTGGAGCCTTGAGAGGCCTGAGAGAGCCTCGACTCGAGCTGTAACTCAAAAGTATTCGGACTAAAAAAACGCTCTTGCTGTGCCACATCTGTATTATTCGGCGACGGCCAGAGGCGTGCCAGGAGCTCTACGAGGTGCCCAGCGGTAGCCATGTTGGCGGTTTACCGCCGGCGTCTAGCAACATTTGCCGAGTTGAGCAATACGTTGGAAGGGGGGTTTGGGATGTCATGGCGGGGGCCATGATCTCTCCCCAGATTACCTGGCGCCTCTTCTCATTTCAATGCGCTCAGGCCCCCCTCCCTGGGCCGCGCACATGCCGCCGGCCATGATTCGTGCCCCCCCTCTTGGACGCCCCCCTTGTGGACGCCCCCGACCTCTGGGAGGCTCCTCGTCGCCGAGGCGGGGTCACCGTCGAAGTTGTGACCAGAGCGCAGCCCAGCACCCCGGAACGGGTCAGGGGGTTTGACCTTTGAGGGAGGAGTTCCCAGAACTCCGACGTAATTCGTGACATTTCCGTTGCGTGCCCCCGCCTCTGTACCGTTCAGAATCATGGGCGCTGTTTTTCAGGACGCTTTAATGCATCTGCATTGGCAGCGTTGTATCTGCTTCGCGCTCTGTTTGCACTTGGCCCGTGATGCGAACGGCACGCGCACGAGCTACAGGCATGTGGATGTTTGCGAGGACATATATGTCGGCACGCTCAAATAAACATACCTCCGACGTTTTGAAAAGATGAAGACGGAGCCATTCAGCATTTCTTGGCGTCCGGGGGCCGTCTCCGTACGGCGGGGACCTTCAAACAGACGTTTTTGGAGATGGTGCCCAGGAAAGGGGCGAGAGCTCTTGGGCTCGCCATCCTGAATATCCCCACCCACCAAGCCAATCCAACCCAACCCGAAGGCCCCAATTTGCCCTCCATTTCCAGTGGGGGGGGGGGGCAGGGAACATCGACAAAAACACATATGGAACCCGTACCCCCCCCAACCCGAAATTCGGGTCTTCGGGTTGGGTTGGGGTGGTCTGGCAGGCCGTCATGGGGCCATCTTGGAGGCCTCTTGGGCGATCTTGGGGGCGTCTTGCGCCGTCTTGAGCCGTCGGAATGCCGGGGTCCAGGAACTGAGCTGCCTCGGTTGGCTCGAACTCGAAATCGATCTTCTGGTGAATCGTGTTCTCGTCCAGCTTCTCTAGCAAGCCCATGGTGTAGTGTCCTTGAGGTGAGAGGGTGGCTGCTTCAAAGTCGCCGCCGTTCCAGGATATCATCTGTTTGGCGTAGTCGATCTGAACTTAGAACTCCTCGAGCAGTGGTCTTGGAAATAAGATTGGGGTTCGTCCCGGTACCACGTAGATGTAGAGCGTACCTGACTTTTGCTTGAAATTGACCGGCATGATTCCACACTACTGTGCACAGTCGACCTTGCCGTTCCCGAATCGGAATGGCCTTCGGCACTTGTAGAACTTGAGGTCCTGGATGGGGTGGTCCTTCGGCTTGCAGTGCCACGTAGTCCTTGACCGTCTCCGATCCCGACATGAGCGTGGTAGCTCCACAGTCCATGACTCCACTGCTGGCTGGAATCGCGCTGCTGTTGTTGGCCTTCCCGTCCCAGTAGACCTCGTCGACCATGAAGCTCTCGTCGGCGTGAGCCCGCTTCTTGTTGGATGGCTCGGTGCAATCCCTGGCCCAGTGGCCTGGCTTCCCGCACCTCAGGCAGTTGACCGATGGTGATGACGTAGATACTGGCCTTGTAGCTGCCCTGGCTCTTCCCATTGGATCCTGCGCCGTAGGTCGTGGTCTCGTCTGTACGGTAGGTGGTGGTGGTGAACCTTTTGGATTGTTCTTTCTTCCTTTTGACTTTCCGCGTCCTTTGCAACCTTTGCTGCTTGGCCTGCCACGGCCACTGGTGGCTCCAACATGTGCTGCGATTGGACTTGAACCGCTTCCGACCATCGCCACAACTGGGTAGAACCCTCGCGCTAGCTTCAGGTCGGTGAACCGCTTCCTGGCGTCCGCGTAGGATGCGTAAACCTCCTCGTGCTCACCGGGTTCGAGATCTTGAGCCGCACTGGGTTCGCGCTGGCAGTAGCTCTCGTCGCAGTCGTACCACGTGTCGTCGTCCTCCGCCCAGTACTCCTGCTGGTAATCGTCCTTTGGCTCGTCCTCCGGCTCGCCAGTGAAGAACTCTTCCTCGTAGTAATCTCCATCTTCGTCGACGACATATTGTCTCCGTACATAATTCGGCTCGTGGATGGTGCTCTCCTGCCCGAAGTGATGTCCTTGCCGACCACAGACATGAGGACTGCCTCCTGGTCCGAGTTGTAGCCCCCGCGTCGTAGCGTGAGCCAGCCTCGAACTTTGGTGGGGAGCTCGATGTCGTGCGTCTTGAGCTTCCGTTCTGCTGCTCGAACCCGCCAGAAAGAGGCGAAGAGCGTTTTCATCTGAACCGTTTCAGCTTGTAGAAATTCTCCTCAAAGTCGTCCGCGAGCTCCGTGCGATCGTCCATCTTGAATCGCTTCTGTAGCCTATTCATGAGCAACTTCGCCGCGTTCGACTTGATGAGGTCGTCCGCTGTGAGATCCTCCTCTTCGTCCCAGGCCTCCCCGGTGAGACCTGCACTGAGCATGAGAGCCGGTTCGCCTTCCTTCTTATTCAGCGTGAGCTCAGCTATGAAGATCATCGCCCGCTTCTCGTACTCCTTCCACTTGCTGAGCGTGCCGTCGAATTGTGGAACTCCTCGCTCTGGTCGAATGTCTGCTGCTGCTGCCGTTTTCGCCATCTTGCCGAAATTGAGCTGCAAGGGGTCTGTGAGATCGAACTTCTGCTGTCCTGTGAAATTGAACTCGAACGGTCCTGTGAAATCGAACGTGGACTGCTCTGTGAAATCCACGGTGGACTGCCCCATGAAATTGAACGGCAATCGGTACGTGAAACTCAACTGCGAGAAGTCTATGAAGTCATCCGCTGAGTGGTTTCCGTAATCGAAGCTTATGGAGTGGTCGAACGTTTTCGTGAAAACGGCGCTGGGATATGGAAGGTCAAAGCGCGAGCCTGGCGAACCAGGCTCCGGTACCAATATGAACTTGTCAAAGCCCTCGAAGTCTTTGATGGCAATGAGAAGAATGATAACGAGTCACATCTGGATGTTTTCACTCCGTTGCGCTGGTGACTCGAGGGCCCTGCAAAGGTTTGGGCCGGAGTGCGATCGGACGGAGGCCCCTTCGTACCCTCGCTTGTGCTTGCAAAGCTGTGCTCGCTCTGCTATTCTCTTGCCATGCGAAGCTACATCAGATGTACAGCGCATATCTCACACCTCCTGATCCATATGCGGCCCGGATCTGCTTTGGCGTGCTGCGTTAGGGGCCCGCCCACGGGCCCGCATGTTCATAGGCCACCGTGCCTCTCGGTTACTCGACTCGCTCGTCGATGTATGGATGAGGTTCGGATGATGAGGAGATCAGGGCTATGTGGGAAGAGAAGCAGCGGACCGGGTCGCCTCTAGCTTCAGGCGCAAACAAGCAGGTGCCGATCCCCAGACAAATCCCGAGGGCCCCCTATCTGTTCAGAAAATATTTTGGCAGGTTAGGCGTTGATGTGTCGTTAAGAGTTGCCTCTGCCATATCAGTTTCATGCTGTGCCTTCCTTCCTTCTTGTTCTTTTCTTGATGCGCCGCTCGCTGCCGACAGCACTGCTGCCACGATGGACCTGCTCAACATGGACGAGAGTGCGCCAGCTGTAACCACTGACATGTCGAAGCCGGTGGGGGGAGGGCGCGTCTTTGAGTCTCGAATTTTGCAGTGGAGGCATGCGCGAATGCGACGCAGACCATGGTGATTGAAGGGAAGGAGAAGGAGAGGAGAGGCGGGGCCGGAGGACGAGGACCTGCAGGAGGAGCAGGAGGAGGCGGGGCATGGAATTGGGGGGAAGGAGAATCACGCGGAGGAGCAGAATGATGATACGGAACATTTGGAGGAGGAGGAGGAGGAGGAGGAGGAGGGGGAAGAGGAGGAGGAGGAGGAAGTCCGTTGCCATTTTGGCCCAAGTGGGAACAGGTCCCATTTTGGGCGGGCAGCTCTCTTCCGAGCTGTCCAGCGTGTCGTGCGCTGGCGGCAGTCTCCCGTGAGTAGTTCCGCTGTGCTGAGAATCGACACACTTCTTGGGAGCCCTCACAGATCTTGTGCTGGCGCAGTATGGCAGGACGCGCTCGTGACAGTCTGCCCTACGGTGCTCGACGGGGCGCCCCTGATGCTCGTGATGGTGGCTCGTCAGCGCTCTCGCACTCGCGGCGGTGATGATGACGAGGAATTCGTGGACGCCGAGTCGGAGGACTCCCCTGTGCATTCAGGTGGCGGCAGTTGCGGCAGCGTCGGCTCCACGATACTCCCTGAGGCTCCGTCTGATGAGGATGGTGATTTTCGCCGTTATGCTGATCATTAGACAAAGAGTGAGGTCATGGCAGCCATCGCATCGATCCAGTCCAGTGTGATCGCCCTATCCCAGACATTCGCTTCCCACGTTGAGACGATCGACCGCCAAGTTGAGGCTAGAATGCATCGTGTGGAAGCTAAAGTGGAGGATCACGAATCTCGAGCGTCGTATGATGAGAATCAGATTGAGCACTTGCAGCGGCAGTTGAACACTGTCAAGACAGAGCCGCTCCTCCGATGTCTGAGCTCCCATTTGGGCTTGACCGCCCGACGGACCCTACGATCCTGGTGGTACGTGCAAAAGGATATGGTCACGCATGAGGCTGTGTGCAGTCGGATCAACGAGTGGATGCAAGATGCCAGCGTTTATGTTGACAACTTCGAGGTCCAGCGCCCTTCGATTGGTCCAGTTTCCGAGCGTTTCGTCAGTTCACGGGTCAGCCTCGTTTGGCGACGAGAGTTCTTTGACAGGCCATGGTTGCGATTCGACCGTGAAACAACACGTTGAGGCGCTTCCAAGCGGCGCTCCTTAATGACAAGGGCGTGAAAGACGCCCCCACACTGGTCTACGGGGCGCTCTGCGCTGAACCTCCTGTGGGTTGACAGGGTGAACCCTACACATCGCGCGTGTCGCGCGGCGTCCTGGCCCATGCGGCTCTCCGGCCTTGGGAGTCCGGACCCACGCCAAGCAGCAGAAGGAGGAGAAGTTCAACCGCATCCCCACTCAATTCAGGGGCCTTCAGGAGCTGGCGGGAGGAGGCAAGGCGGCGAGACGGAGTCAGACTGCTGCTGCGGTCGACGCAGGGGGAGCACGCAAAGAGACAAGCAGCGAGATCGCCGAGGTTTTCGCTGCGTTCTACGAGGATCTCTACCGCAGCCAGTCCAAGTCGTACGGGACAGCCCAGCAAGCCAGAGAGCCAATTTCAGCTTTCACTTTGGACGAACTTGACACGGCCCTAAAAGCAATGAAAGAGGTGCAAGGACGGAGCCGGTATAGTCGCTGAGATGCTGAAATCTGGCGGAGACGCGCTGCACGGCCACACATTGCAATTCTTCAATGACGCATTGCTCCCTGACCAGGAGCCGCCGGCAACCTGGAGAAGAAGAGCGCGATTAGTCGTCATCTTCAAGAAGGGGAACCCCGAGCTGCCAAAAAACTACCGACCCATTGCTTTCTTCCCGTCCTCTACAAACTCATTGCCCGCATGTTGTGCAGTCGATTGGAGCCGCTGATCATGAAGCACCAACCGCCAGACCAGGCTGCGTATCGCTCTGGCTACTCCACAGAGGATCATATGCTGACTCTCACCCTCTTGGTGGAGGCATGCGAAGAGTGGCGGCAGGAGCTATGGCTAGCGCTGGTTGACTTCGAAAAGGCTGTCGACACTGTCGAGCACGAGGCACTGTGGAAAGTGTTACGCGACTTCGGCATCGAGGAGGGGTGCATCTCTTTGTTGCGCAAGCTGTATAGAGACCAGACCGCCACGGTACTCGCAGGGGAAGAATCCAGGCAGTTCTCGTTGGGCAGAGGTGTAAAGCAAGGAGACCGGATCAGCGCCCTTCTTTTCATCGCTGTCATGGAGAGATGCTTCTGGAGTCTGAAGAGCAAGTGGGGTTCTCTGAACAAGCGAAGAACTGGTCAGTATTTCGGTTTCGTCATTGACGACCCTTGCCATCCCTTGACAAACTTAATATTCGCAGATGACGTGCTTCTCTTTGCCCAGAGCCAAAGTGATGCGGCAAAAATGCCGTCCCACCTACAGCAAGAAGCTGCGCAGCGCGGACTCATCGTTCACCTGGACAAGACCAAGGTGCTCGCGAATGTGGGCGTTAGCGTTGGTTCAACTGTGAAGATGGGAGACACCAGTGTAGAAGTTGTGCCGCCCACTGGTTCTGAGAAATATCTGGGGGGCATGATCTGCCTGGGCGAGTGCCATGACACAGAATTCGCCAATCGAATGGCAGCTGCGTGGAGAGCTTTTGCCAACTTCAAGCACATGCTATGTTCGAGGCGACATGCTTTGGCTTCGAGATTCAAGCTGTTTGACACAGTGATTACGCCTGCTGCTCTGTACGGGTCGTCAGCCTGGACTGTAAAAGAGGATGCCCGGAAACGACTGCTGACCGCATGGCGGAAGATGCTTCGTAAGATCGTCCAGGTTCCCAGACGCTGTCAAGAGACATGGGTGGAGTACGTGATCCGGTCCGCCCGGGAGTGTGAGAAGTACATGCAAAAATTCGGCAGAAGGGATTGGGCAGCTGTTCAGAAGGGCCGCAAGAGCCATTTCGCTACTGCAGCTTCCAATGACACCCAGGCCACATGGAGCACGAGGTTGCCACAGTGGAAACCATTCTTCCGCACTGCCGCGCAGCGACCGCTGGGGCGACCCCGGAAGAGGTGGGGAGACGCTGCGTGAGGCCTCTGCAAGTCTTTTGCAAATTTTGGCTCGGTGCATCCTTCTCCTCCTCTCTCCTCCTCTCTCATCTGCTCCGTGCGCCCTTGGCTCGCCGATTGCCAAGTTTACCGGCTGTGCCGGGCCAAAGGCCCATGGGCGCCGCCCGTCTGGGCGGAACGCAGCCGCTCGCTCGCTCTCTCTTTGGGTTCGAGGAGAAGCAGGCGCCCGGCGGCTTCGAGTTCGCGAATGGCAGCGACGCGGGCAGCGACAAGAGGCTGAGGTATTTTCGACGTCGGCTACGAACCGGCGACCCGGTGCGACCGCGAGGGCGACCGCTCCAAGATTGATGCGCCATGGCGGGCGCGGCAGACCTGCGCGGACTTCCCTGTAATGAATACACGCGACAGTGCCCACCAGGATGGCGACCTCATGTACGAAGATTTCCGCGCAAGACATACGAGGATTAACTGGGGCTGTGGGTGCGTGTGGCAGATGTCCCAGCGGACTGCCAAGGGGGCGTTATTGTCGGCAGGTTGAAAAGATCGGCGCATCGCATTACGATGAAGATTCGACTACGACGGCAGGATAGAAGTTTACATATCGAGGACGAAGCCGTCAATGCACTTGGACAACCTGAAGATGCAGCTCAAGGATGTCGAGCGACCCCTTCGGGTCGACAACAGATCATGGCCGAACTGAGGACGGCCTTCGGCGATGATAGTCAGGATTTGCAGGCGTTCCACTTGGATAGGTTCTTTGCATGGCATCTCACACAGCTTGTTGGATTAGTTGACGGCATTCAAACTAAGATATGAATCGGCTGAGGAGCACGCTGCGCCGAATATTAATCACGCTGGATTGACGCGCTTGTTGCTTGGCAAAGCTGGACTGTTTCCACGACGTGTAGACGATTTGATGCTGAAGGTAGATGGCGATCGTGGCCACTGTACTGAGATATACACATTGCTGATGAATTCCAGTAAAGGACAGAGGGGGATTGGCGAAGGTGGAGACCAGGCCGGCATGTATTTCAAGATTAGCAAGACGACGTGGAAGCCCCTAAGTACAGTAAGGTTGAATAGTTCACAGATCATCAAGGAGCGTGGTATATCTATGGCCATATTTGGGAGCAGACGTACTACTTGAACCTCGCGAGTGAAGATCTGGATCATGGCGCGCATGGCAAATGGCCACTGGGGCGGCACCTGGGACGACAAAGAATTTCAAACATTGCATTACTATGGTGAGGAAGACGATGAGGATTATGATGATGATCCAGAGTATTAGAAAAACGATGTGATGACCCTCTCGACTCGTCTCCAGGCGACCTCGCTCCTGACGGCAAGTTCGGCAGAAGGGAGACAGGAAAAGGGCTGCGGCGGCAGCAGAGGCCACGGCAATTGACGACGAAGTTGCAGCAAAGGGTCTGGCAAGCGCTCTCGCGCGTTTGGGCGCGGCAAGCATGGCGGCAAAGATCGGCGCGGCGCACGGTGGCAAAAAAGGGCAATGGCGGCAAAGGCTTCGGCGGCAAAGGCAATAGTGGCAGAGGCGCCGATCACGGGGGAGCTCCAGGGCCCATTGTTGACCTACATGAACCGCGTACTAGCGGACAACATGCCTTTCCTGCCACCGCCCAAGGTTCGCGTTCATCTTCTTCAAGTTGCGAGAAGTGCGACGGCAGATAACACCCAGCGAAGGGTTGCCCGGTCAGCAAGCAAGCGCAGAGAAAGGCGCATCTCAGGCATCAGCAGTTTTTCGTTCATGACCGGGGCGAGGGATGTCAAGTTACCTCCACCCCCAACGCCATCGGGCGAATATCAGCCTCAACCAAGAGCTGAACAGCGTTTCTCCCGAGAACCCTGGGCTCAAAAGAAGCGCGAGATCGTTGGGGAGACAGGTATCTAGCCACGGCACGCGCAGTAGAAGTCGATGATCACGATGGGAAGGAGCCACGCTTCTACGAGAAGGGCGACTTACGACGTGAAGAACAATCGTGGGCAAGTGACTCTGGCACTTCTTGGATGAACGTTTCTGCGCATGACTCACCTCTCGAACCTCCGCCCGTTCTGACGACGCCGAATCAAGCATTCCCAAAGCTATGATCAACGAGACTTTCTGCTTCAGCGACGCAGTTGTGAAGAACATTATCACTGAGGATCGCGGACGCGGCTCTTTGATTGGCTCGGGCGCGCAGACGCCGACCCAGGACTGCCCCGCGTTGCCATCGAGACCTCGACCTCCGCGACCCAGGGGGGCGAAGAACCGGGTGACGCTTTGGTTCAAGATCAAAGAGCGTTGCAGGATCAGGGAATTGCAGTTGTTCGTGGAGTATTTGCTGAACAAAGGGACATGTTTGAATATCGCCTTATCAAAGGCAGACCTCGTCGTGGCTTCATGGTGGATCCAGGCGCAGCATCAGGCGCATGCGGAACCGACGCACTGCTAAACCACGATGGCAAGAACAGCAACGACTGCACGACCACCCCAGGCAGAGGCAGCTTCACCGGCATGAACGGCAACCCTGTTCCAGGACTTGGGCACGTGGCTCAACGGGCCAGGTGCTCCTGGTTGGAGCTGGTTTGGCACGGAGACTTCATCGGCGTTCAAGGATCAAACTGTCCATTTATACAGCCGTTGCCTCCACTGATTCATTTCCATGATTTGTTTTACATCTTTACAACACTCATCCTCGCGAAGCGGATAGGGCGTCCGCGTGGGCGCCGCGCAGCCAACTGCAAGTAGCTTTGCAATATCGGGAAGCCCGTGCTTGCCTTGGACGTGAGACACGCATTCCTCCGCGTTCGCATCCAGGGTTCGAGTGCCGCCGCTTATCGAAAAGGTTCCGTTGTGGAAGACCCGTGCCCTTCTTCTTTTTTTTGCTTGTCTCCCGATGGGCGCCGTCCAGTGGCGCTCTGCGTCGGCGCATCTGCGCTGGTGCTCCAGCAGAGGGTGCGTCGCCGCGCTCCCCGCTAATGGGAGGCCGCGCAATCCCCGCGCCGCGGCGGCCAACTGCGTCGCGCGCCCCCTGCCGGGGGTTCGCCGGGGGGGCACTTCACCGCAACTTCGCAATCCACCAGGGACAATCGAAATCCCTTCAGCGGTTTCAACCGCACGACGTCTGACTATCAAGGAAGGCCTCGCGGGAGCGCGACATCTTGTCGGCATGGCTGCTATTATTTACCGCGGATCGTGCCCTTTCCCGATCCGCGAACGTCGGCCACTCTGGGTGCCTTGCTTGCTCTGCATGCGCGCAAAGGCGTTCACTTTTGCGCGCGGCGCGCCGTGCGCGCGTGCTGCGTGTCTCTGAACGCGCGCGCGCTGCGCGCGCTGTGCCGCGCGTGGCGCCGCGCGCGCAGCGATCGCGTAGGCCGTGCCCATTGCTGTTGTTTCTTAGTTTACATGTGAAAGAGCGGTTCGGTTACTTCGCGAAGGCCGCCTCGAAAGACAAGGGTGGCGCTCTCCGCTTCCAGTGGGTCTTGCTGGAGGACGAGAAAAACACGCCTGTCCAGGAAATGCTGCGGTGCCACTGGGTGGAGAGCACCAAAAACCAGTTCCCAGGAACACAGGACCTCGGAGTGAGCAGGGACAAGGGCTGCGCTGGCGTGTGGGCGTTGCAGTTCACGCGAATCTTTCCGGGGGAATTCGCCGTGCGAGCCGCGCCGCAGGCCGCGGGGCCGCCCGCCGTGCCCGTGCCTTCCAGGCGGCCGCCCGCCAGCTGGCAGCCGGGAGCCTGCCCATAGGGCCGGGGTTCAATGGAGGGAGCGCTGCAATGTAAACTGTCGTCCCCGCGGCTAGGCAGGGGCGACGACATTTTACATTGCAGTGCTCGCCCGCGCGCGGCCCATTGGGCGAGGCTCCCATGGGCAGGCCCCCGGCTGCAGGCCGGCGGGCAGTCGCTGGAAGGCGCGGGCACGGCGGGCGGGCCCGCGGCCCGCGGCACGGCTTGCGCGGCAGACTCCCCGGAGAAGACTTGCGTGGACTGCAAAGCCCACGCGCCAGCGCAGCCCTTGTCGCTTCTCACTCCGAGGCTCTTGGCGCTTTCGACGAGTTGGCACGGCAGCGCCCCCTGGGCAGACGCGCTCTCCTCGCGCTCCAGCAGGACCCACTGGAAGCGCAGAGCGCCGCCCTTGTCTTTCGCGCCGGCTTTCGCGAGGTCACCGAGCCGTTTCTCCATCTGTCAGCTAAGAAATAACAGAATTTGGGACAATAGAGGGTGGAGTCTTGGATGAAGAGCACATATTTTCACAATAACAACAATTGGCAGCTCCGGGCATGCCTGGAGGACGTCCGAGAACTTGTGAACCCATGGAAGCGAATACCGCGGAGGCCACCTGTGCACCGACCCCGGCCTTCTCCATGCCCACTTACTGAACAGGACCCCTGCACGCGACCGCGAGGAAATCTCTGAGGGCGGCCCGCGCGTCGATCCTGCTTCCGTCATCTCCTACGATTATAAAATCCGTCCCCGCTCTGTCTCTCTCTCTCTCTTTCCTCCCTCCGTTTCCTCCTCTTTTTTCTCGCCCTCCTCCTTCCTTTTCCTTCCCGTTGCCTCTTCCCCTTCTGCTTTCCTGCTCAGGGATTACCTTGCATCTATATGGGGGGGGGGGGGCAAGGGGGGGCTCCCGAAGGGCAGGCTCCCGACGGGCAGGCCCCCTGCTGCTGGCTGGCTGGCGGCCGCTTGGAAGGCGCGGGCACGGCGGGCGGCGCCGCGGCCTGCGGCGCGGCTTGCGCGGCGAAGTCCCCGGAAAAAACTTGCGTGGACTGCGCGGCCCACCCGCCAGCCCAGCCTTTGTCGCTGCTCATTCCGAGGCCCTGTGTTCCTGGGAACTGGTTTTTGTTTTTGGCGTTTTCGACCTGCTGGTGCAGCAGCATCCCCTGGGCAGACGTACTCTCCTCGTCCTCTAGCATGATCCAGTGGAAGCGGAGAACGCCGCCCTTGTCCATTCGAGGCGGCTTTCGCGAGGTCACCGAGCCGTTTCTCAATCCATAAGTTAAGAATCAAAGAATATGAGACCGTTGGGCCCTCCCAGGGGTTTCTTGGACAGTTTTTGTTTCTGAGATTTCGGGCTCGTTCCCCAGTTTGGAGCGTTGGACATTCGAAATGCCGAGATCGCTCAGCACTGTCCGAACCAACATCAAGCTATGTATGTGTTCTTTCCCGAAGCCCTGTGGGTGCCTTCCCGGATCCTTATTGAGGCGTCTTGGGGGCCTCCTGACCCGTCCTGAGGGGCGGCGATTCGCGTGGGCGCGGCGCGGGCCAGAACAAGGCGCGCGGGAGGGCCCCTCGCAATGGTAGCGGAGCTGCTTGCGTTCAGCGGCCAGCAGGCGGCCACGGTCTATGTGAGCACGGCGCGAGCATAATCTACAGCTTTGGATTCGACCCTTCGGCGGGGGTGGCGGTGCGCCGAGTCAATGTCCTTGCAAAGCGATGGCGTTGGTGAGGTCGAGGCGCGCAGGACCAAACCACAAGTGAAGCTTCGCATTGACGTCGGTACATTGCCGCATGGATCGGCGCGTTGTCCTGCGCATGCGAAAGTTTCGGACGTCAGGTTATGGAGGGCGTCGCGCATATCTAAGAGACGGCGCCCGTGTCGGTAGCACTCAATAGAACCACCGAAGTCTGAACACACAAAGTTCCAAACCGAATATGAAATTGGATAGATTGCGATCGATAAGATCCGCTCGTAGTTAATATCAGCTCAGGGGCCCCTACGAAACAGTTTGAGTCAAAACAGGCAGCGGGCGCGCGCACACCTACACGCAAGTATGTACCGCAAGCAAGCAAGCAACGCACACACGTGCATGCTAGCAATCATTACATCATGCATAGCTACTACATTGGAACAGAATCTGTGCCATTGACACAGGGGAAAGAAAAGAAGCTTTTAAGCCCCGATTCCTCAGTATACTACAAATACACACGCGCTGCCATACCTAAATCAACTCAAGAAAAATCAGAAAACCTGCACCGTTTCAACTACAGAGTCGAGAGATGTGCCCTGGTCTCCTGAATATCGTAGGTCCCACATACGATGATCATCACCACGCCGTTCATGAACTGCTCGAGCTCGCCGATGGGGAGCCTGCTGTAAACTCCTCCGTCGTGACCACCGTCGGCTCGTTCATCGACTGTATCACCTGAAACCTCGGCGTGGCTAGATCTCGTCGATACGTACACTGTGACTGAGTGTTCGCCGACCTCATCCGCTTGGGCTCCGGCACGTCTCGAGCTCTCAGCGTCATCTGCCGTAGCTCGTTCTTCACGTTATTCAGCTGCCGCTCCAACTTGTCGTTCGAACCGTTCAGCGCCGACAGCCTTTTATAGCACAATCCAAGCTCCTCATTAGCGTCCTTCAGTAGCTTCTCGGTCTTGGTCAACTTCTCTTCGTATACCGCCAAGCTCTTGCCGCGCTGCTCAAAATCCGTCATCAGCTTCTCCATGTCTGGCTGCATGTCGACTATCTGCTTGGCTCTCTCTTCGATCTTAGTCCGTTGCCATTCGTTCTTCTCTTTTAAGCGCGCGATCTCGTCGGCTTGCTCACTCATCTTTATCTTCATCTGCATATACTCGGCGTTGTCGTCTCCGCATGAGTCTGGCGTATCTTTCAAACAGCGTTTCATCTCTTCGTTAGTTGATCTCCAGAATCGCTCATTCGCCCGTTTGATGTAGCACGTCACACACAAACAACAACCGCAAACCAGCACCATCACAACCAGCAACATCGTGAGCACGGTCACGTAGATCCACTGCGTCTCGTTGATGTCCAGGCTTGGGCACGTCTCCTCTGCTTTAGTCGTCGTAGCCGCCGTGATCGCCACCAGCGCCGCGAGTCTCTGTGCTGTCCTGGTACCTGCCCTCGTCGCTTTGACCATCTCTCGCGCTGGCACTTCATCTGGTGTCTGGTCCACTGCATTCGCCTCGTCGAAGTCGGCCGCCGCGTCGTTCAGCTCCTGCTCGTTCTTGTTACGCTCTTGCTGGCTAACCTTCTTGCCTGCAGTGAACGTTGCGTCGTACTTCAGCGCGTGTGTCATTCTCCTCAGCTTCTCCACGAACTGCTGCCGCACCTGCAACTTAGTCAGCCCGTCCGCCATCTGCTGATGTGTGTTCGTCCATCTCCACACTCCGCCGAACTCCTTCATCTTCTCGTTCACTTGCATGATCTCGATGCCCGTCCTGCGCTCCGTCAGGCCACCGGCTGGCGCCTGAGAATTGGCTGCGTCGTAGAGCGCCTTGCAGTCTGTGATACACGGGCTTCGCCCTAGCACCTGCAACATGTCCGGTCCCGTCAGCTGCATGTTGGGGTAGAGCATCGTGGTCAGCATCGTCTTCGCGAACTCAAGAGCGTCCACCGCGTTGGCCGCCGCCTGAGCCTCCCCGGACAGAGAACTCCTGCAAATGCGAACCAACTTCTTGCTCGTCCAATCGATGATGACCAAAAACGTGGCCTGGCCGTCGTCGATCCTGTCGTCCTCGATCGCGAAGATCATATAGCCTCCTTGCGACTCGCCGTTAAGTCTTGTTGCCCATGAAGCGTCCCAATACACTCCAAGTCGTAGCTGCTCCCACTTGGACACGTAACGAATACGGATGCCCACGTCGCCACTCGCCTTCAGGAACCGCAATGACTTGTTGGCCTCCAGCAAACTTCCAACCGTAGCTTTGCTCACGTCACCTTGGGCAAAAGAAACTGTCGCCGCCGCCTGCACCATACACTGAGATGCCGGCCACTGCATAGCTCCATTAAGTCCTCGTAGCTGGCTTATCTCCTTCGGCGTGCACAAATCGTCCGGGTGCTGGCGGCGTACCTTCTCGATGCTAATCGGCTTCACCTTGTGGATGTACTGCTCGGCCTTGACCTCGATCTCGTTCCTTGACTGCGACTGCGTGGTCTCCATACCACAGAAAACAATACCGTTCTGAAACTCCCACTTGCCGAACTTAAAGCGCCTGCTGAGAGTCTGCACCCTGTCCAGGAACGTGCCCTCGTAGGCCTGCTTGTCGGTCAGGTCGGCCTCGCACTCCAAGTTCTCGCCGCCACCGATGAAGTCGTCCACGTGTAAACCCAAAATACCGTCCAGTACGTAGTTCTGTCCGTCGTCTGCGCTCCACACCAGAAAGGGGTCGTCGCCGTCGGCCGCGATGCGGTACGACAGAAAACAGCACCGATCCAACTGGTGTTGAAGAAATCCGATGTCGATCATGGCCTCCGTGATCGTCTGATTCCACTGCCTGGGAGCGCGAACATCCCCGAAAGCTGGCTTCAGCATCTGCAATATCTCGTCGTCCTTCAGGCCCATCATCTTCGCCAACCTCCTTCGGATGTCCTTCGTCGGTCTACTGAAAATGCGCACTCCCTGCTCACGAATGTCTTTTGCCTGGAGGAATGCGCTCTTCACGTCAGCTGCCACCATCTTCCACGACTGCTGGCACAGGATGAGCAGGATGAGGTACCTCGCGGGCCTCGTCAGAGTAGGGCTTGCCTTCTCCACGTTAGTGCTCGTCACCTCCTCCAAGTGAAATCCTTGAAGAATCACTCGCGCATTTGCCTCTCGAACTCCGTCCTTCATCTTTCACTTCAACAGAAACCTCATCGGACACACTTCGCCAGCTCCCGCCGTCGCCTCGTTCACCGCCTGCCACGCCTGGTTCTCGATCCAGGGTAGCAATGCCTTGGTCTTGGCCTCGTCGAACTGCACCTTCTCGTCCGGCGTGAGCCTGGCCTCCACCACAGCGTCGCGCTTCGCCGCGCTCGTGAGGTAGATCGTCTCCTCGTCCTCGTACAGCAGTAGCAGCTCGTCGTCGCCTGTGTCCGTCTTGATGGTCTCTGTCTCCATCGGTGTTATCCTTGGTCTCTTAGCCAACGGTTTGAGTCCGTCGAGCCGTCTTGCCGCATTAATGCTCTCCAGTAACTCGTCCCTGTCGTCCACCTTCCGCTTCTCCACTATGGCCTCAGGTTTAGCGTCCTCTTCTTTCTCTTGGCTTGGAGCCTCGAGATGAGGTTCTCGCCCGCCATCGGCTTCTGGTAGATCGGCTTCGGGTCGGGACTCGGCCGCCGCCGACTGCGGCTGCTCCTCCTTCACCTCGCGCTCGGCTGGCTCGGCTTCTTCGCTGCTCCTCGTCCTTTCGTCACGATGAACACGCTCCTCGACTGGCTCCTCCACCTTGCCATCAGTGTCCACGCCTGTGGCGTCCATGTCCATGTCCTCGGGCCGTCCATCGTCTACGTGGTCCTCTGGGCCCCCGAGTGCGTCGCCAACGCAATCCTTGTACTTGATGGAGCCGGTCGTGCTCTTCAGCTTCTTGAGCAATCTCTCCGCCGTCGACAAGGGTAGACCGAAATCATCATCTGCCTCCTCGCGTTGTCGCCGCTCCTCTGGTAGCTCTGGCCTCAGCAACTCGTGCGTTGTCCTGAGCAGCGTGTTGTTATGCACGCACCAGATGACTGACTGCCTCAGCTTGTCGGGATCGTCCGTGTACTCGACCTGCGTCACCATCGCCGGTCCCTTCCAATAACTCTTGATCAAGTCGCTCTCGCCCTTGTCGCGCCTCCAGAAGTAGACGTACTCGCCGATCTGGAACTCCTTCGCTAAGGGTCTGTTGCGAGCCGCTAAAGCCTCTCGCACTGCCCTCGACATATTCGCCGCGAAGTAGGCCTTAGCCGCGTCTCGCCTGCGACCCAGGTTCTGGTAGAATCCCTCGTCGTGCTCTCCAAGATCGCCCATCGTCGTCGGCTCGTCCGCCATGTTGCCCAGATCCCTGGGCTGTCGTCCTAGCGCACGCTGCGCTGGAGTAAACCCTCGAACGTTACGTAGCCGATTCCTCATGTCGCACGTCACTCGCACCGTAACCTTCAGGCTGTCGTCCAGTCGGTCCTCGTGATACTTGGCAATCTGCTCTCGTCGTACTTGGTGATTCCTTTCAAGGATCCCGAGTCGATGATGAGCGTCTCTCGGTATGAGCTGCAATTTTATCTGCCGCATGTCGCACCACTCCGAAAACTCCTCACTCACATGCGCACCACTTTGATCAGCCCGAATACGCACTGGCACACCAGCCCAATTGATCCAGTTTTTCTCGATCGCCTTTATCTCGGTCTTCGCTTTTTCGTCTGGCACCACCGTGTCGACCTCGTATCGCGAACTCTCGTCCATAATCGTAAAAATCAGCTTGTGCTTGTCGTTCCACTTCACGTGAAAAGTGTCTATGTCGATCGTGTCGTTGAAACCTCTATCTTTTGGAACCCTGGCGATCCGTACTGGTTTAGGCCTCTGCCGTTTCAAGCATATCTCACAAATATAAATCCGCGCGCAGCTCACCAAACGATCATCCGCGTTCATCTCCTTGAGTGCTGCCGCCAACGCTTCGCTCGATGGGTGACCCATCTGCACATGCACCTTCTCGACCCACTTGACCTCGTCGAGCGTGAACTTCTCAAGTAAATTCTTCCAAACTTCTTTGTGCTCGATCTTGTCAAACTCCTCTTGCGTCATCTCCTCTACGGCGTAGCTTGACTCGTTCTGCGGGTCGTCCACGATGCAGATTGCCGCCTGAAACGCCATACTTCTCGGGTAGTTCTCCACTCCGCGCATGTTGTGAGCTCCTTCCAGCATAACGTGTTTCTCCTTGCAGCTGCAACGCCTCCAGAGTCCCTCGTGCATCTTGTACTTGGTCGTCCGCACGTTCGTGGGCTTCTTGATCGGACCGATCCTGCGCCCGTCGGTCCAGCGCCTTCAGCCCGTACGCGCACTGGTCCACGAACGTGTCGTATCCTTCCATGTCCTGACAGACGTCCTCGCTCCACGACGTCGCGTATCTGGGATGCTCCAAATGCGCGTTCCTCTCGTTCTTCTGCTGCTCGTCGTAGATGTCCCGGCTGAACTTCAGAAACTCTTTCTTCTGCTTCTCTCGCTCTCGTCTGCGTTGCTGCCGATATCTGTTGTCCTTACTCGCGTCGTTAAGAGTGTTGATCGAAGACCACAACGTACATGGCGGTGAAATCCAAACTTCCTCTGGCCTTTCACGTCGTAATTTATCAAAGAACGCTTCGCGATGTGTCTTCCTCGTGAAATCCCAGCCAGTGTCCAACGTATACTTGTCCGTCTTGAAGTCGCCATGCTGCTCGACATACTGTGAAATACGTCCCTCATCGACAAAAATCTCCCAGAACTTGCGTTTAACTTTGGGTTTCTCGTCCAGCGTCCTGTTAACCTTCGTAAACCAGTCCTTCAGCTGCTCGGCGTCGAAGTTCGTCGTCTCCGCGTCCTCCTTCTCCTCGCCATGAGTGCTGGTCACGTAGAAATCTATCTCCTCTTCGCTCTTGACCTCGTGATCTCCGTCCGTGTCGGCGTCCGTCGAGCTAGACTCCTCTTTGATCTCCAGCGCGTCCTCTGGGAAACTCAAGAGGTCCAGGATCATGTGGCCTTTCTCGTTTGTCTCGATGTCGCTCCACGTCTGCGGTACTTCGTCCAGGTACATCGCCTTCTTGTTGCGGTAGTCCACCACGATGCCCCATTCTTCGAGACACGGCCGAGCCACCAAAAGAGAAACTTTGCCCGGCACCAGGTAAACCGTGATCTCGCGCCTCGTCTTGCGAACCCAGACTGGGAACGTAACCATCTGCTTTGCCGTCGCCGTAGCATCGTTGCCGAACCGGAATGTCTTCTGGCACCGCTCCGTCGTGATCTGGTCGGCCATACCCATGTCCGTCAGCTTCTTGCGCCACTTCGGCCACTCGTCGAGTCCCATGACTGGCTTCGTAGCTCCACTGTCGCCAACTCCTTTGCCCGTAGCCAAATTCACTTCTTCGAGTTGTAATCCGTGCGCCGTCTCCATACTGGGCGCAATCTCAGTCAACTTGTTGTCTGTGCCGATCTCGTACAGCATCTTCGCGTCCTCGTCGTGCTTGGCGGGTGCTCCATCTCGTCGCCGCTTGAACCTTGGTCCGTGTTGCTGCGTAGATCCAGTATGCGTCGTCTTCGGGCTGCCGTCGAAATGCTTGCCGCCCTTGCCGCCGCCGAAGGGTGCTCGTCCACCGTATCGTCCTTTCTGCTTACCCTTCTGCGCGCCTCTCGCTTTGCCGCTGCTGCTGCGTCCTCTTCCTTTTGGCGGCCTGGCATTTCCAACTCTTGGAGGGGGTAGTCCACGCTTCTCGTCGATCAGCGCCACCACGGGGTAGAATCCTCGGGATTTTGCCAACTCGTTCATCTTAGCTCGAGCCTCCGCATACGCTGCGTAAGCCTCCTCGGTAGCCTCGTAGGCGTTCTCGAGATCCTCCGGCACTTCCTCGTCATCCTCGTACCATTCGTCATCTTCCTGATACTCTTCATGCGGGTCGTACTCGTCCTCATAGTAAACATCATCATCTTCTTCATAGTAGTCTTCCATCCAGTAGCCTTCTTCTCGACTGCCTCGTCCGTGATAAGTACTTCTCACGCGATCGATGTCCTTCTTGTGCGCCACGCTGTCGCCTCCGAACATCGTCTTCAGGCTCTCCGTGACCACCTGCACCGTCAACCTGTTGTTGCACAGCGCCTTGAGGTTGGGTACTTGCCACTGGGGAATCGCCGCTCGCGTCATCATATGCCATCCTGCCAGTAGATCTGGCAGCTCAAGTCCCGCTTCGCGCAGCTTCGTCAGCTCCTTGCCATGCCTGAGCACGTACGCGTTGAGCGTCTCCTTCGGCTGCCGCGCGAACTCTCCGAAAAATCCGTCGCATCTTCCTGGCAACTCGACCTCCTGCGTGTACCTGTACAGCACGTCCAACTTCTCAAAAATCTCGTCGAATGCCTCTGCGGTGTCCATCCTCTCGAAACTTATCTCATCACAGGCGTCCCATGCGTCGCCCTGCAGGCTCTGCAGGAGCAAGTAGGCGCCCTCGCTCACCACTGGCGCGCCTCGGCGCGCGCACAACCTCTGGAACACCGTCGCTCTCCGTCGAAAGTTCCTGTACGTCGCGTGGCTGAGGTCCGTCGCATCCGGGCAGCACTTCGCCAAGCCCGCGTCCATCTGTGGTGGCCGTTCACCCTGTCGTCCTCGGCCACTTCCTCCTCCGAGGAGCTCGCTGTCGTCGTCTGGTATTTCCTGCTCCTCGGCTTGGCGACGTTCCTCCTGCTGGCCTCTTCCTCGTCCAGCGTCGCCACCGCCGCGCCCTTCACCTCGTCCGCGTCCCGGTCCTGGTTGACCGTTGGGCCGCATCTCTCGACTCTGCTGGGAAAATCAAGAGCGGACGTTATCGGTCGGGCCGTGGACCTGGAGCCGTAGCTCCGCTACCAATGTCGGTAGCACTCAATAGAACCACCGAAGTCTGAACACACAAAGTTCCAAACCGAATATGAAATTGGATAGATTGCGATCGATAAGATCCGCTCGTAGTTAATATCAGCTCAGGGGCCCCTACGAAACAGTTTGAGTCAAAACAGGCAGCGGGCGCGCGCACACCTACACGCAAGTATGTACCGCAAGCAAGCAAGCAACACACACACGTGCATGCTAGCAATCATTACATCATGCATAGCTACTACATTGGAGCAGAATCTGTGCCATTGACAGCCCGCATATGAACGAGCGGCGCATCGTCGCTATTGCCGTGTGGTCACCGCCGGAAGTTTGCATGCAAGCGCTCGTTCGTGGATTGGGCGGCATGGATCGGATGGGGGCGGTCAGACAGGCGCGGGGAGAGAGGGCCCCCCCGCGCCGCCACGGCGCGGCCCCGCGTCGAGTTCCGAGCCCGCTCAGGGTTCGCGCGGCGTCGGGGCCTCGTGCCCCGCGCCGCTCAGATGAAAGCGAGCGGATTTGCGCGGCGCCCCCCCACGTCGGATCTCATCCTGGATCCCCCACCCTCTCGGCGCGGATGTCTCGGAACCGACGGCGCGCCTCTCTTGGCGCGGGGGCCGTTTGGCCGAGCGCTTCGGGGGGCCCGCGATTCGCGCGGGCGGGTGCCGATCGCGTTGGAGCCCGCCACAATGGCCCGAGCGTTGTAAACATGCCTTGTCTTACTTGTATCATTGCCGTGCGTTACTAGTTCATAATCTCATGGATGAAGACAGTGGGGCGCTCGTGCTTACATCAGATACAGACGACGCCGATGTTCACGCGTTGAAGGTACTCCTGACGGACAGCAACCACTACCGTTTGCCCACTGACGATCCTGAAGGACAACTGTGTGAAGAAGCTTCGGTACCAACTCGAGCGGTGGAGACATTGCAGCGCGCTATCAAGAATATCAACGACCGCATCCTCAAGAAGGGCTATGGCTTTTCAGTTTCTTGTGCCCAGGAGGACCAGAGTTCAACTTCGCTGACGCTGGCCACCCAGGACCTGAAGTACGGCATGGGCCAGGAGCGCGACAACACCGAGGGGGATCACGCCACTTGCGGCGCACAAAGCGCGAGGCAGTCAACGGATTTTGCCGGCACCAATACAGGTCGCGGCATGAAGCAGCACTACGCTGAGGATTGTTTTCCCGAATATCTTAACAAAGAACGCAAAAAGTGGCTCGAGCAACGCCGGGGGAATTTTACACCCGGCCAGGTTTGGAAGTCGTCGCCCCGGACAATTTCGAGGCGTGGCTCAGGCAGCATCGAGATCGTCAAACGGTTTGGGCGTTTCAAGAGCAGCGGTCAGGATCAGGGCGATTGCCGTCGATGGCTTCGCGCTCAGGACTAACGGTGCTATTTCCAGTTGGCTACAGGTACAGCTGGGGCACGATTAACAGCATGCATCGCAACTACATCAGCAAGGTACAGACGATCTCCAAGCCGATCGGGAAGCCATCCTCTCCTGAGTGCAGGCTTTGGACAGCTATGTGCAACGTGCGACGGGCAGGAGCTGCAGCAGCTGAACGACAGGACGAGGTTCCAATGCTCAAGTGGCTATTCAACGACAACGTGACTCAAGATGGAGATGGTCATGGCTACATCAACGAGAATGGCTTTCGCTCACAGATATGGGTTCAATCACCGTTGAAGCAGAACGGCAACATTGCGAACAACAAGACCAGGCGGGCAGACGGATGCGCACATGGCTATGTCAACGCTGACAACCAACCTTTGGAAAAGCCATATCGCTTCGACACCAACATCCATATGAACATGACCTCGATGCGCCGCCCGGGGCGTGGAACTCAACGACACGCAGTGATTGAGAGGTCAGTGCCAGGACAAGGAATCAAGAGAACGGCCTACACCACGATATACACGATGCAGATGTGCAAGAGTTTGGTCTCGGACACCACGGCATGTGCGAGGGTATGTACTTGCGCACTGTGACTTTACAGCTCCAGCTCTTGGTGCCGAAGGCTCGGCGGCAAATGCTATTTTTACAGTCACGCACGGTTTACTGGAACCAGGTCAATGGCGTGGACTTCGCGCAGGACCCAGACTGGCACTACCCTCAGGCACTGCAGGCCAGCTCTGGCCTCGTTCGGGGCTGGCGTTGAGGCGTGGTCTCGGCGTGCATGGTGGAGTTATCGATTCGGATTATCGTGGACAATTTATTGTTATTCTTGAGAAGCGAGGCGACAGTCGTTTCACGTGCCAGTGTGGAGATCGGAGTGCACAATTTATGGCCACGCCAACTTCGAGGGCTCAGAAACATTTCGCAAAAGGAGATGGGCAGCAATGAGACACCTCGCGGTGATCAAGGCTTTGGTTTGGTAGCACGGGAGATCGCGCGACACACTGGCATGATGCCTCTGACATCGGCGCTTATTTACTTGACTCACGCAGGCCGTCGGCCATTTGTGGGAATATGGAGACGGCGACGCTCCCTGGCGCGGAGGTTGCTCATGTGCCAGACTCACGCAGGCAGGCGGCACTTCGCGGGGAGATGGACATGGCAGCCACGCCAGGAGGGCAAGTTTCGGATAATATACGATCATGTCCGACATGCAATCACGGAGGAGATCGAGGGCATAGCAGAGTTCCAGGATAATGCAAACTGGCCCCATCGGCATCGAAGGCACCACTAACGATGCCAAGGGCAACGCCAGCTTCCAAAGCTAAAGCAAAACCTGCAGCAGCGTGGGCGAAAGCAGCTCCAGCAGCACCTCCACAAGTTCTTCCGGGACTTCAAAAACAGCCTCAACAATTTACGCCGCCGAACCCAGCGCCCGATCCGCAACACTTTTAGAACATTTGGTCGATAATATGTTACTACCACCGTCGTATTCGCAGTCAACAGCGCCAGAGGGGTTAGAGAGGCAAGCAACGACGCGACAAGTTCAACCACTGCAGCGACCAGCCAACGACATCGTAAATCTGAGGAAGTCTCACGAGAGAGCCCAGCGTGTTAAGGTGGATGACTTCGCACTCAACATTCGCGAGCAGCTCGAGAACTTGGATCAGATTCGGCTGGCGAGGCTTCTGGCAGACATTGCAGGGCAACGCACAGGCGCACTCACGGAACCTTCTACGATACAGGAGCTCAGCCCCGGCAGCGACCCCGACGGGACATTATTAATGCTCATGGAGATCCTCAGGCCCGCGGATGGACGCGGTTTCTTTGCACATCGCATGCGGGCCCAACAGCTTGGAGACATCGGCTACGACATCAGTCGGCAACAGCCCTTTCCGCATTACGTTTGCCGGCACGGACTTGGACAAGTGGAAAAGGTCACCTCTGGAACGCCTGGACGAGTTTACACAGGCCTGGCAGCATCATCCGATTCGGCATCACAAGTGGCTTATTGTTGCTAAAGGGCATTCGGCACGAGCGAAGATCGAGGAATGTACAGAGATACGCATGCTTCTCAGGCTCAAGTTTATCACGGTGCCACTGGTCTTCGACTTCAACAAGTTGAGGCAGCAAACAAGGAGGCGGCCTCGGACGCAGAACGCAATCAAGTACTCATGGGTCTACACGAACGACTATGGCATGATCAGCTACTTGAGATGGAGAAATACCCGAGACGATTTGGAGTTCCCGACAAGCGCATGGAGATTGCAGGGCAAGTTTTTGTAGGATGCGAGGAGTGCAGCTATTGGAAACCCATCGCGACAAGACCGAAATATCGAGCAGAACGTACCGGCTGGTTTGGAGTTGTGCGACTTGTTTTTAATGTTCGGCAAAACCTTCATCATCATGGTGGATGAAGCTATCCGGCGCAAGATATCCGAAGCCCTTCTGAAGAAGGGTGCCCACCATATTACACAGGCAATGTTGGTTGCTTTGTTTCGGCATTTTGGACCACCCATTTGCATCAAGTTCGACCAGGAAGGAGGCATTGGATCGAACGACTTCGCGGTGGTATGTGATCGTTGTAGCATTCACCGAAAGTTTGCAGGATCGGACGACCCTGGCAAGCACGCCACCACAGGATTGGCAGAACGACACATTGGGTTGATCAAGGCTTCGCCCCTCAAGGTCAAGGCACAAGTGGCGAAGCAAGGACTTAAAGTTGAGAGCGAGGATATAGTTCTCGAGTGCGCCATGCGTCAGAATTTCTTGTCTGAGTATGGAGGTTACACACCCAGCTTAGTGTTTGCAAGGTTACATTCCCAGAGGACTGTTTGATCACAGCTCGGACTCTACGTTGGTTATTGATGGAGCTTGAGAATCTACCCAGGACAGCTTCGAGACGCACCTGGGGCTGCGCATGATGGCGAAGGGTGCAGTGCAGAAGGCAGTCATCGAGCAGCGAATCGCGGATGCCAACAAGATCAAGGAGCAGGTCCTCTCGGATGCGGTAGAGCTTCGACCTCTTCACGACTTTGTTGACCTTAATCGATTACCAGATCACAAGGATCAATCAGAATGGCGAAGACCATGCGATTCGCTGGACAGCAATATGAAGGAAGACGTGGCCACCGCTAAACACCAGTCCGTGCCATGCATCGTACCTCTACGACACCTACGACAACATCGGGCACGCTCATATCATGTGACATTGTCCTGTCCACCCACACACTTGCTGACTGAAGGAGAAGGCAAATTGCAAGACCACCTGCATGATGACCTCTACTCTTCCTTGCATCACATGTTGGACATTATGGATGGACAGCAGCCCGGTTCAGTTGTTACTACTGGGATGGTTCACGACACGAATGGAATGCAGGTGGCGATGCCCAGCGACTTAGAAGTGAACGCGCCAGAGAGATGTCAGTTGCCATCGAGAACATGTGAATCGCTCCTGCAGATCGCGGCTTCCAGAGCCATCAGATACGGCACGCAGCTGCGTAATATCAGCACATAGCATGGCATCGGCAAGGGTATCATTCTGCTGTGGCTACGTCGAAACAGGCTGAGCTACATTGTGCGGCAGGTGGACCTGGCTCAGACGCTACGTTTGGTTACGATTGTTCCAGATACTCCAGACTTGCATTCGTTCGTTATCTTTGGGATCAGTATGAGGAGACCGCGGTCCAGGACTTGGTGCCAGATGTGTCAGACGTTTCGGCAATTGATGAGATCGGTGATGTTCCCTGGGCACCACCTACACAGCTGTTCCACCGACGCCTCCGACAGAGTGGTGGAAACCACCCAGATGAAGATATATCGATGCAACAAAGAAATGATCAACAGCCTCCAGCGCCCCCTCAGCAATCAGCAGTTCTGCAGATACCAAGACAAGCACACATACCTGCATCGGCGCTACCAGGGGAAAGACCTTAGGAGTTCTTGGACAGCACGCTGGAGGCAAGATCGAGGCCTGGATCGTCCATCTTGGCACCGGCTGCAGACGGAACTCCACCTAGACCTCCAGGTGATCAGCCAGAACAAGCAGCACGGCAACAAGGGCAAAAGAGAACGGCATCCATGGGATAACACCATCTACCACCAGGACGCGATGATGATCGCTCGCGCTCGGTGCACTTACCTGGTCGGAAGCAGGAGTCATCACCATATGCGACTATCCAGTATCTTGAGCATGAGAAGGGCGATGACGCGACAATCGACTATCAACCTCAGCGTGACGATGACCGGTCCAGATCGGAACGGGGAGATGACGATCGCGGAGACAAGACCTGGATATTCCTTCTACTGAACTACAAGGACATAGCGAGGAGTTTCACAAGTCACTGGGATTTCAACGCGAATTGGTTGCATTACGCTTTCTCAATAAGACGGAGCAGTTCAACATCATCGACGACGGTGACCTTACGGCAGAGTGGACCAGAGAACAAGCCTACATGGGATTCCCCGGACCTTCCGAGCGATAACAATGTTTCTACATTGACGTTGCCACTGACGAATGCTTTGCCGCAGCTTCCGACGCGCTGATGCTCGGCCCAAGAGATATGTCATAACATCTCGACTCGGTCGATGAAGCAGACAGGAAGGATATCCAGCAGTTCGGTGAAGCTCATGTCTAGAAACCTCCATCCATCGGCCGATGCCCCCGACATCCAGTTGATTGCGCGCGGGTTCTCAAGTGGAACCAGATAAAGGTTGGCATCGAGCTCGGGTGGATCGTCAAGAGCAGGCTCTGTGCACGAGGAATTCCTTGACAGTCAATGTGCATCATTGACAAAGAGAGCTATCGCAGCAGCGAAATTGTCCCAGCGCTACTCGGTTCTCTGGCGGCAATCTGCGACTTCACGATTGAGAGCTGGGACGTTACTGGAGCATTCCTAAAGGATCTACCCCTCAAGCAGATGCGCGACCTATTTAGAAAGCGCGGCATCAAGAAACCAGAACGGCCGGTATTCATTGCACCACCAGCCAATGCATGGAGACACCTTCGTGACATTGATGGAGCTTCTGGTGTAGCGCAGTCACTCTGCACACACTTGTGGGCGCTCGAGTGTTTGAGTGCAATGTATGGATGGTGGCCATGCAGATGTTCATGGCTGAGGCACTCGGCGGCAGACCTTCGGCGTTTGGTGATTGATTCTATGTCTGGGTGGCATGGCCAGGGGAACTCAAAGCTATTGCAACCTCTTATGTGGACGACAGCAGTAATGCGAGTATTACCCCATGGTTGAATGAATCTGGGAAGTTCTCGACGCGCTTTGGAGGACCTACGCGACGGCAGCCGCGCATGATGCATGTTGGGGTTGAGCGCGAGAAGACGGACTTCAGTATGAAGATGTCATAGGGTGAGTTTCGTCAGAAGCTGCAGCCAGCTCCACTCGACAAAGCGCGAGCTCAGCAAGGCGACTCACCACTCACAAGGCAGGCGCTGGCAGCAGTCAGAGGGCTCATTGGTGGATTGCCATCTTTATGTCAGACGAGATTGGACGCTATTGCAGACGCAGTGCTTATCCAGCAGAATACGCAGCCGGCAACCATTAAGCACATCAAGATGGCAAACGCGCTGCTGGCTCGAGTGAAGAAGTCTGCAGATGGAGTTGGTATGTACTTTCCAAGGCTGACGCCTCCGTTCGCGACACTGTGGCAGATTCCAGCGGAGCTACCCCAGGCAGTTCGCATGCTCAAGAAGCACTATTGATTCCGCTCGGCTCGGACAAAAAGATCTCAGTTGTGCCCGCAACATATAGTCCTTATCAACATGTCCAATACTCAAAAGACCGTCTCAGTAAATTCGCTCATATCATCGCTTCGTTACCATGCAAGGCCAAACGAGTTTCGGGAAGCACGTCGCAAGCTGAAGCGTTGGCAGAAGGTGTTCGCAAGGAGTTGGCTCAGATGAAAGCAACGTGGCTGGCAGAAGCACCCGGCATTCAACTTCCATGGGCTACGCCGAGGTCCATGAAGGACCTGATCAATATCCGGGACACTGCCGAATTCATGATTCCCATGCACCACTGGACAGAATGTAGGGATTTCTTTGCATCCAGCGTTGGTTTGAAAAGGTGTACCTCAGGATCGACGCCAACGGCCATCTGCACGGTCAGTTCGTGAAGACAGGCTTCGAGGAGATGTTCGACGGGTGTTCTGGTGCCCTACTACGGCTATGATGGCAGATGGACTCACCAAGAGTATGTTATTTGAAGGATTGTACGATCTGATTACTTATGGTTACTGGCGTGTGGAGACAAAGGGGATCGAATGCTTTGTTGCGACCATCGACGCTCCAGCCATCACAGTGACCGAGAACGACCTCATACAGATGAGGCCTTCGTTGGCAGAAGTGTCATCAGTATGCGCAGTGGTTACTATGATGGATTGATTCACTTGGCAAAGCCAACGATATACGGTAATATGACGATTAATCGACACCTGGTAAAGGTAACGATATCCGATAACATGATGGTCCAAATCCTAGTAAAGTTTATGATATCCGATGGTGAGTCTCGTGGATGATTATCCGACGCACAATGATGACGAGGTCCTCGAGCACCTCACGCTTTGCAGTCTCTACGAAAAGCTCTACGTGACCGACTACAGGTACCTTTAGGTCAGCGAAGTCTGGCCCCACTTTGGGTCCGTGGTCGGTCGCTCCGCACTGTTGTGTGTATATATTAAGCGCTCGGTTCTTATAAGCCAGGAGGGCCAGAGTCAGAAGCTAGGTATGTGTAGAGAGTTAAGTGTAATCATAATGCAGAGCATGTAGCAGGCGGTTGCTGTACGAAGACGTCTTGGGTCAGGCGTGCCAGAAATCAAATTTTCCCGGGCCCGAATGGCGCCAGCCCCCCCCCCCCTCCCTCCCGGGCCCGAATGGCGTCAGCCCCTTCCCCCCCTCCTCCCTTCGACAGAGCCCCCCTCTCCTCCCTCCCGGGCCTGAATGGCGTCAGCCCCACCCCCCCTCCTCCTTCCCGGGCCTGAATGGCGTCAGCCCCCTCCCCCCGTCGTCCCTCCCGGGCCTGAATGGCGTCAGCCCCTCTTCCTCCTCCTCTCTTCGACAGAGCCCCCCTCTCCTCTCCCCGGCCCTGAATGGCGTCAGCGCCCCCCCCCCCCCCCCGACAGAGCGAAGCCCCCTTCCCCTCCTCCCCCGCGACCCCCCGGCCTGAATGGCGTCAGCCCCCCCCCTCCTCCCTCCCGGGCCTGAATGGCGCCAGCCCCCCCCCCCGACACAGTGCGACCCCCCCCCCCCTTCCTCCCAGGCCTGAGTGGCGTCAGCGCCCTCCCCCCCCCCCCTTCATCCCGAGCCTGAATGGCGTCAGTCCCCCCTCCCCCTCCTCCCTCCCGGGCCTGAATGGCGTCAGCCCCCTCCCCTTCTCCTCCCTCCTAGGCATGAATGGCGGAATGGCGCCAGCCCCCCCCCTCCCGACAGAGCGAATCTGGAGCGAGCTCAAGCCCACGCTCTCAGAAACTCACACGCCCGACCGGCGGATGAGACAATTTAACTTTCGATCATATGCACAATTATATTGATTTCCCGCGACAAGGGGGGGAGGAGAACGAAGAAGCGGATGAGTGGGAGGAGGAGGAGGAGGAGGAAAAGGAGGAGGAGAAGGTGGAAAAGGACCAGTGCAAACCCAAGAGCCATCAACGATGTTGGAATATACTCTCCCTCCAAGCTCCGCTGAAGGAACTGCCTCGTTGGAAGACAACCGTTTGAAGACCCTGAAGCATGCCAACAAACATAGGTATCGGGATCCCAACGCCACGGATCAAGTTTGAGTGTTGCGTCTTGACGATCCTGAATCGTAGCAGAAAGCCATTCCTAGGACTTCAAAACCGCAAATCAATGTAACTGGTGCACCCCCATAATCCTGAACCCTTCCAAAACACAGTTTCTGGTGCGCTAACCATGGGAATCCATGAAACTTTTGCAAAGTTTACAACTATGAATGTACGCGGCGCCAACGCGAGAGCCACATTTTGAAAAGGACCCCCCACAATCCGTGAAACTCCTGCAAATGCTTAAAACGAATGCGCGCGGCGCTAAGGCGACAGCGATAGCTTGAAAACCAGCTGCAATTGTTCAACGAATGTGCGCGGCGCTCAGGCGAGAGCCACATTTTGAAAACGACCCGCCATGCATGTGTGAAACTGTTATCAGGTTTAAAGTTTCAGGGTCATAAAAGGTCAGGAAGTCTCAGGCGAAACGCCCAGCCCGCCCGAAAAGCTGGCCTCGAGGTGCGACAGGGAGAAACGATTGAGAAGAAAAAAGAGTGGCGGAGGAGGGAGGAGGAAGAGGAGGAGGAGGAAGCGAAGCAGGCTCCTGAGCGGCACGGATTGTCCTAAGTGCGGGCGGAGCCTTGTTGAGGGTGATTATCCTTCTCCTTCTGTCAATCTCCTCTCTTCATCTCGTCGTCGATGTTGTTGTCGTCGTTGTCCTTCGCCTCCGCCACCCACAGTCCCTCGACACGAGAGTTGCCTCTGCGGTGAAGACGGTCTTATCGGAAGGGGGTCCGTCAGACCACCACTCGGCCAGACAATGCATGGATTGATTCTGTGTTATTGTGCATCTGCCTGGTGCATGGACGACCCTCGTCACCCCAAGTGCAGCCAGGCCCAGAGCAGGAACCCTCTTACCCCCCTCGCAGACAATCGCGATGATCGTTCTTCGCGCTCTTGCTTTCTGATTCGTTATCCGTGCTCTATCCATTCTCGTCCCCTGAAGCCAAGCCGCTTTTCACTTTGGCCTTTCTGCATCGCTCGTGCAAGTGTTGCTCCTTTCGTATCCGAACTCTGGTGGATGCAGATCGTGCGCACGGAGCTGCCCGAACACATCGCTTTCGACATGTCGAGGCGCCCCTCTTGCACTCAGGAGGAGGTGCAGGCATAAGGACAGCGGACACCCAGGAAGAGGGGGTGGGCAATGCCGCAGGGGAGCCGCGAGCGGAGCAGGAGCTGCCCCGCTGCTCCTTGAACAGCCCGTGGGATGTTGAGCCCAGACGGAGATTGGGATGGCACCTCCAAGCGGTTTGTTCGAGGAAGCGAATCTCTTCTCCTGCATTTGGGGTGGTTGGACGCTTGCGCCGCCCCAGATGCCGCTGAAGAGGAGGAGGAGGAGGAGGAGGAGGAGGAGTGCCCACACGCCGAACATCGCTGTCCTAAACTCCTCGCATGGTGAGATGCCGTTTGGGCAAGCCGTGGGGTGACGGACATGGTTCCACGCTCTCCCCTACCTCGCTGCTTCTGATTCAATGTCGCGCTCTCTCCCTCTCTCTCTATTCCCACTGCTCCCTCTTCTCCCACGTTCTCCCGCCTGTCCCTCTGCTCTCTCCTCCCCCCGCTCCCCTGATCTGGCCCCCCCCTGCCCTCACCGACTCCCCCCTGCCCCCTGCCCCGCCGTTGCTCCCTGCCCCCTGCCTCCTCCGCCTCCTCCAGCCCGCCGTTGCCTGGTTCCCCCCCCCTCTGCCCCCCACCCATGAGCCTGCCGGTGCGAGAGGAGGAGGAGGAGGAGGAGAAGGAGGTGGAGGATGAGAGAGCAGGAGGAGGAGGAGGAGGAGGAGGAGGAGGAGCAGGAGGAGGAGGAGGAGGAGGAGGAGGAGGAGGAGGAGAAGGGAGAGGAGGAGAGGTCCCTCCTGTCGGATCGACCCTTGCGGCTGGCGCGCTCCTTCCCATCCAACAGGGGCGGCTCCGAGCTCCGACCCGCTCCGACCCGAATTTCGGTGCGCCCCTGCCGATTCCGGTCCCGGTCCGATCCTTCTGTCCGTTTCTCTTTTTTGGTGGTCCCCAAACGTTCGGGGGCGGAAAAGAGGGGGGTGATGACTAGGGGGGGGTGGATATCATGGCGGGGGTCATGATATTTCCCCAGATTTCACGGCGCCTCTTCTTAGTTCAATACGGTCCCGGCCCCCCCACTGGGCCGCGCACATGCCGCCGGTCATGATTTGCACCCCCCCCTCTTGGACACCCCCCTCTTGGCCGCTCCCGAAACGTGGTGGTGAGAACACCCGGTGGTGAGTTCTGGGCGATTTGGGTAATGGTCTTCGAGCGCTGGCCGGCCCAGGAAGCGCAAAGCCTCGTGGCGACCGCGCGTCCCCAGACCCGGCGGTGACCCAGAATTTTTTTGGGGGGAAGCGGGGTCACCACCAGGTGTCTCACCACCTGGTTTGGAGACCACCAATTTTTCGATTCCGATCCGGCGCGCGGATGCCGATCCAGGTTTCGATCCAGCGCTCCCGACCTTCGTCGATCCTGGTTTCGATTCCGCAGGGGTTGGGAGGAGGAGGAGGAGGAGGAGGAGGAGGAGGAGGAGGAGGAGAAAGAGGAAGAGGAGGAGGAGGAGGAGGGAGGAGGAGGAGTAGAGGAGGAGGAGGAGGAGGAGGAGGAGGAGGAGAAAGAGGAGGAAGAGGAGAGGAGGAGGAGGAGGGAGAAAGAGGAGGAGGAGGAGGATGAAGGAGGAGGAGGGGGAGGAGAGGATGATGGAGGGATCCGAGAGGCCCTCCTCTCTCCCTGCCCCCCGCCCCCTCCCTCCCTTCGCGCCCCCCCCCTCCCTCCCTTCGCGCTCCCCCTTCCTTCGCGCCCCCCCTCCCTTGTCCCCCCAATCCATGATTGGTTTCCCTCGTGTCTCTCGGGTCGGTTCCCTCCCCTCCCCTTCGTGCTTTAGCTGGCTCAAGCCTTTAGGCTCAGTGCCCGAGATGGATCTCTCTTCGCGCTGATATGATAACCTTCCCTCCTCACTCCTAGTCCCACCGCTCCCCATGTCCACCCACGGAGATGACAATGGTAAGCGGAGCGTGGCTTCGGGGCCGGGCGGCGAAGGGGACACGTACTCAGTGAACGGAGGAGAGGACGAGGAGGGCACGCGTGCCACCGGCACGCAGACGGACGGAGATCGAGACACAGATCAGCGTTCAAGAGATCGCTGGACGACATGGGATTGGTCTACTCAGTGGTGGGACCATGGAGATGACAAGTGGCGCGACAGGAGCTCGTGGTATGCGTGGGAAGACGACTGGAGGACTCCCTCTCAGTCGTGGGGATCGCAGTCACGAGACTACGGAGCGCCACCAGCATGGTTGGGATTCGAGAATTTGAGGTTGTACGAGATGAATCTCCAATCATGGGCAGCTCGTACGGGATACCCAGAGCAGCAGAGAGCAGGGAAAGTACTAGAGAATTTGCCTATAGATGTGCAGCAGCGTTTCGTGAGCATCAGGCCCACCCTTGACCACGAGAAAGGACTGGACACCCTGATCGAGCATCTCTCAGTCCTGAACGGTGAAAGGCCAGGAGACAAGGAGAGAGAGGCTCACTGCGCGGCACTTTTCCATTATAGTATTCGGCGAGGAGAAACATTGACGGACTTCGTGCTTCGCAGAGATCTGGAGACGGCAGAAGCTGAACGATTCGGACTGATACTCCCCGACCAGGTGAAGGCGCGCTTCTTGGAGGAGGGCGCGCAGCTCACACCCCAGAACCGCATCAATCTGAAGACCCTGGCCGACGGCAAGAGCGACCCGACCTCGATCAGGCAGGCACTGTTGCTCCTCGACGTCAGAGACAAGTCGATGCTGCCGACCTCGGCGAGCCAGAACGTGACTAAGACGTACCAGGCCGAGATTCAGCAGGACATGGAACCTCCGCCACCTCCTCATCCGACGTATGTCGACATCGACACGTACTTTGAAGGACCTGATGATTCGTTCGAGTTACCAGAGGTGGAAGCTGAGACGTTCCTCGCAGCCCTCGAGAGCCAGGACCTCGACGAGTCCGAGCTGATGACGGTGCTGGCAGCCGTCATCGAGGACAAGCTTGGCAAGGATCGGAAGCGCACCTGGCAGGAGGCACGCCGTATGAAGGCCAACAAGAAGATCGACCGGGACTTCTTTGACAGACGCAGGGCGAACAGGCCGGGATACAAGCGCATCACGGGCTCGGACTTGAGAAAGAGATCGAGGTGTGCCAATTGCGGGGAGAAAGGTCACTGGGCCGAGACGTGTAAGAAGCCACACCGCACCAAGGAACAGAGGCTCGCTGAAGAGAAACGGTTGAAGGATTCAGGCGGAACTAAGACATCGTTCTACTTCGAGAATGGCACGGACGAGGGGTACGTGAATTACTTGAGCTTCGAGGGCGAAGGGGCACAGACCGTGACATGGTCTGTGGAGGACTGGACAGGGCTGATCGAGACCATCAAGAGCGCCCAGGCCCTCCCAACTCTCAAGAACATGCTCGACAGCGCCTTGGTTGACACAGCGGCTGGACAGGCCCTCGTCGGACAGGAAGATCTACGCATCATGGGGCACTCGTTTGCCGAGAAGGGGTTCAATGTCCACGTGGTTTTTGGCGAGGTCCCCGGCATGACAGCATCCGGGATCGGGGGGCAGGCGAAGCCAGTCGGCAGAGCATGGGTGCCGGTCTCGTTGGCCGGCTGCGGATTCGTCGAGTTCCTCGTCATAGCGAACAGGTGCCCGCCTCTGCTCCCAGCGCGTCTGCTGGAGGCAATTGGAGGAGTCGTGGACATGCGCCTCAACGTGATGATGGTGAACACGCCCGAGGGTCAGGTCTCGAGGCCCCTGTATCGGCATCCCTCGGGCCACAGGTCGGTCAGCCTGATCTGGTGCGAGCCCGACGAGTTCTTCGTGGAACCGAACGTCTTGGCGCGGCTGCCCGCGGAGTGCAGGAACTTCCGCATCCAGGACCGCACGGGGTCGGGCAGTGAGGAGTCGCGGGTAGTTCGCGACAATTTGGGCCTTAAAGGGCCGGAGTGCTGTATGTCTTACCTCTCCTCCTCGGGTCCCGGGGGCCCGACGTTGGAGTCTCAAGGGACTTCCGAGAATAGGTTGGGAGGTGACAGCGGGTCGAAACTCCCCGGGTCCGTAGCTCCCCCGGCTCAAGATCCTCCCGACACCCTCTTCCGAGACCCTGAAGTGAGTTTTCAGCATGGCGGTGAGGCCGAGGAAGACAGTGCAGAAGTCTCGATCCCAGTCAGCGAGTCCGGCACGACGGTCATCGAGTCTCCCGACGCTCCACGAGGCCACTCCCATGGTCACCGAGGACAGCTGGGAGAGGCTCTCGGACGTGGCGCTGAACGAGGTGCTGGACGCCGAGGCTCTCACGGAGCTGGAAATCCAGCAGCTGAACGAGGGCCAGTTCAAGTTCGATCCGGCATCGGCTCGCTGGAGGTCAATGGGGCTCAAGCTTCTCGGTTGCGTGCGGACGTGCGAGGACATGCGCCTCCTGGGCGGGATGATCCCACACCTGCTCCAGGGAGCGGGCCCGGAGCCGATCGACCAGGCCACCTGTCCGCGCCCTCCCTGGGCTCAGTGGTCCAGCGGCAACCAGTCGAGCTGGTGCACGTTCTGCCGGCGCTGCGGTCTGCGTCTCTGTCTACGTTCCAAGACGGACGAAGAGAAGGCCATGGCCCAGGTGAAGAAGCAGGTGAAGGCCAAAGCCAAGGAGATGCGCGCCCAGAGCAAGGCAGTGACGGCGGCGATGATGGCCCAGTACGAGCGGGACTTGATGGAGTCGGCTGGCGCGGACAGCGACCCGTGGACTCCAACGCCTCCACCAAAGCCTCCGCCACAGAAGACGCCCAAGGCAAGGAGTGCAGCGACGGAGAACCTCGACGAGGTCCCGGGCAATCTCTACGTTCCCACGGAAGTGGGATACATCCCCTACAAGGAGCCGCCTCCAGACGCCCCGGTCAGCAAGAAGTACGCGCAGCAGGTGAAGGGGGCGGATGTCCGCCCAATGACGCAGAGCGAGATGATGCGCGCGCTGTCCGACATGAAGGTGTGCCTGGAGACGCAGCAGCGGTCCAACGAGCTGACCTGGCAGGGCGTGAGCAACCTGATCCGGGAGAACCGGGCCATGGCCGAGATGGCGGCCAACAGCAGCAGTGGCAGCGCAGCGCCACGGATGAACTCGGAGGACCTCGCGCAGCTGGCGCAGATGATGGTCTCGATCCAGAGCGGCGGAGGCGCAGCGTCGCCACCAGCCTGAGGGCATCTGAGGCCCCAGGCCTGTCGGAAGCTCTAGAGATCCGGTCACGCGAGCAGTCGAGGCCTATAGTCTCGACAGAAGTTTTTGTGAGGGATATGGGGGTTTGGCACGCCCGCGTCGGGACCAGCACCAGCCCATCCGATTTCGATCCTGTGCTGGGGGTTTGGGACAGCACCGACCGCAGGTTTCTGGAGTCTCGGGACCTTGAGGAGCTTCTAGGATGGGAAAGGCACGAGCTGTCTCCCAGTGAGCGTAAGTTTTTCTTTGTCGCTCTTGCCATGGAGGCGCGTGGGGGAGGGCCGCCAGCCAGTCTGTTTCCTCGAGGGGCTCGCTGGGTCGAAATCAGCTCGGCCTCCGGGGATTTGAAGATGAGCTCTCCATGGCTGGGTGCGACCGCGTCTGAGACCAGGGACGCGATAGAATCCGCGAGAAGGGATCAGAGCAACCTTGCTAAGACTCTCGGAGTGTGCCGAGGGTCCGAGTCGGAGCCCCGCGTGAGCGTTTGGCGAGAAGAGTCTGCGTCCTCTACCTCTTCTCCCCTACCTTCCTACGTCTCCCCCAGGGTCCCATCTTCGGAGCTTGACTCTCGCTTCAACTACGTGATCTCCGACCGCTTCGCGGCTGCCGCCTTAGAGGCCTCCGGGCCTAGAGATCGCGTCGGAGTGTCCATCCCGAGGAAGGTGAGGGAGGCGACGGCACGGCTCTTAGAGGGCCAGGGCCTTAGATCCAGCAAGAAGCTTAGACGGCGCCAGGCCCTAGCGGCCGAGACCAAGCGGGCCGGGACCTTAGTTCTAGAACTGTTCTCGCCCTCGCGGGTATCTAAGGAGCTGGGGCGCCGAGGCTACGAGGTATCGCGCGCCTTCGACCTGCTGACGGGTGTGGATCTTAGCACCAAAGCGGGTCAGGAGTCCCTCTGGAGCACTCTCGAGAAAGATGAGCCCCTGCTGGTCCTCATGAGCCCTGAGTGTAAAGCGTTCAGTCAAGCCCGGGCTTCGACCTGGGACACCATGGACCCCCAGGCTAGGGAAGAGGTAGAGCAGCGAGGTCTCGAACACGTGGACCTCTGCGTTCGAGTCGCTCGATACCAAAGGCGGAAGGGACGCTATTTCTCGTTCGAGCATCCTGAGGGGGCCAGCTCGTGGGACTTGGGGCAAATACGGGAGTTGTTGGCCTACGATGATGTGCACTCGGTAGTCACAGACCAGTGCGAGTTCGGACTTTCCGTTGTTAAAGACGGCGGGCTCTCTCGTAAGAGGACCCGGCTCATGAGTAACTCAAGTTTGTTTCTGTGCCGGTGCGCGCGTAAGTGTTCCGGGGCTCACTCACACGTGCATTTGGAAGGGAGCCACAGGACCAGACGGTCGCAGCAGTACCCTGCCGAGCTCATCTCCACGATGGCCGCGGCCGCCGAGGAGGTAGCGTGGTGCCATCATCATCTGAGCGGATGGACGGGCTGGAGCAGTGAGCCCGAGTCTCCAGAGGCGCTCGGAGTCCCTTTTTCAGGACTCCCTGAACGGTCCTTTCCAGAGGCCGACCCTCCGGACGACGAGTCCGACGAAGAGGTCCCGGAGACCCTGCCCCGGGGACCAGCGGCACAGACTCCCGTCGCCGACTCTAACACGGTGTCCCTGGATCCGGAGCTGCAGCGCGAAATCTACAAACTTCACGTCAACCTGGGACACCCAGCTTTGTCTGACTTTCTCCGGACTCTTCGGGTTGCCAGGGCCAGGACGGAAGTGCTCGAATGGACCAAGCATCATTTCAAGTGCGGGGCTTGCGACTCTCATTCGCGAGCGCACTGGCGTCGCCACGCGCACCTCCCGAGAACTTACGAGTTTAACAAGCTAATTGCCCTAGACTTGTTCTACCTAGAGGTGGAGGGGATCAGTACTCCGGTGCTGAACGTTATATGTCATGGAACCAACTACCAGCGAGCCTGCCTCCTCCCTAATGATACAGCTAAGGCTACGTGGAAGGGCTTCCTCCAGCTCTGGGTGAGGCCATTCGGCTTGCCCGAGGTGCTGATTTCCGATGGAGGCGGCGAGTTTGATCGTGAGTTTGCGAGAGGATGCGAGCATCTTGGTATTTTTCACCAAGTAGTGCCGGCCAACTCTCCACATTATAACGGGCGCTGCGAACGTCACGGGGGCATCCTAAAAGACGTTGTTTCGAAGGCCTCGCTGGCCACCAGCCCCACCAGCCGAGATGAAGTGGAGGTTCTCCTGTGTGAGGCCGTAGCGGCCAAGAACAGCACGTATCATCGAGGGGGTTTCAGTCCGGTTCAGATGGTTCTGGGCAGGGCCCCGAGAGTGCCCCGATCGCTGCTGTCTGACGACGAGTTGGACCTGATTGGCTGTGAAGATGTGCTCGGAGGGACCTCTCAGCAGGACTCTGCCGCCGCGGAGTTTGCTCGACGTCACGTTTTGCGCCAAGAAGCTCGCAAGGCCATGGCTGCCATGGATGCACGTTCTCGGCTGTCCGAGGCCAGCCGTGCTCGGCTTCACGCCGAAAGGTTTTTCAAGCCAGGGGAATGGGTGTACGTGTGGAGGAGGCTGACGGGTTCCATCCGATCTCACTCATTGCAACGTGACAGGTGGACCGGTCCCGGGGCCGTGGTTTATCAAAGTAAAGGAACGGTGTGGGTGGCGATGAGAACCCGCTTACTCAAGTGCTCTGAGGAGCAAGTTAGACCTGCCACTCGTCAGGAGTCCCTCGGCGCTGAATTGCTGGATTCGGCTCGTTTTGAGGTGTTACGCGAGCAGGTCAGGGCCCCGGGGCGTAAGACAGGGGCTGTTGACGTTGCGGCAGAGGGACCCCCTCCTCCTGAGGCCTGGGACGGGCCCGACGCTGGTGACCAGGCGGCGCCCAGCTCTGAGACGCGGGTCTTGAATCCCGCTGCCGCTGTCTCTGCGTCGACCCCAGCTGTTGCTCCCGCCTCGGCTCCTCGGACGACTGAGGTGCGCGCCGAGCCGCCGAGCCGAGACGAGACGCAGATTCCTGAAGTGTCGGAGCCCTCGATGGCAAGGGCCACGAGCGGTTCAGAGCCAGCGCCATCTGAGCTGGATTCCACCGCCTCTCGAGGGATCGCCAGACCCTTAGGTTCAGAAGACGACAGGGCCGTGCGGCCCCGATTGACCCCGATTGAGGACGTGGTGAGCCCGGCTGCCAGAGTGGCCACTATGGTTCGAGAAATCGAGAACGTTCGCGCTGCGAACGGAATGCCCCCGGGACCCTCTCCAGATCACCATCCATGTCACGTGTGGGGGCGAGTCCCTCGTTTGAGGTCGGTGTCGCTTCCGAGACCGTCCGCGAGACGGTATGCTCCTTTTCCCTCCTCCGGGTCCTCTCCTGCCGCCTCGTCCTCCTCCGCTCTCGTTCCTTCCGTTTCCCCCTCTACGGAGCTCCCGGAACATCTGCGTCGTGCGCTTGACGCTCCTGCTCCCCCCCCCGCAACCTATGGACCTGGGAAGGTACGTGGTTCCGACAGCCCCGAGGGGGGACGGGGCCCCGGATGAGACCCCTACTGGAGGCCCGGACGAGATGGACGACTCCCAGGATGCTGAGCTCCTTGTTGAGCTGCAGCGTTGGTCAGCTATGAGGGGGGCCCCCGACTATTTAGCTCTTTTCCAGGATTCCTCGGAGTCGGACGAGTTTTCAGGTACGGCCACGGTTTCAGGATCGGGAAAGCCATCCAACCCCAGGGGAGCTGAGGTGGTCATGAAGAATCTGACTCCAGAGGAGCGCGCTCAGTTTGCAGAATCTGACACCGCTGAGTGGGAAGCGATCCTGTCATCAGGCGCAGTGCGAGTGCTCTCTCCAGACGAGGCACGTCTAGCTCGCAGGCGCCATCCCGATCGAGTGTTATCGTCTCGCATGGTGCGTCGTTTTAAGCCGATGGAAGGGGTTGGAGCTAAGGCGAAGGCGAAGTCGCGCTGGTGTGTTCACGGGCACCAGGACCCCGACGGCGAGCATCTGACCGTGTACGCCCCGACGCCACAGACTGAGAGTATCCTCGTCACCTTGCAGGCTATCGCCTCGATGAACTGGGTTCTGAACATCGCTGATGCTAAGAGCGCATTTTGCCAGTCGAATCGTTTAGAGCGTCCGAATGGTGCCATCTATGTGGAACCCTGCTCTGGGCTCAGCCTGCCCGTGGGCTCCCTAATTGAGCTAGTCGCGCCGGTGTATGGTCTTAACGATGCTCCGTTGCTTTGGCATCGCACTCTTACGGAATTCCTGTCCTCACTCGGTTTTGTCAAGTCTCTTTTAGAGCCATGTCTCTGGCTGAAGAGGAGCAAGTTGGGAGGGCTGGAGGCCCTAGTGCTGATCGAGGTTGACGATCTCCTCCTGTCTGGCGAAGAGACCGTCATGAAGTCTCTGAAGCAGGCCCTCACGGATCGATTTAAGTTCGGGAAATGGAAGGAGCGCGAGGCCGACTACGCTGGACGGCGTCTCTGCCAGTTGCCCGATCGAATCGTCGTGGATCAAGAAAAGTATATTCGGGAGCAGCTTTCGACCATGTTCTTGGGGAAGGATCGTCGATCTCAGGTCGAGTCACCACTCACCCGGGAAGAGATCAGCTCTTACCGCACGGTGGCTGCGCAAGTTCAGTGGCTTGCACGTGAGTCCCGCCCGGACGTTGCTGGTTCAGCTTCGTTGCTTGCGGCAGCCCTGCCCACACCTTGCGTGGCAGATGCGCTTGCGCTGATCAAGGTCTGCAAGTTCCTGAAAGCCTCGCCTGAGCAGAGACTCACGATCTGGAACTTGGACCCTGCTTCCGTCATTTTCGTTACCGCGAGCGATGCCGGCGGTCCCGGGAGTGCGCGTCGTGGTGGAGCCCAAGGGGCCTGGATCATCATGGCCGCGGATTCGATCATACGCGACAACCGTCGCGCGCGTGTGAGTGTTTTAGCGTGGAGATCACTGCGCATCAAGAGAGCGGTGTCCAGCACCGTGGCCGCCGAAACTCTAGCCTTGTCGGGTGCTACAGGAGAAGCTCAGTGGATTCAGGTGCTTTGGCGTGACGCTGTGTTCGGAGATGTTCCCAGGCCTGCTTGGTTTGACAACCAGCGGCCTTTCACCGTGATGCTGGCCAGCGAATGCCAGCTAGGAGATGCGGCCTCAGGGCTGTCCGTGGTTGACGCTAAGTCCGTGTTTGACGTGCTGAGTCGAAACTCAGCGGGTTCTCGGGCCGACAGAAGAAATGCTGTGGAGCTCGCGGTCATTCGAGATTCGCTCGCTTCGGTCGGCTCTCGTATGCGTTGGGTCCCGCACGCCAGAATGCCCTCAGATCCTCTCACCAAGTCGGATCCTTCCTCGGGTAATCATGCTCTAAGGGACCTCCTCTCGAAGGGCACCTTGGTGCTCGTGGACGAGCACGGACATTTGGACGAGCGATCGCTCAACGCAAGTTTGAAGTCGAGATCAAAAGGCGCCAGCCGAAAGATGCTGGCCGCCGCGGAGTCCGACACTCCCGGGCTCGAGAGCCCTGTCTGGCTTTCCCTAGGGGGAGACGGTGACGTCTCGGTTTCCTTGACCCAGGAGAGCCGTGGGGCGGCTCTCTCGTACTGTTCTAGACCCTGTAAGGTGGTTTCAAGGCCCCGTGGAGCGGCGGCTGTGTCAGCGACGACGACGATGCCGCCCGGCCCGCAGACCCGCCCGCCCCAGACCTTGAAGGACCCCAAGGTTGAGGGCGGGGCGCAGGGCAAGGCCGGGTACGGACGGAGGAAGGAGGGAAGAGGAGACCAGGGGGAAGAGACGGCGACTCGGGGGGAGCGCGGACAGCTTCAAGCCCGCGAGATTTTGGTCCGCTGTCCCCCCAATCCATGATTGGTTTCCCTCGTGTCTCTCGGGTCGGTTCCCTCCCCTCCCCTTCGTGCTTTAGCTGGCTCAAGCCTTTAGGCTCAGTGCCCGAGATGGATCTCTCTTCGCGCTGATATGATAACCTTCCCTCCTCACTCCTAGTCCCACCGCTCCCCATGTCCACCCACGGAGATGACACCCTTCGCGCGCCCCCCTTCCCCCCCCCCCCTCCCTTCCTTCGCGCCCCCCCTTCCTTCGCGCCCCCCTTCCTTCGCGCCCCCCCTCCCTTCGCGCGCCCCCCTCCCTTCGCGCCCCCCCCCTTCCTTCGCGCCCCCCCCCCTCTCTCTCTCCCTCCCTTCGCGCCCCCCCTCCCTCCCCCCTCCCCTCCCCTCCCGCCCTCCCGGCCCCCTCCATGCGGGCGGGGGGCGGGCTCGCGCGAGGAGAGACGGGGCGCCCAGAGGATCGACCCTCGCTCCCGGGGGGGGGGGATCCGAACCCTCTTCGCCCTCGGACCCGAGGGAGCCCCGAGGGGGCTCCGGCCCGAGGGGGTCCCGACCCTCCGCCCGACCCCTGGATTTCGGAACGGCGCCGCCCCGCCCCGACCCCTAAAGTATAGGCCACCCGCATCCTCCGACGCACCAGCCAGCGCACTCCGTCCTTCCCGCCGCGCCCCCTCCGCATCCCACCGCCCACCAGCCAGCGCGCCCCCTCCGCCCCGACCCGCTAATATCGGCGCGGCACCACCCCCTCCGCCCCGACCCTTGTATGTCGGCACGGCGCCGCCACCCCCCCCACATCCCGCAGGCCCCCCGCGCATCACCCCACCCACCATCCAGCGCGCCCCTCCGTCCCGATTTTTTGTTTCGGCACGGCACCGCCGCCCCAATCCCGAGCGCCCCCTCCATCACCCCATCCACCAACCAGCGCGCCCCTACCGCCCCGACCCCATTATTTCGGCATGGCGCTGGCACTCTCCCATCCCGCGCGTTCTCTCCGCATTCCCCCACCCATCAGCCAGAGCGCCCCTTCCGCCCCGATCTTGTCCTATTTCGACACGGCACCGCCCCCCCCCATCCCATCCCGCGCCCCTCGCGCCAGGACACCCCGCCGCCTCGTGTCTCCATGCGACGCCACCGGCGCGGCGGTTGCATTCGTTTGTCCCCATCCGGTTTTTCGTGGAACAACCTGGCCAGATAGGGTACGCATACCCTCTAGGATTACCATATCACCCTTGTGCCCCTTCCTTGTCCCTCACTCCTTTTGGCCCTCGCCCTTCCCCCGCTCAGCCCATCCATTGACCCTCCCTACCCGTTCCCTGTTACCTCCCGCGCCGCCGCTGATGCCGTCGCCGCCGCTGCCGCCGACGCAGCCGCCGCCGCCGCCGCCGCCGCCGCCGCCGTCGTCGTCGTCGTCGTCGCCGTCGTCGTTGTCGTCGTCGTCGTCGTCGTGGTCGTCGTCGTCGTCGTGGTCGTCGTCGTCGTCGTCGTCGTCGTCGTCGTGGTCGTTGTCGGTCACAGTCGGAGTCGCCGCCGCCATCGTCGTCGCCGCCGCCATCGTCGTCGCCATCGTCGTCGTCGTCGTTATCGTCGTTATCGTCGTCGTCGTCGTTGTCGTCGTCGCCGCCGTCGTCGCTGCCGTCGTCGCCGCCATCGTCGCCGTCGTCGCCGCCGTCGCCGCCGTCGCCGCCGCCGCGTCGTCGCTACCGTCGCCGCCGCCGCCGCCGCCGCCGCCGCCGCCGCCGTCGTCGTCGTCGTCGTCGTCGTCGTCGTCGTCGTCGTCGTCGTCGTCATCGTCGTCGTCGTCGTCGTCGTGGTCGTCGTCCGTCGCAGTCGGAGTCGCCGCCGCTGCCGTCGTCGCCCTTGCCATCGTCGTCGCCATCGTCGTCGTCGTCGTCATCGTCGCCGTCGCCATCGCCATCGTCGTCGCCGCCGTCGTCGCCGCCGCCGTCGTCGCTGCCGTCGTCGCCGCCGTCGTCGCCGTCGTCGCCGCCGTCGCCGCCGTCGTCGCCGCCGCCGTCGTCGCTGCCGTCGCCGCCGCCGCCGCCGCAGCCGCCGCCGTCGTCGTCGTCGTCGTCGTCGTCGTGGTCGTCGTCCGTCGCAGTCGGAGTCGCCGCCGCTGCCGTCGTCGCCGCCGCCATCGTCGTCGCCATCGTCGTCGTCGTTATCGTCGTCGTCGTCGTTGTCGTCGCCGCCGCCGTCGTCGTTGCCGTCGTCGCCGCCGTCGTCGCCGTCGTCGCCGCCGTCGCCGTCGTCGCCGCCGTCGTCGTCCCTCTCGGGGGCGCCGCTCCTGGGCGCCACGGTGCTGGCGAGCGAGACGGCTCGGGCTGCAAGTTTGTTTTACGGGGGAGGTCCTTTATTCAATCAAGGGCGTTAAAAACGCCCCTACCCTAGTTTGCGAGGCGCTGTTCCTGCGGGCTGACAGGGTAAACCCTGCATGTCGCGCGTGTCGCGCGGCGTCCTGGCGGCTCTCTGGCCTTCGGGAGCTCCCAGGAGGTTTGCGGACCACGCACTTGTAACCCAGGGTAGGGGCGTGTTTGTATCCCTCTATTCAATAGGCGCATACAAGTCCGCCAACCCCCAAGGATATACCCGACAGACTCTGTACGCAAAACGACTGCCCTGGACACGCGTTCTCCGTACAAGGCCGTGACATGCGGCATTCTGCACGGCGAGCATCCAGCAGCCAGGTCTGCTCCAGAATTTCTTGGGGCCCTCCTTGGACCTTGGGGGCTTCTGGGGAGCCTTTTCAATGCCTTTGCGGTTGCCCTGGGCCTTTTGAAACCTTTTGTGGGTTTCTTGGGTGTCTGTTGGAGGTCTCTTGGGAGTTGCAGGTCTTTGTCAAATGGCCTCAAAGACTTTTTGGGGCCATTTTGTGCGGAACGGCCCTTAGTGCCTCCTCAAGCTCCTCCTCTGATGCCCTTCTTGCGGCCCTCTCTAAGCCCTCCTTCTCCGATTTCTCGTCCCCTCTCCCTCCTCCTTCTCCCTGTGCAAGAGACATGGCACGCGTGCTACTTGTTTTCGCAAGATTGGTTGCTAGATGTTTGTATGTCGTACCGAAACCTTACCACAAACAGGGCTCCAAGACACTGAGCCAGCGATCCCGAGCCTTAACAAAGTTAGGGCACTTTCCGTCCCCTTGCCAAGCAAGTCGAATGGCTTTTGGCCCATCCAGCCACCTCGCCTGGGTTGTAGGTCAGAGGCCTCCACGAGGCTTGTGCGGGTCTTTTGGGAGGCCCATCGGATGACTTTTCAAGGCGGTTCAGGGGGTCTCCTGGGGCGTCTTGGGGGCCTCTTGGGGCCTGATTCGGGCCTCTCGGGGCATCTTGGGGCCTCTTGGGCGCACCTCGGGGGCTTCTTGGGGGACCTTGGGGCCATCTTGGGGCGGAGGGCTCAACAAAAACAGTTCGTGTTCCCCCTCTTGGGGCCGTCTGGGGAGCCTCTTGGGACCTGCTTAGGGTTCTTGGACCGTTTTGGGGCGGTCTCGCTTCTTGCGGCGTCTTAGACGCCCTGAAGGCCGCAAAGGCAGTAACGCGAAAACCACACAACCAAACACATTGGATTTTGACGATGTGGCCTCCTGGGCCGCCATCGAGGGACTTCAAGACTGCCCTCGACCCCAGAGGCGCCCAAGAGGGCTCCAGGACGGTTCCTGGGGCCACCTGCATCCATGTTGGACACGCATGTCCATCGGGGGCGGCAAAAGGGGGGGTGATGACTAGGGGGGGTGGATATCATGGCGGGGGCCATGATATTTCCCCAGATTTCACGGCGCATCTTCTTATTTCATTACGTCCTTGGCCCCCCCGCTGGGCCGCGCACATGCCGCCGGTCATGATTTGCACCCCCCCCTCTTGGACACCCCCCTCTTGGCCGCTCCCGAGCCCATTGCAACGCGCTCTTGGCCTTTGGAGAAACGCCGTCTGGGGCAGTTTTGGAGGCCTCTGGGGACGTCTTGGGAGCTTTTTGTGCCGTCTCGGCGCCCCCTTGCTGTCTTGGGGCGATATTTGGTGGCCTCTTGGGCCGTCTTGGAGCGTTCGGAAAAAACAAAAAGACAGAAACGCTGAAATCATTTGAAAACCAGCGGGATTTCAATGAATCTTACCCCCTGGAGGCCCTCTTGGAAGTACTTTTGGAGGCCTCTTTGGGGCGTCTTGGATGCCTCTTCGGCCGTCTGGAAGCCATCTTGAGCGTCTTGGAGCGAACTTTCACTCTGGGCCCTGTTCGACCGTGTGGGCGGCCTCCTGAGGTTTTCTTGGTCCGTTTTTGGGGCTCTCCTGGGCGAGGGGACGGTCCTGGACGCCCACGTGGGAAACACCAGCGGCGCCCAAGAGCGCCCAAGGGCGCTGGGGAAACAGGGGGCCTGGGCCCTTCAGAACCGTACGAGAACCTTACAAACCCTCTACTTATCAGGGATGCGTGAGCCTTGGAGCGCTCCGCGGCCTTCGGAAGGCACGGTGGCGGATGTGCACGCCAAGCGCCCAGTCTCGTCAGGCAGCTCAGGGACCCATTTCGGGAGGGGAGCGCCCCTCGCTCACTCACTCTTTCCTCCCCCCTCCCACCCTGTCGTTCTCGCAGCCGCCCCTCTGCCCATCTCTCCACCCCTCCCTCCCTTCCGATGGTGCAAGACACGATGGGTGGACGGGATGGGTGGGATGGGTGGGGAGGTATGATGTCAGGTATGGCGCAAGCGTGCCCAGCTTGTCCCCCGCCCCCCACCCCCTCCCCTCCCCCGCGCCTCTCCCCAGGGCGGTGGCGGGGGGGAGGCGCGGCAGTCCCGGAGCCCCCACCGCCACCGCCACCAGATGTGAGAAGCAGCCGCTGCCCGCCTCGCTGGCGGCCGGCACCGCGGCGCTCCGCGCTTCGGCCGCAGGCGCGGGGGAGGAGGGCGGGTTGGGAGCGAGCACCTCTCCTGGAAGGGAGGGAGCGGAGGGAGAGGGAGGGGAGGGGAGGGGGAGGGGAGGGGAGGGGAGGGGGGCAGGAGAGGGAGAGGGGCTGGGAAGGGGAGGGGACAGGAGGGGGAGAGGGGACAGGAAGAGAGGGGGGGGGGAGGAGGGAGGGGGATGTGGCCCGCTGTGAACCGCGTGGGCGGACACGAGCGTGGATGCGGAAGGAGGAGGAGGAGGAGGAGGCCAGGGCCCAAGCTTCGAGCCGAGGCGAGCCGAAGCTGATACGGCAGGATGATGAGCGCGAGTGCGGAGGAGGAGGGAGGAGGAGGAGGAGGAGGAGGCGGAGGAGGAGGAGGAGGAGGAGGAGCCAGAGGAGGAGGCGGAGGAGGAGGAGGAGGGAGGAGGAGGGAGGAGGAGGGAGGAGGGAGGAGGAGGAGGGTGAGGCGAAGGATGCAGGGTGGGGGACCACGAACTCAGGAATAATGATGATGATACTGATGCTGATGCTGATCCTGATGCCAATGCTGCTATGATGGTGATAATGATGATGCTGCTGATGATGATAATGATGATGATGACGATGACGACGATGACGATGACGACGATGAGGATGACGATGACGACGACGACGACGACGACGACGACGACGACGACGACGACGACGACGATGATGATGATGATGATGATGATGATGATGATAATGATGCTGATGCTGCTGCTGATGATGATGATGATAAACATGATGATGCTGATGACGATGATTATGATGATGATGGTGATGCTGATTTTGATGATGATGATGGATGATCAGGATGATTAGGACGATGATGATGACGGTGACGATGACGATGATGATGATCACGACGATGTCGACGACGATGTTGACGACGATGTTCATGATGATGATTTTAGTGGTGGTGATGAAGATGACGACGATGATGATACTGATGGTTATGATGATCACGATGCTGATGATGATGACGATGATGATGATGACGATGAGGAGGACGAGGAGGGTGGTGATGATGATGCTGATGCTGATGCTGCTGCTGATGCTGCTGCTGATGATGATGCTGCTGCTGATGATGATGGTGATGATGATGACGATGACGATCAGGATGGTAATGATGATGATGATGATGAACGCGGTGATGAGGATGATGATAAACATGATGATGATTAGGTTTTCCATGATGATGATGATGATGATGACGACGATGATATTGATGATCAGGATGATGATGACGACGATGATGATGATGACGAGGACGACGATGTTGACGACGATGTTGACGATGGAGATGGTGATGCTGCTGATGATGATGATGATCATCATGCTGGTGATGGTAATGACGGTGATGACGATGATGATGCTGATGGTTATCATGATGATGCTGATGATGATAATGATGATGACGATGATGACCATGATGAGGAGGATGAGGAGGAGGGAGGTGATGATGATGATGATGCTGATGCTGATGCTGCTGCTGATGATGATCATCATCATGATCATGATCATGACCATGATGATGATGATGTTGAAGCTGATGTTGATGCTGATGCAGATGCTGATGCTGACGATGGTGATGATGGTGATGTTGATGACGACGATGTTGACGACGATGTTGACGATGATGATAATGATGATGATGATGATGATGATGATGATGATGACGATGCTGACGATGATGAGGATGAGGATGAGGATGAGGATGAGGATGAGGATGAGGATGAGGATGAGGGTGATGATGATGATGATGATGATGACGATGATGATGATGATCTGAGTATGTCTGGGGGGCCAGCACTAGGTGGGGGCCAGCGAGTGTGGGGGCGCGTGCGGGGTGCGAGTGTGCAGTGCGAGTGTGAAGTGTGAGTGTGGGCCCAGAGTGTGATGGGCGGCCGTGCGCCCCAAATGGCCTGCTAGCTAGACATGCACGATCGCTGCCCCAGAGACATACGCAAATGATGATGCTTATGATGATGATGATGATGATGATGATGATGATGATGATGATGATGATGATGATGATGATGATGATGATGATGATGATGATGATGATGATGATGAGGGTGATGAGGGTGATGAGGATGATAATGATGAGGAGGAGGAGGAGGAGGTAGAAGAGGCGGAGGCTGATTCTTGTCCAGGCTGGAGGCGTGCGTTGCCCGTTGCCTCTCCCTCCGCACCCTCCCCCCGCGCTCCGCCCTCTGCCCCTCCAGTCCTGCCGCTCGGAGGGCGCCGGGTGTGCACTGACCACCGATCCTGGCCAGGCCCACCCTGTCAGAGCCCCCGAGTCATCAGGGGTAACTCGGGTTCCTTTTTCGGGAACCCGAACCCGAGTTACCCCGGACCCGAGTTACCCCGGATAACTCGGGCGTCCAGAGCCCCGAGTCATCAGGGGTAACTCGGGTCAGGGCTAACTCGGGTTCCTTTTTCGGGAATCCAAACCCGAGTTACCCCGGACCCGAGTTACCCCGGATAACTCGGGCGCCCAACCCTGGGTCCAGGGTCGGTGCACACGCCCTCCTGGCTTGGCCAGGGAGGCATAGGCACCGATCCTCGGCCCAGGAATGGGCCTGGACAGGAGCGGAGCATCGCTCTGCCCCTCTCATCCCTTGCTGACGCGGGGGTCAAGCCTCGTCCGCTCACTCGTCCTCGATTCCCGTCTCTGCCCGTGGAGGGCCCTCCGAGTCTCAGGCACGCGCGCGCGCGCCGCCGTGCCGCGTACAGAGGGCAGGATCGAGCAGCCGAAGACGACAGGCAGAGGCGACAGCAAGAACGGGCAGCGCGCTGGCTCGTGCAGGGGGCGGGGCAATGCTGGCTCGTCTCGCACGTCTTTCGCATCATGCATGCAGGTCGCACTGCTCTCATTTTCCATATCGTGCCCCGCCCGTTCACGGGCCAACCTTTTGGCCTCTGCCTGCCTCCTCTCCCCCTCCTTCGCCAGGCGGCGACTCGCCGACGGGCACCAACGCCCAGGCCAGCCGAGCAGGGAGGGGGCCGCCTCGGGCGGAGAGGGCAGCGGGCCCGAGCCCCTGCAGCAGGGCGCTCGCCGCTTTCTGCGGAGAGGAGGGGGCGGGGATGGGGCAAGGGGGGGGGGGGGAAGGGGGAGGGGTCGGCGGGAGGGCTTGCCAGACACCGCGCTGCCAGCAGCTCCACCTTGCAGCGGGAGAGGGGCAGACGGCGGGTTTCTACACTGCGCTGGCGTTTCGACGTCGCGGGCATGTTGCCAGCCGTGTATTATGGCTGCATGGATGGGTGGCCACGGTGGCCTTCTTCCGCTTCGTGCTTTCAGTTCTACGCTGCGATCACATCCAGGCAATGACCGCTGCAACGGTACATCGTCGAGCCTCAACGTGCTCGCTGCTTCGTAGTGCAAGGTCAAGGGATCTCACCATGGCACCCCTCCTTCTCTTCCTCTTCTTCCTCCTCCTCCCTCCCTCCTCCTCCTCCTCCTCCTCGTCCTCGTCCTCGTCCTCCTCCTCCTCCTCCTCCTCCTCGTCCTCCTCCTCCTCCTCGTCCTCCTCCTCCTCCTCCTCCTTCCTCGTCCTCCTCCTCCTCCTCCTTCTCCTTCCTCGTCCTCCTCCTCCTCCTCCTCCTCCTCCTCGTCCTCGTCCTTGCTTCCAGCCCTCCCATGCCACCCCCCGTGGCAGGGGCCGCCGGGCTCCAGCTTCTCCGGCCTTCTCGGGCCGCCGAGCCGTTGGCGCAGCGGCGCTGGTGCCGAGGGCACGCAGTACGTCACCACCCACCAAACCACCCCAACCCAACCCGAAGGCCCAAATTTATCCTCGATTTCCAGTGGGGGGGGGTCGGGGAACGTTGAAAAAACACATGGTATCCGTACCCCCCCCCCAACCCGAAATTCGGGTCAAATTCGGGTCTTCGGGTTGGGTTGGGGTGGTCTGGTAGGTAGTCAGTACGGGGGGGTCTGGCCCAGTGTGGCAGGGCTCGTTTCTATTCCTCCGATTCGATTCGATTCGACTTCGATGACGTCCGATTCCGATTCGATTCGACTTGGGATTCCGATTTGGGTTCCGATTTCTTATTGGAGGCACACTAGCCTGCCAATTTCAGCCGATTCGACTTTTCCCGATTCGGCTGCCGATTTCTGCCGGTCCGATTCATTTCGACTGCCGATCCGACTTGTCGATCCGATTCTGGGCTCTCCTGGTGTGGGGCTTGGGGACGGGCCCAGCCTGGGGCTGGCAGTTCCCTCTGCCAGGGGTCGTTCAGAGCGGCTCTCCTCTGTGGCCCCGCCTTTGCCCCTGCCCCACCTTGGTGCCCCCCCTAGGAGGGAGGGAGGGAGGGAGGGAGGGAGGGAGGGAGGGAGGGAGGGAGGGAGGGAGAGGAGGAGGATGATGAGGAGGAGGAGGAGGAGGAGGAGGAGGATCGCCCCCGGATCAGCGAGGAATCATTACTAGGAGCCGTGTGCGCGCACATAAGCAAATTATCCCAGCAAAGCAACCTAACAGCGATGTGTAGGAGCATATCTGGAAGCATTCCCCTCAAGATTCAAATGAGAACCCAGTTGTAGAATTCTGCTGTTCTCGCAGTCGTAGTCGCATTCGCGATGACAGTCGCAGCGGCAACGGCAGTCGCAGTCACAGCCTCAGCCTCAGCCTGCCTCAGCCTCAGCCTCAGCCTGCCTCAGCCTCAGCCTCAGCCTGCTTCAGCCTCAGCCTCAGTCTGCCTTCAGCCTCGGCCTCAGCCTCAGCCTGCCTCAGCCTCAGCCTGCATCAGCCTCAGCCTCAGCCTCAGCCTGCCTCAGCATCAGCCTGCCTCAGCCTCAGCCTCAGCCTGCCTCTGCCTCAGCCTCAGCCTGCTTCAGCCTCAGCCTCAGTCTGCCCGCCTCGGCCTCAGCCTCAGCCTCAGCCTGCCTCAGCCTCAGCCTCAGCCTCAGCCTGCCTCAGCCTCAGCCTCAGCCTCAGCCTCAGCCTCAGCCTGCCTCAGCCTCAGCCTCAGCCTGCTTCAGCCTCAGCCTCAGTCTGCCTTCAGCCTCGGCCTCAGCCTCAGCCTGCCTCAGCCTGAGCCTCAGCCTCAGCCTCAGCCTCAGCCTCAGCCTGCCTCAGCCTCAGCCTCAGCCTCAGCCTGCCTCAGCCTCAGCCTCAGCCTGCTTCAGCCTCAGCCTCAGTCTGCCTTCAGCCTCGGCCTCAGCCTCAGCCTGCCTCAGCCTCAGCCTGCATCAGCCTCAGCCTCAGCCTCAGCCTCAGCATCAGCCTCAGCCTCAGCCTCAGCCTCAGCCTGCCTCAGCCTCAGCCAGCCTGCTTCAGCCTCAGCCTCAGTCTGCCTTCAGCCTCGGCCTCAGCCTCAGCCTGCCTCAGCCTCAGCCTGCATCAGCCTCAGCCTCAGCCTCAGCCTGCCTCAGCATCAGCCTGCCTCAGCCTCAGCCTCAGCCTGCCTCAGCCTCAGCCTCAGCCTGCTTCAGCCTCAGCCTCAGTCTGCCTTCAGCCTCGGCCTCAGCCTCAGCCTGCCTCAGCCTCAGCCTGCATCAGCCTCAGCTCAGCCTCAGCCTGCCTCAGCATCAGCCTGCCTCAGCCTCAGCCTCAGCCTGCCTCAGCCTCAGCCTCAGCCTGCTTCAGCCTCAGCCTCAGTCGGCCTTCAGCCTCGGCCTCAGCCTCAGCCTGCCTCAGCCTCAGCCTGCCTCAGCCTCAGCATCAGCCTGCCTCAGCATTCAAAATGTGGCCCGGGAATTGAATTCTGGGAACTCGAAGAACACGAAGTGGCCTACAGCTGGCCCCGGGCATTCAAAATCATGCCCAGGAATGAGTTCTGGGAACTCGAAGACCACGAAGTGGCCTACAGTTGGCTCCGGGCATTCAAAATGTGGCCCGGGAATGGAGTTCTGGGAACTCGAAGAGCACGAAGTGGCCTACAGTTGGCTCCGGGCATTCAAAATGTGGCCCGGGAATGGAGTTCTGGGAAACTCGAAGAGCACGAAGTGGCCTACAGTTGGCTCCGGGCATTCAAAATGTGGCCCGGGAATGGAGTTCTGGGAAGTCGAAGAGCACGAAGTGGCCTACAGTTGGCTCCGGGCATCCAAAATGTGGCCCGGGAATGGAGTTCTGGGAAGTCGAAGAGCACGAAGTGGCCTACAGTTGGCTCCGGGCATTCAAAATGTGGCCCGGGAATGGAGTTCTGGGAGGTCGAAGAGCACGAAGTGTGTGACTGTTTGCTTAAAACGAGCCCGGCCCTGAGCCCGGCCCTCGCTGTCCGGATGCCGCCCAGACCTCCCTTCTGAGTCATCAGATGCTTTCTTTTGACACCACTAGAAACCTATCAGTCTTCGCTGTTAGGTAAAAATGGTATGCTACTGCGAGTGGCTGTACTCTCGAGCAGCATCCTTCCAAAGTTCTGGTTTGATCTCCAGTATGTCACTCCACTGCAACCCGCTCTGATTGCAGGTGGCTAAGGCGTGCTTGAAATTTTCTCTGGTCCATGCACAACGCGGTCTGCCTCTCCTCCGCTTCTGGGGAGGGGGGTTCGGGATAACGGAAAATGGTTGAACAACTGCTCTGCGAATTGGGTGATCGCTGCTTCTGCGTGCAATTTCAGCAAAAAGAACAAGCTGCCGCTGCAACAAAAGGCTGTTCAATTTTACGCACCGTGCCTGTTCGAGAACATCTGCGTTGGAGACGCGGCCGATGCACGAGTGCTCTATGTATGCCCAGGATCTTCCGCACGCACCGGGCTTGGAATCCGTCAAGACGGGCGCGTTCGGCGTTTCTCAGCCAAGCCGTGTGTATGCTGCACAGCAACTTGCTAAGGACGCACGCCTCAAATATGCGAAGCTTCCAGGGCACAGATATTACAGCATGGGACCACATGCGCGCCAGGGTCTCGAATTCCGCCCTCGCCGCGCCGATGCGCCTCTCAGCTCGGCTTGCATGCCGCCGTCCGCAGGGACCACGGCTCCGAGGTACACAGTGCTGTCTTTCGGGGCGACGGGCTTCCCGTCGGGCTGCAGTATGTTTCGAGGCCCGAAAACCATGGCCCCAGGGGCCCCACGTTAGTGAAGTGATGCTTTTTTCCCGCGCAAGGACCCCGAAATCCATCACCTCACCAAACCGAACCCAGGACGAAAGTCAGGGGCCGAACTGCTGCTGTGAAGCAACATAGGTCTCGTATATGTTGGCCGCGGGCTCCCTGTCTGGGGGTGATGACTAGGGGGGGGCGGATATCATGGCGGGGGTCATGATGTTTCCCCAGATTTCATGGCGCCTCTTTTTATTTCATTACGTCCATGGCCCCCCCGCTGGGCCGCGCACATGCCGCCGGTCATGATTTGCACCCCCCCTCTTGGACACCCCCCTCTTGGCCGCTCCCGACTGACACGTCGATTAGTGAATTGTCCGTTTTCGGTTCTCGAGAGGGCGCCGCGGCCGCTATTTTCCAGGCTTGCGCCCGCCAGGTTTGAGCCCGAAGTCGTCTTCACTGAACCACGTTTTACTAAAGGGAGGTCTGTCCATCCCCGAGGCTTCCAATTTCTTCCAATTCTATTTGAGCCCGTACTTCGCCCCGGCCTTCTCTGTTGACTGCATGCACATCGCTGCCCGATCCGCATACGCAGCCAGGATGAGCGCGTCGTCCGCGTGAGTGAGCTCTTCCACTTCTGCCACGTCCTGGCCAATCGCGGCCCTTGCGTCCGATACAGTCGGGGCGCTAAAGAAGGAACCCTTTTCGTTGGGGAGGGGCTCGGTGTTCCTTGACTGTTTCAAAGTTTGCCTCGGGTTTTCCTGAGGTTTCCATGGGAAATCGAGGTTGAACTTATGGGAAAAAGGGGCCTTGTTCCTTATTTTGGGTTCCTTAGGTCAACGCCTCGACTGTATCAGTACTGTCATGACCATGGCGAACAGGAAGGGCGAGAGAGGGCACCCCTGGCAAATGCCAGCGCGCTGCGGCCGTGAGTCAGAAGTGGCGCCGGCCTCCCTGACTGCGAACCGCCTGTTGGAGTAGATCGCATCGATGGCTGCCAGCATAGGCCGTGGCAGGCCGAAACGCCCGAGCGCCTGCAGGAGTGCGTCTGGCGCCACGCTGTCAAAAGCTTTCGCCCAGTTCAAAGACAAGACCACGGTCTGCCCATCCCTGGCCTCCCATGACTCCTCGATGCGCCGGCGAGCCAGGAAGATGGCGTCGGCCGTGCCGCGCTTTGATTTGAAGCCGAACTGCATGTGCCAGATGCGGTCTTCTGCGCCTGCTTGCTTCAGCCTTTGCAGTCGAATAGACGCATCGAGCTTGTAGCCCGCTTGAAGCAAGCAGACTGGCCGGTAATTCTCGCATTTGGACTCGTCGCCTTTTTTGAAGATAGCTGTGACGAGAGACTCGTGCCACGTCTCTGGCACAACCCCATCGGCCCAGCACCTCTGGCAGAGAACAGCTGCCCACTTGCACGCGGGTGAAGCGCACGTGCAGACCGCTCTCCCAAGGTCTCCGGGGGACGCCGCCGGACCCGCACGCTTTGCCCCATTTCATGTTCCGGGCTGCGGAGCTCACTTCCTCGTCCGCGACAGGTCCAAGGTCGACCTGGACCTGGAGGTCTTGCCCCAGCGATGTAGTATCCATTGCTGCAGTGTTCCTCACAGCCCACTGCACCTTCTCGAAGTAGTCAGCCGTAGTCTCCGCGCGGTCGCTGGAGTCCACGACGCAGCCAGCTGAATCGCGCAACCAGCCCTGCCTACGAGGGCGGCCCCCTCCGAAGACGTCGAACTTCTGTCCAATCTCCTGAAGCCAGCATGCCGTTGAGCCACTCGTTCTTGTCGATTGCCACTGAGTCTTTGACCTCGCGGTGAAGCATTTTCTCAGACGCCGCGTCGCCTTGCCTTCTCGCCGCAGCCAGGACGTCAATAATACGCAGCGTTCGGCTCGAAATCCACGGCCGGAGCGGCTTCGCCCGAAGCGCTGGCAATGCATCGGCGGCTGCCGCGTGGAATGCCTTCGACATGCTCTGCTCAATGTCGTCCACCGTTGCCGTCGTCGCGCCCAGCCCCTCCAGATGATTTGAGAAAGCCGCTGCAAGCCGAGCTGCCACTCCAGGTGTTCGAACAGACTGCAGATCGAGCGGCCGGGGGCCGCTGTGGCCGTTCTCTTTCGGCACCTCCATGTCGAGGTCCGCGTAGACGAGGAAGTGGTGCGAGGCCAGTGCACATGAACGGTCGCTGCAAGCGCGTCGAAGCAGATGTAACCAAGCTTGGGACATCAGCACAAAATCAATCTGTCCGAAGATATCATGAGTTACAGGGTCGCCTGGTGACTTCCCGATGCCGTTACGCGCGACCTGGTGCTCAGCCAGCGCGTCGAAAAAAGGTGGTGCCGATTGCCAGTTTCGCTTTCGTGCACAGCTCTGTCAGAAGACTCTTGTTTGAGACAGCATTGTGCGCCGCCCCTGGGTTGCCAAACATGCGCGGCCCAATGATCTTCTCCCTGTTAGGGGAACTACGGCGCAGCCTGGCGTTGAAGTCGCCAAGTACAAGCAGGGGGCCATGGCGAGAGATTTTGCCAAGAAATCCGCCGAGCTCGCTGTAGAAGCGTTGCCGGTCAGCTGCAGGCGTTCCATTGTGAGGCGCATAAACGCTGCAGATTGCGGTCTTGCCGCCCACCACGCGGACTTTTTGACAAACCATCCGGGAAGCTTCCTGAGGAAAGCTGATCACGTTTCTTCGGAGGTGGGGGGCAACCACGAATCCAACACCTGCTGTTTCATTGTCGTCCGCGTCCGCATTGCCAGACAAAATGAATAAGAAACCAGACTCAGTTGAGTAATGCTCTGAACCAGTAGGGCCGACTGCAGGTGAAACATACTCTCCTCTGCTGTTCCGCATTATCTTAAAACGTTGGTTAATTTGAGGGAGTTTCTGTGGAACTCACGTCATCCTCACCCCCGGCGCGAAGAGCACGAGCCCAGAGCGGCCTCCGGCACCGTTTCCGGACGGATCCGCTGGATCCGCTGGATCCGCTGGATCCGCTGGATCCGGTGACGAATCCCAAACCGGCGCCCTCGCCTGAGACATCCTCACAAAACGGGCCCCGGGGGGGATGCCCAGAGGAGCCCAGAGCGGCCTCCGGCACCGTTTCCGGACGGATCCGCTGGATCCGCTGGATCCGCTGGATCCGGTGACGAATCCCAAACCGGCGCCCTCGCCTGAGACATCCTCACAAAACGGGCCCCGGGGGGGATGCCCAGAGGAGCCCAGAGCGGCCTCCGGCACCGTTTCCGGACGGATCCGGATCCGCTGGATCCGCTGGATCCGGTGACGAATCCCAAACCGGCGCCCTCGCCTGAGACATCCTCACAAAACGGGCCCCGGGGGGGATGCCCAGAGGAGCCCAGAGCGGCCTCCGGCACCGTTTCCGGACGGATCCGCTGGATCCGCTGGATCCGGTGACGAATCCCAAACCGGCGCCCTCGCCTGAGACATCCTCACAAAACGGGCCCCGGGGGGGATGCCCAGAGGAGCCCAGAGCGGCCTCCGGCACCGTTTCCGGGACGGATCCGCTGGATCCGCTGGATCCGGTGACGAATCCCAAACCGGCGCCCTCGCCTGAGACATCCTCACAAAACGGGCCCCGGGGGGGATGCCCAGAGGAGCCCAGAGCGGCCTCCGGCACCGTTTCCGGACGGACGGATCCGCTGGATCCGCTGGATCCGGTGACGAATCCCAAACCGGCGCCCTCGCCTGAGACATCCTCACAAAACGGGCCCCGGGGGGGATGCCCAGAGGAGCCCAGAGCGGCCTCCGGCACCGTTTCCGCGGATCCGCTGGATCCGCTGGATCCGGTGACGAATCCCAAACCGGCGCCCTCGCCTGAGACATCCTCACAAAACGGGCCCCGGGGGGGATGCCCAGAGGAGCCCAGAGCGGCCTCCGGCACCGTTTCCGGACGGATCCGCTGGATCCGCTGGATCCGGTGACGAATCCCAAACCGGCGCCCTCGCCTGAGACATCCTCACAAAACGGGCCCCGGGGGGGATGCCCAGAGGAGCCCAGAGCGGCCTCCGGCACCGTTTCCGGACGGACGACCTGACTGCATAACACGCCTGGATATGCCGACGGGGGCGCAGGAGGAGGAGGAGGAGGAGGAGGAGGAGGAGGAGGAGGAGGAGGAGGGGGAGGGGGCAGGCGAGGGAGCCCCGGCCCTGGGGGAGGGGCCCTGAGGGAGCCCTGATGGGCTTCCGGCACCATGGAGAGGTCCTGTGGGGCGGCCGCCCCTTCTTCTCTCGGTCGTTTCCCTCTCGCCCAGAAGCGCGCGCCCCTTCTTCTATATATACAGAAACTCCCGATCAACCGCAGAGCGGCGGATGTTAAGTGCAGTAGTGCCGACTGCTGATGAAACTGTGCTTATGCGCGCTGCCTCCTAATGGTTGGGGCGGCCCTTGGCGACCCCTTTGGCCCCTCCCTTTTTGCTTGCAGAAGCCTTCGCAATCAGCTCGTTGGACTTGCTCCGGAGTTCGACGATCTGCGGGTGGTTATGGGGGTCGCGCTAGGTTGCCCACTCCCCCTGCCAGTCGAACTCCTACCGCGTTGTCCGAGACTCGAGCTGTCATCGCGCGCTCACCGCCGACTGTGACCACATAGGGCGATTCATCTGCGATGGCGATGGCGCGTGGGATCTCTCACTCGCGTTTGAGAATGGGCTTTAGGCCGAAGCGGAAGTTCCGGGCAGCGCGTTCGGCGGGGGGGCGGCCCTGGTTGGCCCACACTTGCTTGGCTCCGCTCTTTAGTCCGGCACGCCGTAGAAGTTCCACCGAGAGGTCACGAGCTCCAGGGTCCAAGATCTCGGCAATAATGATCCCGCTGAAATCCCTTTCGGAGTAGATTTCGGAAGGGCTGGGACCACCCATGGAAGCCATCTTGTCTTGCAGCCGAGTCGTTGCCGCAACTGGATCGGAGAGGCCATCCAAGTTACCGATGTCTGCTATGACCATGCGCTCGTCGGTGTAGGTGCCCTCCTTTCCGAGATGAGTCGGCTGAGCTGCGCGCGCCTGCTCCTGGCGCGGACCTTGGCCTCCAGAGCGTCGTTGCCGAGGATAGTGTTCCCGCCGATTCCCTCGCACATGTGCTCCAGCTCCTCCACCCGCGCATCTGTCATGCTCGTGTGCTTCTCGAGCGCGTCCAGCCTCTCCGATAGGGTAGTGTTCAAGTCCGTCAGGTCGCCATCCATTCTCGCAATTTCCTTTTGCGTGTTTTCCGACCGCGGAAGTCACTGGTGAAAGTTGCAGATAGAGCTGCTCCTGCCATAGGGCAGCAATGCCAGCCATCGCGACCTGCTCAACCGCATCGCCTTTGCTCCATCTTCGAAGTCCGGCTGCCGAACGGGGGGGCGCGACCGGCAATTCGCCCGCGTCTCCGTCCATCGGGATGTAGCCCAAGGGCGGTTCTTCGAGTGGAGAGCCAGATCCACGCCCTGTCCCCGGCTTCTCATCCCCGTGAATTTGTTCCCGCAGGTTCCCGGGGATGCCGCTGGTAGGGGTGCCTGTCATGCGGGCGCGACGAGCGGTGGGCGCAGGAGAAGACATCGCGTCTCCAGAAGGAGCCTTCAAGAGGTACGAGGTGCGAGGTAGATGCGAGCTCGGCGATCGACGATCGCGAAGAAATTCACGTCGCCAATCTGGGACTTATTGAATCGCTTCGCTCATTCCGCCGGCCCGTGATATGGCATCGCTGGTTTTTGTCTGTGTGTTCGTTGCCCATGTTGCGCTCTTGGGGGCGGGTGTCGTTCGGACGCGTTGCGTGGGGAGTTTTGATGGTGAAGCAGTTCCCTGGGGGTCGTCTCTCGATGGGGCGAAATAGAGTCGTCGTCAAGATGCTTCTTTGGGGGGCCTCTTGGGGTCTGTTGAGAGGCCGTTCGGGGGCGCCTGGGAGACATGTTTGAAGCCTTCTGGGGCTTCTTTTGGGCCTCCTGGGAGTCTCCTGGGGCCTCTTGGCGACATCTTGGGGCCTCTTGGAGGCCTCTTGGGGCCTCTTTGGGACCTCCTGGGCGCCTTCTGGGACGGAGGGCTCCATTTTTGAGTTCTCGGTATCCCTCCTGAGTCCCTCTTGGGCCCGTCTTGGGGCCTCTTGGTCCGTCTTGGGCGGCACTTGGGCCGTCTTGAGGGCTCTCTTGGGTCGTTTCGGCGCCGTCTTGGGAGCTTCGTGGGCCGTCTTGGAGCGGTCTTGGGGGCCTCTTGGGCCGTCTTGGAGCGTCCGGAAGCCGAAAAAACCAGAACACAAAAAACATCGAAAAAACCAATGAAAATCAACGATTTTGGCCTCTTGGGGCTCTCTTCGGAGGCCTCTTGGAAGGCTCTTGGGGCGTCTTGGAGGCCTCTTGGGCTGTCTTGGGGGCCTTTTGGGCCGTCTTGGGGTCATCTTCGGCGTCTTCGAGCGCTCTTTGGGCGTCTCGGGGGCCTCTTGGGCAGTCTTGGGGGCCTCTTGGGGCACTCTGAGCGCGCTCTGGGGAGCCTGAGAGGCCGCACCCAGAAGGAAAACCATCTCTGAGTAGACTTGGTCGGCGGCGGTCGGGCGGCGTCGGCGGGTCGGGCGGACCGGGCGGCGACCGGGCGTTGGTCGGGGTACTTTTCGCCGGGGGACCCCCAGGGGCCGCCCCGCGCGCGCGAACTAGAAATACTGTTAATACTGTTAACCAGTTACCGGAGATCTTAGCACGCCCTGGCCCGTTGGGCCGGCGAATTTTGAATTTGCTTTTTCCTCGCGTCGCGGGGCGGCAGAGGCAATCCGCTCGCGCGTCGGGGCGAGACTGGGGCGCGGAGTCGCGAATTAGCCCGCGGCGGGGGGCGCGGGAGCGGCCGGGCTCAAAGGGCAGCCCCCGGCAGCAATCGCGGGGCGGCGTCGCGGCGCGCCCAGGGGCGGGGCCAGCAGCCGCAGCGCTGGCGTAGCCCCGCAGGGCTGCTGGAGAACCAGGGCGCCTGGCGGGGTGAGGCAGCGGCGTGGGCGCCTGGCGGCGGGCCAGGGGCGCGGCGCGACCGGCGCCGAGCGGGCCGGCGGCGCAACGCATGGGCAGCCAGGCCGCAGGCCGCAGGGGCGCGGCGCCGAGAGCACGCCGTGGAGATGCGCGCGCCGCCCCAGAGCCGGCGCGCGGCATCGCAGCCTGGATGAGGCGGAACCCAGCGCAAATGACTCACGGGCGGGGCTCCCACGAGGGGGCGGAGAGGGGCGGCCCGCTGCGCGGCGCCGCCAGGGGGGGGGCGGCGCGGGCGGCAGTCACCAGCGACGCATGGAGATGGGCGCGGCAATTCGCGCGCCCGGAGTAGGAGAGTGCCGCGCGCCTGATAGCGCAGGCACGGTCCCCGGGCGGGGAGGCAAAAGAAGGAGGTGGGCCGCAGCGGCGGAGACCCCCGCACGGAGCAGCGCGAGCTACCGACATGGGCCCGGCCACTTGTAAAGCCTTGGGGCCACGGGAACCAGCCACCGCCAGGGCGCGGGCCAGCGCGCCGCTCGCTTGGCGGCCGGCGGGGAGGGGATAGAGCGCGGCGGCCGCCGGGGAGGGGCAGCGCCGGGGCGGGGCGGGGCCCGCGATGGCACGGGCGGGAAAGCAGCGCCCCAGCCGCCAAGGGCGCAGCGCCGAGTAGGGGGGGCGCAGCGAGCAGGCGGAGCTGGGCCCCGCGGGGAGCAGGCGGGAGGCGGCAAGCGGCCATTGGGCGCGAAAGTGCCATAAGGCGGGGCCCCAACCGGGAGGGATGGCGCGCCGCAGAGCGGGAAGTTGCAGGTCCGGGGGCCGAGCGGCGGGGGCTGGACCGGCCGCTCCGCGCGCCGCCTGGGTTGGATGGAGCGCAGGGGCCCACGCGCCGGGCGCTCCCAGGAGGGGGCGCAGTAGGGAAAGCACCTACTTTGGTGCGCAGACAGGCGGGCGATGGGGGAGCACCTAACTGGTGCGCAGAGGTGGAAGAGAAAGGAGCGGTAGCCTCCCGGGTTGAGAGGCGAACCGCGGTCGTCGTCGTCGCATCCATGCACAATATTTGTGGGAAGCGCCTAGTTGGCGCGCGGACATGCGAAGAGGGGAGCGGTCGCCTTCTTGATTAATTGGAAGGAACACCACAGTCGTCATCGTCGCAACCAGGTAGATGTGATGCACCTAACTGGTGCGCAGACTGAGAGATAATGTTCGCGGTTCACATGGGCTCGGGTGGCCGCGCGCCGCCACCTGCGCAGCGGAATGCTACGGGTCGGCGCGCGGGGCCCGCCCAGGCCGCTCGGGTGAGGCTGCGCCGCGCGCGGCCGCTCGAATCTCGGGATTGGCGGGCCCGCGGCAGCCGGCAAGTGGGCCGCGCCCGTTTGCCGCGTATCCTGACAACCCAGGTAAGTTGCCAGCGCGTTGGCGTCGTTGCGGGGGGGTCGCCTTCCCGAAACGTGATCTTCGTTCCCAGGATGTTCGCCCAGGCTGGCCCGAGGTTGCCGCGGCCGCCGCCCTTGCGCTTCCTTCTGGCTGCTATCCCGCGGGCAGCGACGTCTGCCGGGGCAATGCGTTTCCTGTTCCAGATGCATGTTTGTTTTCGGGCTTCCGCTCGGCGGCGCAGCGTCGCTGCGGGCCGTGGCCAGGAAGGCAAGGCGCGCGCTGCGGGCCCAACGCTTGGCGCCAACCGTCCGCCCATCGCACCTCTCGGGCTCCTCGGCGCGCCGCTCCCCAGCGAAGGCCCGCCGCGCCTCGTCGATCCCGCAGCGGGGCTCGCGGGCGCGATTGCGCGCGATGTCCAGGTCGAGCCTGGCGCGGCGCGACGAGGCCCGGATCGCGTCGGAAGCCGCCAGTGCGAGCGCCGCCCCGCGCGCCCTGCGGGGGCGGGCAGGAGGCGGGGCCGGCTCGAAGTCAGCCAGCACCGCCGCGGGGCCCCCCCGCGCGACGGGCGGCGGGGCGCGCGTCTCGCGCGGGATGTTCGGCGGTGACTGGGCCGGCCAGACCGCCCCAGGTCGCAGAGAGGGCGCCCGCGCAGCGCTCCCGGCCCCAGAGATTGCAGGACATCAGAGAGGACGCGCGCGCTCACCCAGGCGGGCACCTTGGAGGCGCTTCGGGGAGGGGCCGGCTGGAAGTCGACACGGGCGCCGCGCCCCCCTCCGTCCTCGCCGACTGCCCGCGCGACCAGGCGCGCGCATCGGAACTGCGGGCGCATCTCCTCCACATAACCATGCGTCGAGCCCAGACCCCCTCGAGCAATGAAAAATCATGACGGGAGGTTTTTCACAATTTTCAGCCTCTGGGGGCCCTCACCGGGCCTCGGGAGCGTCAAAAAACGACTCAGGATGACAAGCCGGTCCTGGGGAAGGGGTCGAGAACTCTGGGGTCGACGTAACGAAAAATTCATTACGTCGGGGGTCTGGGTCCCATGACCATGCGTCGAGCTCTGGTTGCCCGGCCTTGCCGGCCCAGTCATGGGGAAATGCTCGGGGCGGCTTGCGTCGGCGGCGGCGGGCGCCGCGCTGTCGGCGCCCGTCCGCGCGCAGGCCCCTCGAGCAGACCCAGTGCAGGGCCATCTCGGGGCCGTGGCGCCAGACGAAGCCGACGATGGCCAGGATTTCACAGCGCGTCAATTTTTCGACCCGGCGCTCCTTCAGCACCGGCAGCTGCGGGGGCGGCTCGCGGTAGTCAGGGAGGTCGGGCAGCCCGGAGTCCCGATGCGCATCTCCTTGGGCGCCAGTCCCTGAACCCAGTGCCGAGGGCCACGCCTGGCCGCACCTGCGCGCCTTCCGGTCCCGGCCCTGGGCGAACGCCTCCTGCGGGCACCCGGGGGGCTGCCGCTGCCGCTTCTCCTCGCGGGCGGGGAGCTGCGTCGCCGCCTCCGGCTTGACTCCGTCGCGGCCCTCGTCCAGACAAGTTCGCGTGCCCGTCGCCCTCTGGGCTCTCCAGACATCCCGCGACGCGGGGGGGCCTTGCTGGGCGCGCCCTACGCTTGGGAGGGGCCGACGTTCGCCTGCGCCTGCGTTGCGACGATTGCCTCCTATATCCTTTCAGCCTCTGGCCGTCGCGCCTGGGCTGCCTGGTGCCGATCGCGCCAGGCGACGTCCGGCGCCATATCTTTCATCATTGGTGGAAGTGCCCAGTATAGGTGCGGCGTTTGGGTGCTCGGCTGGGTTTTTTCCCGTCTTGGCGGCTCTGGGCCGGGTGTCTCCTCGAGGGAGACAACTTGCCGCGCCGTCGCGAACAGGCCATGGATGCCGCCGCCGGCAGTCGCGGAGATGGCGACCAGATGTCCAGGCGGGCAGCTGGGCCAACCCTGGGGCGCATAGTAGGGTTTAAAGGTGTTGCGCCCACCAGGAAACAAAACGAGGGCCTCGACAAATTTGTTTTTGCATTTTTTCATGTATTTATTGGTGGCGTCAAACGCGGTCGTCGCCGATCGCTTGCCCTGATTTAGCGATTTCGGTCGACGGAGGCACGCGAATCGCGCGAGTTTCCTTCTCGTAACTGCTTTTGCCGTGTGCCGCGTTTTCATGGCGCACGTGCCGCGCCTGGCCCTTTCAGATTCAATCGCTCGTACTAGTGCGCGGGCCGCACGCAGGCCGCAGTCCACGCGCGCTTGCGCGGCGCACCGCAGCGCGCTTCGAAACGATGTTGGGCACAATGGCATTTTTAGCGCAACGCCGCGAAATTGTTAGCCACCTCGCGCGGGTGATGCCGAACGCACGCGTGTCCCACCGCATGTGCGCCGCCGGAGCTAATTTTCCGATTTCGGTCGTGAATAGTATCGCGGGCGTGTGTCAGGCGCCTTCGACGCGCCATGTAGGCCCGCGCCGTGCGCGCCCACGCATCAGGTCAGAAACATATCATCTTACTACTTCCGCGTAATGCAGCGCGTGCGTTGCAACGCTGTTAGCCAAGGGCGCTGGTGCGTCGCCGAAAACCACAGCCAGGTTCCCTTGGCAGGAGGACTGGCGGGGGGCGCTCATATTCACCACCTTAAGGGGAGCCGCCAATGGTTCTCTCACGGTCCCGTTCGCAGCCGTTTTGTGGGGATGTCTCAAGCGGTGTGCTTGTTTTCTGTCCCAGCATCCTTCGCTCTCGGAGTAGATTTGGAGGATGTCTCGAGCGAGGCGCTCCACTTCACCCCCCCAGGTGGGCCAGATTTTGAGGATGTCTCGATCGGTGGCCAGACTCGTGGGCGCTGGTTTTCCTGGGGATGCCACAGGAGGCTCCAACAGGTTCCACGAGGCCCGTGGAAACCACATGAGGTCCCAGGATGAATCAGGATGCCACAGAAAGACCCAAGAGGCCACAGGATGCCCCAAGAGGCTCTAGGAGGCCCCAGGAAGCTCCTGGAGGCTTCAGGAAGCCACAGGAGGCCCCAGGAGGCCAGAGGAAGCGCCAGGAGGTCTCCGGAGGGCAACAGGAGGCCCCGAGAGGCCCCAGGAGCAGGAGGCCTCAGAAGGCAACAGGGGTGGTTCCAATCCCATGTGTTTTACGTATGCTCTCATATATTGGGCCTCACCTGGGGCACGAATCCTTGATGTTATACGTATGTTTCTATAGATTGTCCATATCCTGTGTACTTATGTTCCTATAGGGCCTCTCCTAGGGCACGACTCCTTGGTGTTGTACGCGTGTTCCTATAGATTGTCCCTTTTTTTTCTGCGGCTCCAAGTCGCAATGTTTTATGTGCGACTGTTGCTATAGATTGGGCCTCTCCTCGGGCACGAATCCTCCCTAGGAGGTCCCAGGAGGCCCCAGGGGGCCCAAAGAGGCTCCTGGAGGCCCCAAGAAGCCCCAGTAGGTCCCCAGGAGGCCCCAGGAGGCCCCAGGAGGACCCAGGGACATGCGCAGAGACGCGCTCGTACTACTGAGGCTCATTCACACTCCAATTGATTCTCAGTTAGATTCATGACCAGACCGTCACAACTGAAACCCGCTTATACTCGAAAGTTTTTGCGCCTAGATTCTCACGGCGGACAGGTCCATGGGAATAAATGCGCATATGGGGAGCCCCACGCAGTGAATATTTGAATCCCCTTAGGGGGGTGACAATGAGCGCCTCGCTCGAGACATCCTCCAAATCTGCTCCGGAAGCGAATGATGTCGGCACAACTAACAGGCAAACCCGCTTGAGACATCCCCACAAAACGGCCGCGAACGGGACCGTGAGATAACCCCTCGGCGGCTCCTTAGGGACGTGAAAATGAGCGCCTCGCTCTAGACATCCTCCAAATCTGCTCCGAAAGCGAAGGATGTTGAAACAGAAAACAGGCAAGCCGCTGGAGACATCCCCACAGAACGGCCGCGAAGGGGACCGTGAGATAACCATTGGTTGCTCCCCTAAGGGGGGTGAAAATTAGCGCCTCGCTCGAGACATCCTCTAAATCAGCTCCGATAGCGAAATATGCTGGGACAGAAAACAAGCAAACCGCTTGAGGCATCCCCACGAAACGACCGCGAACGGGGCGCGCGTGAGTCTCAGCATGAGTAAGTCTGAGTCGGAGCAGGTCTGAGTATGAGTAGGTATGAGTATGAGTAGGTATTTGTGTGTGAATATGTGTCTGAGTTAGTCTGAGTGTGAGTCAGTCTGTATATGAGTAAGTCGGGGCATGAGGAGGAGAGGGCAGGAGAAGAGTGAGAAGGAGTAGGAGGCGTCCACGTAATAACAAAAAACCATCTTAGGATATGGCGAACATGCAAACTGCACCAAACCCTCGATGGGGATTACCCGTCTGACATGCAACGCCATCCGCGCGGGGCGAACATCACGCGGTGATAACGGACTGGGGCCACCGTCGCACTGTAAAATCCAATCCGTGAGCTCCCATCGGGGCATCCAGGCGCGCGGCGTTCCCCCTGCTGACAGCACGCCCTGGAAGAAACAAAGAAAACGAGCACGTCGCATATTTAGAATGAGGGCGGCCCGGCCATACCAATCGTCGCAACTGCTCCCAAATATGCCGTCCCCCCCCCCCCATCGGCCCTATGTCATTCAAACGTCCTCTGCATTGATGCGAACTGCCATGGCGGCGCACACTGCCCCCAACGACGGCCGACACCGCTGAAGGTGATCATTTTTCATAGAGACAATCACGATGCGACGGCCCATGCGGCCCAAAATGATTCACACCAACCCGAGGACAATCCAAGAGCTCCCAAAAAATACCGCGCGCTGTCAGCGAGGATGCTTTTCGGGCGCCATCAAACTGATCAGACACAAGAAAAAGAAAAGGAACGTCACGCTCTCGCCCTTCTGGGTATTAGAGCGCTCGGCACCGCCCGAAGAACCGCCCAAATCGCAGCAAAACGGCCGGAAAGGGCCAGAGGAAATTGAATGCGGCATGACCCCTCCTCTTTGTTATCTTCTACCCCCCGTCACCCCACTTCGCCATCATATTAATCCCCTGCCTCCTCACGTTACCCCCCTTTTCTCCTGTTATCCTCCTCCTCCTTCTCATCCTCCTTCGCCTTCGTCGTCCTGGTGTTCTCCCACTCCCTCGCCCCCCTCAACCGCCCTCGTTATCCCTCCCCTCCCTTTCCCCGTGTCATCCACGCCTTCCGCCTCATCCTCCTCCTCCTCGCCGCATTGCCCCTTCCCCCCCTCATTCGCGCGCACTTCCCATTCCACGCTCGAGACATCCTCCAAATCTGTTCCGAAAGCGAAGGCTGTTGGAACAGATAACAGGGACACCGCTTGAGACATCCCAACAACACGGCCCCGAACGGGACCGTGAGATAAGCCCTGGCGGTTCCCCCTATGGGGGGTGAGAATGAGCGCCTCGCTTGAGACATCCTCCAAATCTGCTCCGACAGCGAAGGATGTTGGGACAGGAAACAGGCAAACCGCTTGAGACATCTCCACAAAACGGCCGCGAATGGGACAGTGAAATAACACGTGGTGGTTTCCGTCAGGGGGGGCTGAAACCAGCGTCCCGCCTGAGACATCCTCACAGTCTGCTCTGGTAGCCAAGGATGTTGGGACAGAAGACAGGCAAACCGTTTGAGGCACCCCCGCAAAACGGCCACGAACGGGGCGTGCGTGAGTCTCACCATGAATAAGTCTGGGTGGCGATGAAGATTATGCATTCACGCAGGAGGATATCGATGGGCTCGGACAAGACCCTAAATTCTTGGATACATTTATGCTTTCGCCAGGCCCGCCGACGTGCCAGGATCCATGCTGGATCAAGGTCCACGTGGCTGCGCCGCCTCATTTGGGCGTACCCCTCACACGTTTCGTTGTCTCAAATGGAGGTCCACCGAAGGCCCCAGTGGCATGGCCCCATGGCGGTACCGCCCATGCGGGCGCACCCCTCGCACGGCTCGTGGCCCCGCATGGGGCTCACTCGAAGGCCCCAGTGGCAGGGTCTACATGGCGGCTGCGCCCCATTGGGGCGCACCCTTCACTCGGTTCGTGGCCCCGCGTGGAGTACCACTGGAAGCCCCATTGGCGTGGTCGACATGGCGGCGCCGCCTCATCTTGGCGCGTTCCCCGCGCAATCGTGGCCCCATATGGTACCCGCAGCAGCATGTGGTTGGTTATTTCGCCAGGCCTATTTTTGTCCTGGTCCTGACAGGCCTTTGCGGGGCCCCTTGGGGCGACCGCGGGGGCTCCTTGAGTTTCTTGACGTGCGCGGCCGCCCGATTTCAGGCGCAAGGGAGTTGAGTTGCGTCGCCTGTTTCCTGCGTCGCGCGCGGGGCGGACTTCATGAGCACTGTGCCCACAGAGCATCCTGCGCACGCCTGTGCTGCTGGCATCGAGGTTACAGATTGGAGGCCAAAGGTGCCGCGATCACTTCGGCGCCCCCTGTGAGTGGTCCGTCGGGACACGTACTCCACGAGCAAATGTCTTTTCCCGTTCGTCATCATCTGCTCTTGCCGCCCCCCTCGCCCCCTCCGCGTTGTTCTTGCCTTGCCCTGGTTCGCGTTCCTTCTTGTTATCCTTCTGCGTTTTGCGCGTGCGCCCTTGCTGCCACATGACCCGTCTGCCTCCCTGCATCTATGCATTGCGGGCGGCGCCCAGCCGACAAAAGAAAACGATTGCCCCGACAGAATCGGCCGACAAAAAACCAAACCTCCCCGACAAAAAACACACGCGACAAAAAAAAATCGGCCCGACAAAATGGGCCGACAAAAAAAAAGAGGCGGCGCGACAAAAAAATCGGACCGACCCAGGAAAGTGTCGCGACAAATTCGTTCCTGGCTGTCGCTGCCGAGCGGATTCAGTGTAAATTCACAGTTAGGATGCACCCCCCGGAAATTTTGTTCGACGGTCCGGGTGGGCATTTTGTCGGTCAGTTTGGTTGGGCTGTTTGTCGGGGCGGTCTGGTGCGTCCACGAGGTCGTGCCGCGTTCGCCGGGCGATTCGCGGTCCTAGCGGGTTCGCAGTAGCATTATGCGGCGAGGGGGGGGTGGGGGGACATGGCGGCGCGGTGGGGGAGGGAGAGGAGGGGGGGGGAAATTTGCAGGAGGAGGAGGAGGAATAATATGAGGAGGAGGAAGAGGGCGAGGGGACACGGTGGCGGGCACCCCCGCCTTCTTCTTGCTTGGTCCAGCCCTTCTGGGGGGGCGTCGTTCCCATAGGGAGCTCCACCGCAGATTTCGGCGGCACGGTCCACATGGCGGCGCCGCGCCATGTGGGCGCAGACTTGACACGGTCCGTGGCATCACGTGGAGTTCGAGGGGAGGCCCAGCGGCAGGGCCCACATGGCGGCGCCGCCTTGTTTAAGCGCACGCATCATCACGGTTCGTGGCCCCGCAGGGAGTTCCACCGAAGACTCCAGTGGCAAGGTCCACATGGCGGCGCCGCTCCAGTTGGGCGTGCACTTCACACGCGGAAGTGGCGTTGCGACGCGCGGAGGTGGCATTGCCACCCCGCCTCCGCCGGAAACAATGTTAACAAATCGTGCGGCCAACAGCTCCGCTGACGGTGTTAACAAATCGTGTAGCGCCCAGTCTGTTCCAGACCAACAAATTCTTGACGCTTCGCGTATCCCCAACAGCCCATGCAGTAACGATGCCCAGGCGAATGGGGGTGATCAGGGAAGTGGGGGGCATACAGAATAACAAAAGGCTGGGGAACCCGTCTTACCCAAGACGGCGAGGATGGAGGATGAATCGGAGGACGATGAGGAGGAGGAACTCAAGGAGGAAAAGGGGGAGCGGGAGGAGGGTAGAGGGAGGAAGAGCAATAGGCGGATGAGGAGGAGGAGGAGGAGGAGCAGGAGCAGGACGAGAATGAAAAGGAGGACGAGGAAAAGGGCGAGCAGAATGGCCAGAGGCCTCTTGGATGCCTCTCGGAGTCTCTTCGGGGGTCTCTTGGGGGCGTCCTGAAGGCCTCTTAGGGCGTCTTGGGAGCGTCTCGGCGGTCCCGGAGGCCTCTTGGGGCGTCTTGGGTGCCCTGGGGAGCCTCTCGGGGACCTCTTGGGGCCATGTTGGGGCCATCTTGGGGCCATCTTGGGGCCATCTTGGCGCCTTTTGGGGCCTCCTTGGCGCTTCTTAGGGCCATCTTGGAGGCGATCGATCAAAGAAGAGAGTGGGGTTAATTAGGCCTGCCCCTCTAGATCCTCTAAAATCGCCTCTTGGGCTCATCTCGAGGCGCTCTTGGAGCGCTCTTGGGCGCTCTTGGGGCCGTCTTGAGGCCATCTTGGGCCCCTCTTGGGGCTATCTCGGGCCCTCTTGGAGCCATCTTGAGGCCTCGGAAGGCCATCGGAAGCGAAAGGGTGAGAAAGCAACGCGCATTGATGTTCCTTCGGTTTTTGAAGGATTTGGGCCTCTTGGAGGCCTCCTGGGGGACCTAGCTGGCCTCTCGGAGCCGTCCTGGGGCGGTTTTCGGGCCTACTGGAGCATCTTCGGAGCCGTCTTGAGGCATCTGAGGCTAGCTTCTTGAGCAATCTTGGAGCTCATATTGGGCTCCCCGAGGCGCTCTTGGAGCCATCTTGGGCCATCTTGGACGCTCCAACTACCAGCGAAACCTCCCGTCCAGGTCCAGTGGAGGGGGTAGGGGGAGGGGTAAACCCCTCCCCCAAGGGGAAGAAAGGGGGTTGGAAGAGGAAACTCCCCAAACCACCTACGCCCAGAGGGCTGGTGGGACTGCGCGGCGCCCAGGTTGTTACCACATCGTGCGGCGCCCAGGTGTTCGCACATCGTTTCGCGCCCAGGGTGTTAACAAATCGTGCCGCCAAAAACCCCGCAGACGGTGTTAACAAATCCTCTGGCCAAGAACACCGCAGACGGTCTTCACAAATCGTGCGCCGCCCCGCATGCGGTCTTCACAAATCGCGCGGCTACAAACCCAGCGCGCGGTTCGTGGACCCACAGGGGGGTCCACCGAAGGCCCCAGTAGCATCGTCCACATGGCGGCGCCACGTCACATGGACGCACCCCTCACACGGTCCGCGGCCCCACATGGAGCCCCCAGTTGTATATGGTTGGGTTTTTCGCCAGGCTACATTGTTTTTTTTTTTTTTGGTTTGGTGGCTGGGCGTTTCTTATCCGCGTTGTTGGGTTAGCCTGGTGGTAAGGGGCCCAGGGAAACAATTGTTAGGAACAGTTGAGGTTCCGCAGTGTTGTGGCGGATGATGAAGGCAACCTGCGGCATGACATTCGAGACATCAGAACCGCGATTCAATTGTCCAGGAAACTCGTTTTGGACAGTTGCGTTTTCACATCAGTTTTTTTTGTTGCTGACATGTGGTAGACGCATGGTTTCGGACAGTTGAGGTTTGATGAAATGTCATTGGGTGCATTGGTGCACATGCTAATTTGCACACTGGCCCCGCATTGTCCCAGGTGTTGTGCTTGATAAAGGGGGGCATCGTGGCGCGTCCTCGCGTGGCCCTGCGTTCGTTTTCCGTCATTTTGAGGCCGTTCGGGGCCGTCATATGGGCCCCGTTGAGGACCTCGTTGGAAGTTTTTTGGGGCGCTCGGAGCAATCTCGCGGCCCATCCGAAAATGCGGAAAACAAACGCGACAGATTTTTCAAACGTGGACACAAACGATGAAACATGCATGGCGTCGGCTTCTGTGGACCAGCGCGGGGGCCGCCCTTGCGGAGCTCTTGGGCCGCCTGGGCGGCCGCGGGTTGAGTGCTTTTCCTATTCGCGGACTCCTTTCGAGACCGCCTGTGGGCGTCGTTTGATAATCTATGATGATTTATGGGCCGTCTCGGGGCCCTCTCCGACAATCGGGCGGTCTTCTGAGGGGTCGTTGGCCGTCTCGGAGTGGTCTTTGGGGACCTCGAAGGCCGCCCTGGGGCGCCAGGGAGCCCGAAAGGTGCGGACCTCCACATCTTGAATATAATCAAGGATAGATCAATAGTATTTGTCTTTCGGTGCTGTGGTGGGGGCCCTCGGATATCCTTGCGCGCGTTTGCGCCGCCTCGTGCGTCCTTCGTGGGTCTTGTCGGTGCGGAATCAAAGGATTAGCTGGTCGCGGCGCGCCTTCTGGGATCCCCAAGGGGCCGTCGCGATGTCTTCCTGCGCCGCCTCGGGGCCACGCGCGGCCGTCTCGGGGCCCGCTTTGGAACTTGTCGGGCAGCGTAGGGCCAACATTGGATTGGGACGCGCGGGGGTTGAAACGATCAAACAGATGGTTGTTGAGACGGGGCGGCTGTTGTGTCACTTATGCACGGCCGTGGCCTCGATGACACTAACCAGACGCATTGCGCGCGCCAAACGGGGTGCGATTGCATATCCTGTCGAACTGCAAGTACGTCATACGCCTTAGAGAACGTTGGAAATAATCCCAAATGGAAGCGCGAAGCGTTTTCACGCGCCTCTGCGTGCGAAAGCATGGTGGCGGCCTTCCTTTCCTTCCCCTCCGACCCCCTTCCCCCCCTCGCCGCGCTCTACTCTGCGCCCCCCCGCTGCGCCTCCGGCCCCCGCCCCGCCAAACCCTCCGCTCCTGCCCCCCCCCGCCGCCCCCGGCGCCCCCCCCCCTCTGTTGCAATTTTGGATCCGACCATTCTGGCTCAAGTATTCTGGCTCCACAGAACCCTCTGCGTCGACGTCGTCTCCGCGGTGGGTCGACGCCCAGTGCGCAGGCTGCGCTGGCGCGCGCTGTCGGCCCTTCGGAACGCGCGCAGGCCCGCGGAGGCGCGCTCCCGCCTTTGCGGCGTGCGCGCGTGCGCGCGCGAGCGGGCTTTCAATCCCTTCGTTGTGCGTCGCGTCTTGCGCTAATCTGCGCGGCGCGGACGTGCGCGGTCGACTGCGCCGCTTCTTGCGCCGCGCGGCGACGAGAGGATGTGTTTTTTTGTTGTCGCCGCCGTTCGAGGCGCCCATCAATTCCTGGCCGCTGCTCTTGAGTTCTGACCGTTCCCAGCGAGGGTGCCCAGCCTCATAGCTGACTGTTGGCGGTCGCGCTTCGACGCGCGATGCGTTTTTAGCGCGCCCTGAAAACCAGCGCCCGTTGCAATCCGATTCCATACCTCGCTGTTTTTTTTCCAGCTTGGGCTTGCGTTCGCGCCTTGCCGTGCGCGGGCGGCCCTACTCGCGTGATCGCGTCGCTTTGGATGCGCGGCGCGGTTTTCATTATGGTTTTGCGACCCCAAGAACTTTCAGAAGTGCGCCTGGCGACCTGCAAATTTGCACAGCCAGTTGCCATCGCGCCGCGACTTCTGGCGATGCCATCGCCCTCGAACGTGCGCGCGCGCACGTGCGAGCCACTGGTTGTGGGTTAGCGCGCGCAGGCACGCGCATCGCGTTGGCTTGTGCAGTTTGCGTTCATCATGCGGTTGCGCGCTGTAGTGCCGCGTGGGGTTCGCGCGTGGTTGCGCGACCTCCAATGTGTCATTGAACGTAATGGCGCCTTTGATGTCGCTGTCGCAATGATACTTGCTCCAAGGTGTTTGTTCGATGTAGCACCGCTGCCGCTGTCTTTGGCGCAGCGGTTCCTCATCGCAGCGTCGCGATTGGCAGGCAATTCGGTCCGCGCCCTTTCGCGCCAAACGCTGTGATCGTGGTGCCCATCGGGGCTTCAGTCTGCAGCGAGGAGCATCGCGCGGGCGCTCGCGTTTTCGCGTTCAGTCAGCCGCGATTGGTCCAACGCTATACCGAGCATTTTGCGATTAAACGTTTAATTTTTTGAATTGCGTTTTGTCGTCAAAAGCTTCGCCAGTAGAATGGCACTGACAAGGTAGACCAGCACCCCGCCCCTCGCTAGGATGGCCCGACCGCCAGATGGCCGCGCGTCCCAGATGTAGACCCGGCAGCGAGCGCGGCACCACCTGGCGCTCCACGCCCTGGCTCGGAAGGCGCGCGCCGCCAATCCGCGAAACAGGGGGGCCGCGCCCCAGGTCGCCGGCGAGGAAGTTCGCGGCGTGCCCGGGCGGGTCCGAACGGAAGGCGTACGTCCCAGGCGGGGCCTGCTCCGCTTCCCATGCCAGGTTTGGCGCCGCAGGGGGCGCCCGTCGCACTTGGCCGCGTGCCTTGTTTTGCACTGCCGGGCCCCCGAACCTGTCCTCGTCGACGCGGCGCCGGGGAATGGCGGCGCCGAGGGCGCTCGGGAACTGCGGGCTTGCCTGCGGAGCGAAGTGAACCCCACCCTCCCCCTCAGAAATCGTGGGGGGCAGGGGTAGGGTTCGCATGTGGCCCCCTAGGTCGCGCGCGCGGGGCTGTGGGCCAGGCACACTTGCGGCAAGGCCCGCTTCGCATGGACGTGCACGGCCTAATTTCAGCCACGCGCAGAGGGGGGTGGGGGGAGGGGGGAGGGCTTCTTAGAAGCACCCCTGCTTCTTAGAAGGCGCGGGCCTTATCTATAGATGTAAGGCCTGCGCCTTCTAAGAAGCAGCCTGCTTCTAAGAAGCCCTCCCCCCTCCCCCCACCCCCTTGTGCGCGCCGCCAATGATGGTCTTGCTCTTCCAGGTCGCGCAGGTAGGGGGGCCGAGCTCGACGTCGTTGGGGGCAGCGCGTCCGCGGGCGCGCAGCTCTCAGGAGGGGAAAAAACACACAGACATAATTCATCGTCGATTCTCAAGAAAACATAGGAAAATATGGGAATTGGGGGGCAGACAAAAACCCAGAAAATATACGAAAATATGGGGGATTGTTTTATTTGTGTGTATCTATGTGTGTGTCCCAGGACCCTTCAAGCTCGTCCTTCCAGCATCGGTTTCAGCGCCACCTGCAGCGCGCCCCCCCAGCGACGAGCGGTCTTTCGGCTGGCTGCTAACTGCTAACAGCTGTCTGGCTTGACCAGAAACCCATGCCCCTGCTTCAGCGCAGCAGCTCTTGCCGCGGTCGTCGCACCATATGACAGCATTCCGCAGGCGCTTGCATGTCTCGAAGCGGACGTCGTCGCCCCGGAGCCCAGGGGGATCGAGGGCAATCCCAGGCAACGAGGCGCTTGGGCGATCGATATGCCAGGAGGTTGCGCCCTGAGGTGGAGAACCCTCCGCCGATGCACGCCACGGTCGGCGCAATTCGGCTGGCTCGCGCAGTCCAACGTCAGAGCCAGTCAGGGCGATCGACAGGGCACATGCGGCGCAGTCCTCGCCTCTCAGCGCCTCCAGGTTGAGCGGGTTCCCGCAGAGGTCCATCTCCCCCCAAGTGGTCGGGTAGCCCGCCTGCTTGGCCGCTTGTTGGTGGTGGGACACCGCAACCATGCGCCCTGCAGCACGCAGCAGGTCTTCGATCCGGCCGTGGAACGTTCTGAAGCCTTTGGACTGCACCCCATGGTCGGCCACGAACCTGTCGCGGATGGGCAGCCGCAGTTCGTTCCAGGGATCGCAGAAGGCCTCCCACACATCCCCGGTGGGGCCAGGCCTGCCATAGGCGTACAAGAGCACCCTAGATTCGCGGATCATGATGAGCATGATGGCCAGCAGTTTTGTGCCCCAGACAAAGCTGAGGGGCTTCTTTTCGGGCCCTTGGTGAGCTGGCTCCTCAGCTGTCCCCATCCGTCCGCGGGTTCCCTTGGCTGGCCCTGAGGTGGTCGGCAGTGGGCTGGCCCGTGTGGCGCTGACAGTGACTAGTGGAGCGGCTCCAGCACGCTGGTGGCTGCCGTGGCGCGCCGTGGGGGGCGGAGTCTTTCTTTTCTGCGCCATCGGTTAGTAGCACCCCTCAGCTTCGGCTCTGGTGGGAGCTGCTCCTCCAACGGTGCAGCACCCAGGTCCTCGCTCTGTCGCCAGCCTGCCAGGTGCAACGGCACTGCCCAGGTCGCGGTGTAGACGTAGCTCGCACGGTCAAGACCCAGCTCCAGGTCGCACAGGATGTCGTCGTGATTTGGTAGATTCTTGCGTTGGCCCGCCGGGTCCCACGGCACGTCGCCTGGGCCGGATGCGCGCGGGTGGAGGCTCGTGACACAGAAAAGCACAGGGGCAAACCTTCGGTCCATCAGTAGCCCGGCCGCAGCGGTCTGTAGTCCTCCGCCAGGCAGGGTCCCAGCTATAGCTGTCTGACAAGGGGGGAATCGAACAGGGTGGCGAAGCCGAGCTGCTGCCGCTCACGTGTCTTGGCGAGCTTCCCACTCCTGGCCTTGAGCGTCGCGTCCGCTGCCATCGCATCACAGTTGTCGGCGGTGGTCTCGTCGGACACAGAGGCCCCACGCAGCGACGCTAGGCGAAGCCCAGGGCCCTCGATTAGCACGCGCCTGTTGCCTGCGCGCCGGGCTCCGCTAGCTGCATCCAGATGCCCGCCTCCACGCCCCAGGCGGCCAGGATATGTAGCTGCGAGGCCGCGGTGAACAACGCTCCATTGCCCACGATGACTACGCCGTCCTTGGACCTGGTGTATGCAACGTTAAGCCAATGTCGGTCGTCAATGAAGCCCCAGGTGTGGCTGCTATTGGCCCGGGTGGTCGCGATAATGACCAGGTCAGCTTCGTCCCCTTGGATGGAGTCGATGGTCCTGATCTTGATGAGGCCAGCTTGGAAGTGCCTGGGGCACCTGCTCTCAAGCCCTGGGAAGGTCAACCCGGAGCCGTTGGTCGCCGTGGCTCCTTGCCGGAAGACCTTCTCTGGGTAGTCGAAGGCCAGACTGTCAGATTGGATTGGGCCCCAAGGGCCAATCTGGCCTGGCCAAGCTGGACGATTTGGGTGATTCGCCAGACTGGATTCGCGCTGGCTCCCTTGCCAGATTGCCCCCGCTTGCCAGATTGGGCCTGCCAGATTGGCGCCAGATTGGCTTCGACTACCCAGGGAGCCGTTGGTCGCCGTGGCTCCTTGCCGGAAGACCTTATCTGATCGGCGGCATTGGCGAGGAGCTACACACATGTTTTTCAGGAGGAAAAGAAACACACAAACACAATTAATCCTCGATTCCCCGGAAAATCTGGGAAAATATGGGAAGTGGGGGGGAAGACAGAAACCCTGAAAATATGGGAAAATATGGGGAATATTTTTATTTGTGTGTATTTATTTGTGTGTCCTGGGGCCCCTTCAGCTTTGCTCTGGCTGTGGCTCTCGCCATCTCCGGCTCTCCCGGGTGCCGAGCCCGCGGCGGGCCCACATTGTGTCTGCGGCAGGTCCGGAAGGGAGTGGCGCACCTTGTGTCTGCGGCGGGTCCAGAAGGGAGGGCGCACCTTGTGTCTGCGGCAGGTCCAGAAGGGAGGGCGCACTTGTGTCTGCGGCAGGTCCAGAAGGGAGGGCGCACTTGTGTCTGCGGCAGGTCCAGAAGCACGTACGCAGAAGCCGTGCCATGACGGCACATCGGCAACAGTGCGATTCGTCAGAGTGAAACAGCATACTGTCGTACAGCGGCTTTCCACGTCTTGAAGCAGCCACTGTCTCTGCCCAGAGCGGCGGACAGACGATGTTCGTCTCCACCCACGGCCTTGATCGCATGCATTCTGGTTCTGTGCCCCCAAGAAACTCTTGGACGCCCTCGCTTTCGCAGGTCCAGAAGGGAGTGGCGTATCGTTTTTTTTCTTTGGGTCCGTCCTCTCCCTGCTGCTCTTGGCGGCCCTGGGAGGACTGGGGCGCTCTGGCAACAGCAGGAAGCCGACGCGACCGTCCAACGATGGCCGCACCGGCGGTGAAGCGTGTTTCCTGCGGGCTGGGGGTGGGAGGAGGAGGAGGAGGAGGAGGAGGAGGAGGAGGAGGAGGAGGAGGAGGAAGAGGAGGAGGAGGAGGAGGCGGATGAGGGTGAGAGCGACAAGGAGGAGGACGGGAGGGGAAGGAGTAGGGGGAAGAAGAGGTGGAGGTGGAGGTGGAGGTGGAGGAGGAAAAGGAGGAGGAGGGGGATGATGATGAGGAAACGGAATGGGAGGGAGAGCACGGGGATAAGTATGAAAAGAGAGAGTACGAAGGATGGACAAGAAGGAAAAGAAATAGGAAGGATGAGGACGAGGAGGAAGAGAAGGAGAAGAGTGATAATCAACAGCAAGCGGAGGGTGGGAGGATGTGTCGTGGCCTGGAGCCCGGGCCGTCAACATTACAACGGTTTCGCCTCATTACGGGTGGTGGTGGTGGTGTTTTTTGTTGTTGCGTGTGTGTGTGTGTGTGTTTGTGTGCGTGCGATGTGCGTGAGTGTGTGTTGTGGGTTGTGTGTGTTGTGTGTTGCGTGGTTTTGTGTGGTGTTGTGTGTGTTGTGTTTGTTGTGTTGGGTGTTGTGTGTTGTGTGTGCGTGTGTTCTGGGGGTGGCCTGTCGGCGTGTTCTTTCCTCGGTTTGTTCCTCCTCAGCCTCACCCGTTTATTTCTCTGCCTGCTCGTGCTGCTTTGGGAGAGGGACCCGAGAACTGGATATATGGAGGGCGGGCGAGAGCGACCAGGACGAACAGAAGGATGGCAGGCACAGAATGAGAAGGAAGAGCAGCAGCAGCAGCAGTAGGAACAGGAGGAGACGGATCGGGCACTTGTGCTTGTCGATTCGGCTGCCAGGCTGGGCTGTCGCCGTCCGCGATGCCAAGGGACCTTATGGCGCAAGTCCAGGCTGGCCTAGCGCGCGAGGGGTCTCGTTGCTGTCCCCACCGCCCCTGCACACAGTCGTCCCTCGCGCCCGCCCCACCCGCCCTCCCCACCCGGACCCTGCGCCCCTCGCCGTCGTCCTTCCTCTCTCCTGCTCGCCGCCCGCCCGCTGCCGCCGTGGCGCCCCGCCGTTGCCGCCGAGGCCTGCCAGGGGAGGCCATCGCGAGATTGGCGTTGGAAGCTCTTCGGCGAAGGATTGCAACAAAAAAACACAGGATTGCAAAAAAAAAAAAAAAAAAAAAAAAAAAAACCGAAGGATTTGTTTGCAATCCAGGGTTTTTTTTTGCAATCCTTGGGTTTTGTTTGCAATCCAGGGTTTTGTTGTTGCAATCCTTCGGTCGTGGTTTCGTTGCTTTCTTGGGCCCAGCAGGACTCGTCGATTGCCAATGGCGGCCTCCGAGGGCCGAACGCCGCCGACTGGTATCCTGGAGGCCCATCGGGGCATCATGGCAGGCATCTCGGGGTACTTGTCGACCCGATTCGGGCTACGATGACGTCTTCTTGCCAACCTGTCTGTTTCCTTTGGGCTGTCTCCGTCTTCCGAATCCCGCTGGAAAGAGTAGAGGCGAAACCTGTCGAATGCTAGCTAGCGTGGGCCCCAAACGATGCGTTTCTAGCAACAGATGTGGTGATTGCGATGTCGTGCAATGTTATGCATTATATGGTGTGCAAGGTCAATCTGTGTTGTGCAACGTGTTGTGTGCAATGTATGTGGTGCAACCAATGTGGTTTAACCTGTTGTGTTATGTTGGCCCATCTACGTGGTGTGGCTTACGTAGTGCAATTCACCCTGCCGAACTTGAAGTTTTCAACTCCAGTGCTCGCGCAATTATCCCACCCACCCACCCGCAATTTTGGTATGCAAAATCCATGCGGCAGCGATTGCGATGACTGTTTGGCGTTGGCTGGTGCATCTCTGCGGCCGCGCTAGCCCGCGCATGTTCGCGTGCGCAGCGGCCGGCTACTTTGGCGTGACCGCCGCGGCCGCTGTGGCGCTGACCGCCGGGGTTTTCCCAGCAGGCGCTTCAATGCGAACCGGCGACGGGCGCGGTATCATGGCAACGTCGACAACGGTAGACGCCGATGACGGTGATGATGGTGACAACGACGACGGGAAGGCCAGTGACGGCGCCGTTGGTGTTCACGCCGACGACGATGACGACGGTGACGAGTTCGACGCGCGCGCGGCCGACGCGCGAGAGTGGCCCGCACTACATGATTTGACGCGGATCGTGCCCTCACCGTACCACGCGCGCAAGGGCGCGCGAAGGATTTCGACATGCTGCGCGGGAGGCCAGATTGGCCGAATTGAACGAATGCTCCTGTTATCTCTTGCGGCCTTTTGGGGGTCTCTTGGGGCCTCTCGGGGGCCTCTTGGGGGCTTCTTGGGGGCCTCTCCCGGCTTCCAGGGGACCTCTCTGCACCTAGAGCTTGACATGCCCGTTCAAGTCCCTCGTCTGGGCCCGCTCTTGGAACCGTCTTGGGAGCCTCCTTGGCCATCTTGGAATCTTCTGGGGCTATCTTGGAGCCCTCTGGGACCGTTCTGGGCGCTGTTGGAGGCCTCTTGGGCCGTGTTGGGGCGATCCTGAAAACTTCTTGGGCCGTCTTGGAGCGCCGGTAAGCCCCCCTCGCGGCGAGAACGCCAAAAACCTTCAACCATTGTAGCAAAATCACTACTTTCAGCCTCTGTGGACCCTCTTGGAAGGTCTCTTGGAGGCCTTCGGGGGCGTCTTGCAGGCGGTTTAACTCTAAAGCGAGCTGGGGGACGTCAGGAGTGGAAGCGAGCGTGCGCCCGCGGCCGCCTTGGCTCAAAGCGGCCAGCCGCCCAGATTTGATTGTGCCTCACCGCGAGGCACACTATCGCTATTGATGCTAAAAGGCATCCCCTTTTACTTGACATGGCATCCCCTCTTGAATTGGGACTATCGCTACTACGATACAGCCGAGCTGGAGCTCGGCTGCGCCTGAGGCGAAGCTGTTGGCGGGGCCTCCCAGCCCCCTTCAAACTTGGTAGCGGAGCTGGCCTATGGTGGTCAGCTCTAGCTCTACTCCTCACCATCCACGGCACTATCTGGTGGACTACAGTTACGGTGGAACATCAGGGTGCAGTGGCATTGCGCGGAGGAGTGTACATAGATACGCAGTACCGCAAGGAAGCTTGCAGCGACACCTCTGCCCCAGCGGAGGTCTCTTACTCATATTCTACACCCCTGCGCTCTTGCACTCCTGAAGTCCACCCACCTACTCAAATTGGAAATTTCTTCGAAGGTATAGTGCATGTAAACATGCGATATGATATACTGCCGCCTCCGACCCCACGCATACTTACGACGACAAAACACGAGTCTCCACCGACTACACCCGACTACGACCTACGAGGCCGTTGGATTGGGGTTATTACCTTTGGGTTCATATGGGTCGCTTTTGGATGTGCGGTGGGACATATGTGGGGCGGAGACGACATTAGGACGACCGGCCCTCATTGGGATCCTGCCGGTCAAGTACCATTTCGCGAGTTTGTCCGCGAGGTACACGCGTGGATCAACGTGACCACAGGTAACATGACGCCCTCCCAACGGCCGCCGCACTCCAGCGCGGACTTGGAAGGCTCGCGCGGACCATAGCCATGAGAGCCCCCCCAGCAGTCATCAATTTTGGTGTCGATATGGGGGGTCTCCACACCGACGGCGTCACCTACAATATGTTACTCTTAAGTGCGAAGTTCGAGAACCAAGAAGAGGAACGCCCACTCAACTCTGGCACGGCTCTCATCGACTTTCGTGTCCACGCGGGAGAACTAATCGACCAGTCGTTAGCACGGTTCGAGGTAGCCCGCTACGAAGCAGAAGCCGCCGGCTTCAACATCCCCAACTTCCGGATATTAGCAGTAATATTATTCAGAGCTCTGGGAGCGGGGACGTCGCGGGCACAGCAACTCCTGCAGCCTCTGAACCACCATATGCCGAGGGACCAAGCACAATTTGATGTTCTCCTCGAACGTATGAGGTCATATGCTCACACTGGGTAGTCGAAGGCCAAACTGTCAGATTGGATTGGGCCCCAAGGGCCAATCTGGCCTGGCCAAGCTGGACGATTTGGGTGATTCGCCAGACTGGATTCGCGTTGGCCCCCTCGCCAGATTGCCCCCGTTTGCCAGGTTGGGCCTGCCAGATTGGCGCCAGATTGGCTTCGACTACCCAGTCACATAGCTGAGAGAACCCCTGGCAATATCGGTGGTATTTTTAGTCACGGTCACCGAACCGAGACCTTCCATACAGAGGCCAACGCGGGGCAACCTGCTAACAACGTCGGGAACGATGATATGCCGCCGACCAGACCATTACATTATTGGCCCAGAATGGCGGCACGGCCTCGGGGTCTCAAGACCCCTGGGCCAGATCTAGGGACCACCCGACGCTGTTTCCCTTGTGCAAGTTATGACCCTACTCGTCTCTGCGGGGCAACCCGCCGAGTCCGACCTCGCCTCCGGCGCCGATGCCGATGCGTCTTCTGATGGTGAAACTACCGCGCTGGACTACTCTGATATGCCTACATACCTTACTGAAGAGCAGCAAGCTCAGTGGTTATTTTTCTGCCATCAAAGACACAAGCGTCGTTGGCGGAGATTCATGAAGAAACCAGTCAGAAGGGCAAGGCGCATGGCACGGCGGACACCCAAAGGAAGAAGGCACGGGTCGAAGTAAAGGCAAAGGTAAGCGTCGGCGACTATAAGGTAGAGGCATACTAACATTCCTAGCATCTTTCACTGGGCCCCAGTACGAAGACATGTTTTTAGGTGCTGGCAGGAACCGTAGGCACACATCAGGTAAAGGGAAAGGGCGACGAGGGAATCCAGAGGATGCCAACGGTAAAACCATGGAGTGCGACACGCGCCACAGCGCACAACATTTCCGACGCAAATGTCCCCGAGACGATGGAAGAGGTAGGGGTCCGTCAATACATTTGGCCCGATCGGACTCCGACATGCAGCGCGTCGACTGGGAGTCGCTGGCGGCTCAGCCGCAGTCATTCATTTCATGGCTGCCAGGTATTTGTGCGCCAGCATGAACCTCGAGAATTACGCTGGCGACCTGTTCGAAGAGGTGTTCACAGGCCACAGCGATATCGACTTGGCAGAGTGGCTGGGTATACCCATCGCGAGGCAACCTGCAGATATCGAGTTCGTCGAGCACTTCCACGCGCCCGTCGAAGGCGATGTCGGCATGGCGGGGGCACCCGCGGACTCTGGATCCACCATTCCTGCAGCGGATGGAGAAGTACATGCCGCGCTTTATCCTCGGGCGATTGGAAGTCCGACAAACGCGGAATCAATCGATGATGATTCTTTGCGGGGAAGCCCGTGACGCTGGTGACCTATCTGAACGTGTTCAATATGAGCTTGGACATAATCAAGAATGTCCGTATACTTTTGTTGCGTCAGACCGGCCCGCTAGCAGTCCGAGGCAATCGCCGAGCAGCGTGCCCTTCATAAGGAAGAAGAAATATCACGACGATCCAAGTATTTCGCCAATGGGCGACGACGACGACGACGAACGGGAAGATGATGACCGCATGGTACGTCGCGGTCGAGCTCCTAATTCCTCGCCGGATCGGGTGCGAGCCCGCTCCAGCGGCGCTCGCTCGAGCGGCGTTCAGCGCCCTCACCCCCCCGAGGCGGGAACTTCAAGTGGCCCGCCGGGGAAGGCGCCATGGGCGCACGCCCCCCCAAGGAGGGAACGCCCGCGGGGAAACCCGCCTCAAGGCGATCAACATCGAGAAGAAGAATATCCAGAAGGCCAACACAGCGTTTAGAGGGTTGGAACCAATCTGAATTGGTTCGTCAGTACATGCCCGCCGAAACGATGCAGTACTGGTTGGACCAAGGCTGGACTGACCATCGCATCCGACGCTGGCATCCCCTTCGTCGAGCTAAACGAAATGACGCTGGCCAAATCACTCGCTCGAAGAAGGGGCAGACCAAATCCCAGGAAAAGATGATTGTGCGTGATCACAAAAGGGCCATTATCGAGGATCGGAAGCGTTGCAGAGGCGCTTGCTGTACATGCCCTACATTTGCCGATGACAGACCTGGCTGTCCCGTGAGACGCCCATCAGGAAGCCCGAATTTCAGACAAACTTCATGGGTTTGGTCACATGGAGATGGTGAGGGGTGCTGTACTGACCCCAATAAAAACTCTGCGATAAGCAGCTGGCGGAGAGGGATTACCTCCCTGCTACCACTACAGAGATTGTACCAACAAATGTTATTTGGCACAACTTGGCACCTACTCACTATCTGGCGCAGTTCAACCGAGAATGGCACGCAGGGAAACCTGCTGATCACAAGTCAGAGGAAGAGAGCCAACCCGAAGTTTATGAAGTTGAAGCAGAAGATGATTCAATGGCTGAAGAAGTTGATTCTACGGAAGCTGCCCTTGGCGACGGTGAATCAAGCGATTCGGGTATCACGGACAATACAGTGACACTGATACTCCGATCGACCTTGATTACGACGTTACGAGAGACATGGAGTTTTCTTCTGGAAGGGGGGTCGTTTACCGTGCTCACGGCGCGGGCTGGATCACTATTTTCATAACCGAACGACGTAGTGCAGATACGTACTTACTTGGCGGAAAACACAAAGGTGGAAAACACAAAGTTCCGATTGAGAATATGGCTCTCAGGAGGCCATTTGGTGGCGATCTGAATCCTGACCGGGGCCCCATAAAGCGTCATCGGCGGTTTTCTTCAGGGGCACCGGCAGGAGCTGCGGCAAAGGCAGCGCCTAAGCCGAAGCCAGAAACGACCGAACTTCCTTCGTCTTCTGATTATGATTCTGATTCTGGCTCAATAAGTCCATCTCTCGGCCCCGATCACCCTAAGCCCAAGAAGGAGAAGCGCAAGAGCCCAGGCGACGATCCTAACCCTGGGGACAGCAAGAATGCGCGGGGCAACCCGCTGAACAACACGCTGATCGACAACGATCCACGACTACTACAACACCAAGGAGAGGAAGCACCAGGGCTTCGATATCAGTACTTCGCAAGGAACCCCAAGGACTCCCAGAGGTTCTGTCGGCGCTGCCGCATCGGCTGCGAGCGCGGCAACGTTTGCAGCGCCAGCGCAAAAGGCTGCTCCACGGTCTGCGGGGCAACCTGCTCAGAGTTCTGCGGGGCAACCTGCTCACGCCCCAGCAGCGCGCCCTGCCCCTGCGCTGGAGGTGCCACCGGAGTGTAAGGGCTACTGGGACAGGATGCGCACGGGCAACCGCATGAAGACTAATCCAGCATATAATCTGCGAAATGATGATGGAGGGATCGCTGCATGGTGGTGCAATCCAACATCGTGGACACTGCTGCCCATTCAGACGAAAGTGCACGCGCACGCCAAACAGCGCGCCACATCCGGCGGACACGCCCCGCCCTCGCGTTGGAGACGGAAAGGGAATATTTGAAGAACACCCTCACCACGGACAACGTTCGTAGACCGAAGCTTCCGCATGGCGAACAACGCGAGGTGTCTGAGTGGTTGACAACCGCCCTCCGTCACAAACCATTTCGCAATGGTCACTTGTCAGATAGATTCATGCGCGAGGTTGCGACCTATGACGAGTTCGACGGTTGGGCCGATTTATCGCAGTTCCTCAATACATGGCCTGCAGAAGGATGCGAAAGGTATCACTCCAATCATCTTGACACGGCTTGCCGCCTGTTCAAACATCGTCACTGGGCGTGCCAGGCCGATGCTGTCTTGGAACTTATCGGCATGATAGATGAGTCCATAATGAAAAATAACAGGCTTCATATCAAGAGTGAGGTATGCTGACATGACCTACGACACTTCATCCGCCTGGCTAACGGGCACAGCAGCCCTGGTATCAGGTGCCCAGAATCGTTATATTTGAGGATCACTGGCTTGTCAGCACCTGGGGCGCCTCGGTACTTCATTCATGGAACTCAATGGGAGAATATGCCGAGTATTCTCAGCATTGGTTTATCTTGTCGCGCCGACGACACCAGTAAGAAGAGGGGCAGGCAGTTTGTACATGGATGTCCATACCTTCCTGGTGACAATAGAATCCAATCTGGTTTACTCATGGATTTGGAGGCCCTGATCCTGGTCAGCCTGAAGAACCTGATTCGGGACAATATTCCAGTGTGGCGTCCGGCGAACGACATTGTCATGACAGCAGGCCGCAATGGCAGAATCCCTCCTACTCACATCGCCCAGTCGATCGGGATTTTGCCAAATCATATGTGTAAGTACAATAGTGTGGGACAGATATGGATAAATTCCGTATATTTGAAGGACGACAACCAACCGTACACGGGTACTGGAATTGATGATATGTACGAGACTCGCAATGATGCATCATCTTCGAGGAATCGGTTTATTCCAGATACCCCCATACAACTAGAAGTGCCCCGGGCCACGTCCGATTGTATTCTCACACGTGCTCATGATGAACGCATGCCATGCGGGGGCCCCTGCAGGGGGATCTGATGGATCTTGGATACAGGCACCGAGCGCTGATGTTACAGGTGTTACGCCAAGTGGTATTACGCCTACTGACACGTTGTATGCTAACGACCCGTGGCGCGCCCAGGTTCAACAATTGCCAGTACCTGCAGGGCAACCTGCTTCGTTCGCTCCTGTGAGCAGAGCCACTACACCATTTGGTACCTCACATAGTGCTTGGAGCAACAACAGTCTGCAGGCGAGGCTCCAAAGTATTCGTATGGATCCGCGGCTCTATTTGGTTGAGAGGCGGGGCCATGTGGTCCGTAAGTCCCTTGGGGCCTTGTGTCCGCTCACCCTGGGGTACAAACCCAGTTGCACACGCCATCCGATTCGGCAGGGGTGACGGTCGGGAAGTACTGCGCGGTGACGCGGTGAACCGGCTGTCCTCCTACGCACCACGCCGTTTCGGTTGGGCAGCGAGTCGCTGAGCGACGAGGTGTTTGCCTTTCTCCTGACCGTCGGTGCTGGCGCCTGCGGGCCCCTTCTTCCTGCCTGGGAGGCCGAGGGTGACGGTTGAGCCTCGTTCGCCGTTCGTTCTCATGACACTCCTCCTTCTCCTTCTCCGCCTTCTCCTTTTCCTCCTCGTCCTCCTCCTCCTCCTCCTCCTCCTCCTCCCCTCTCTTTGTCATTGTGTTTCCGCTCCGTCCTGGCTCCTCGGCTTCCACCTTTACCCCGCCTCGATGTTGTGGATCCATCTGACGTATCCGTGGTCGTCCCCCCTGCTTCTTTCGGCGTAGAAGGCTGCGGTTGCCCCAGTCCCTCCTTGCCTTCGTATCCCTTTCCCCCCCCTCCCTCTCTCCCTCCCTCCCCCGTCGTTCCGTTGGCTCGGAGCAGGGAGGGGGAATGGAGATTGGTGGTGGAGCGTGCGAACGCCCAGTTCACACAGTTCGGTTTGTCGACGTACGATAGCTTTTGTCTTGGGAGGGCGGGCTCGGGACCATGCAGGCTCCCAGCTCGCAGCTCCCCGTCCGCTGCTTAGTTGTTGGGCAACGTTTGCTCCCTGCACGCCCCCTTTTCATCGCCAAGGCCCACTGAGGGGCGCCCCAGGCAGGTTTCAGGCGAAGCGCCGAGGCCATACCTACATCCATACCCATGCACAGGGGCAGTTCGAAGGTGTTTCCCCAACCATCCTATGGTTTTGGGTCCCCGTTTTGCAGAGATGGGCACCGCGTCCTCCTCTGTGTTTTTCTCCTCCCCCCCTTCCTCCTTCATCCCATTCCCGCCCCTCCCCTCACACGTTTCGTTGCCCCGTGAGGAGCTCCACCCAAGGTCCCAATGGCACCGTACCACCCCTCACACGCTTCGTGGCCCCATAGAGAGCTTCACCTGGGGTCCCAGTGGCGCCGTCCGCATGGTGGCTGCTCCACCGACGGTCCCAGTGGCTACGTTCGCATGCGCCCACCGCACCTATTCGGCACACCCCTCACACGCTTCGTGGCGCAATAGGGAATTCAACCGACTGCCCCAATGGCTGCTTTCGCATGCGCCCGCCGCACAATGTTTGGCACACCCCTAGCAGGTTTCGTGGTCCTATTGGGAGCTCTTCCGAATGCGTTGCATACAACGACGGTGCTCACAACTGCACACGGCTGAGTCCTTCGCCAGCTTAGCTTATCATGTATGTACTCTTGAAAAGTAATTCTTCGATATCGCACCATTAGACCTGTCGTTAGGCCGGGCAGGGCGTTGGGTTGCTCGCTTTGGCCCCGCGCACATTCGTTTTAACTAACACCCATCCTGTGCAAGGATGGAGGGGGAATGTTGTTCAACAATGGGGCTATCGTTTTAGCGCCATGCATAAACAGCTACACCGATGTAGGGTACATGATGCTCAAAGTTTAGTGTTCGCTTTGGCGCCGCTCACACACACACAGACACAGACACATACACACGCACACACACACACACACGCGCGCACACACACAACACACACACACAATTGTTTTCCCCAGCAATAACACGAATCGAGGACGAATCGTTTTCAACTTAGGGGTTTCGCGTGGACGCCGCGCACATTGATTTCAAATATCTCCACCAGTTAGACGAATAACGAATAGAGAGCGGTTCTTTTCGAACATGGGGAGATCGGTAGATGCATTTTCACCCATTACCACCACAAGTACAACATGGGCCTCTCGTTTGAGACTACGTGGTCACCAGGCATCTCCACATTGTGCAATACTTGCATGGATGGAGGTTGGTTCCTTGTCAAAGTGGGTTTGTCGTTGGGTTTGCCTTGTACTTTATGGCCCCACCTTGCCGCACTCCGAAGACAACGGAAAATAATGCTTGCAGGGACCAGTGAGAAGGGGATTTGGACGGGAGGGCGTATTGCATACATTGTGGACCTATTCTTGTCTCCTTCCTCCTCCTCTGCCTTTCTTCTCCTCCTTCTCCTCCTCCCGTTCCTCCACTCAGTTTCCCCCCCCCCCCCATCGACCGCGAGGCTCTGGCAGCGCAGAGCAACGTCTCCCCTGAGCAGCTGGCGCGCCCACCGCTGCTGTCTCTGGGCCGTGTGCTGGCGGCCCCCCCCTCGCCGGCCCACTCCGCCCCTCGCCCCCCACGGTTCCCGTCCTCTTCTGGCCCCCCTTACCTCCTCTTCATTCTCCATCTCTCTCTCGCTTTCGCCCCATCCCTTCTCTCCCTCTCTTCTTCCTCTCTCCCTTTCTCTCTTTTTCCTCTCTTCTTCCTCTCTCTTCTTCCTCTCTCCTCTCCCTCTCTCCTCTCCCTTCTCTCCCTCTCGCCTTCCTCTCTCTGTCTCTCTTCCGCTCCGCTGGGCGTGGGTTCTGCGCCCCCGCCAGTGCTCTCCTGCGAATCCACCAGCACACGCAGGGGCCGGCCACCCTTGCAGGCTGGCCCTCGTTCGCCTCCACTCAGGAGGGAAAGAAACACACAGACACAATTAATCGTCGACTCCCAGGAAAATATGCGAAAATATGGGAAGTGGGGGGGAAGACAAAAACCCAGAAAATATTGGAAAATATAGGGAATTGTGTTATTTGTGTTTATTTATTTGTGTGTTCCAGAGCCCCTTCATCCACGCCTGCGTCGTGCCTGCAGGCCCAGATGCCCGCGCCTCTTCCACCACAGGCCGGCGCGCCGGCGGGCGAGGCGATCCACGCGAAGGAAGGCGTCCCACCAGAGAACGGCCTGAGCCGGCTGTCTTCGAGGCATCTTCGCAAGCACTCCGCATGTCTCCAACACACATGTATGAGTATTCCCCGAGCAGTTCTTCCCCGAGCAGTGTTTGCATTGGGGGGTTCTTACTTCTGTTCTGTGGAACTGGGCCGTATCTTCGGTCTGGCGGCTGCGTGGCCGCCGTCGCCGTCCCGTCGCCCTCTCCGTCGCCGCCCGTCGTTTGGGCCGCGTCTTCGGTCCTGGCGGCTTTGCGGCCGCCGTCGCCGCCCGCCTCGCCGTTCGTCCGTCCGTCGTCTGGGCATGTCTGTCAGTCGCCGCGCTTGTCAACGCCCGGTCGCCGCCCAATGTAGACTGTACAGATATTGCATAACATAGATCGCACAACATATATATTCTTTGTTCTAAAGGGTTAGGATCTACCCCCCCCCAGAGTTAACGGGACACCTACGTGTCGCAGTGTGCATACGATTCTGCCCCATCGTTCTTCCCAAACATGACTTCATACCATCACCGCTGGGCAGGAGTTCGCCCCCTTCCCCCCTTCATCCTCTGCAAAAAATATATTGCGCGCGCACTCGTTTATCCAAAAACCATCCGTAATCGAGAGCCCCTTGCAAAACATAGGACGAAGTGCACGCGCGCGCGGGCCCAAACGCTCAGGGCCCGACTTCGAAAGGGATGAGACGCCTCGCAACAGTGATGGCGACTCCCACTCTCCTGAGATAAGGTTCCATTCTGTCTCGTCCACCTGGTGCGTCTACAAAAATGTGCAGAGGCGAAAGCTCGGTGCCGTGACCAAGGGCTCTTGGCTCCAACTCTAGCGTGAGAAGATCACAGGCTTTTCAATTGTCGATCTCCTCTCGAGGGAAAACGGCAGCCCATGGCGCAGGAATGACCCCTCTGAACCAGAAACAGGAAACCATATCCCTTTGGGTAATGGCCTCCGCCACCAAATCCTCAGAGTCAGGAAAAGTCTTGTGGTATCGATTCTCAGGACACGTCCAGCATCGATGGAGCGGAGTCTCCAGTGCTGGTGGGTGTCCTGCTAGCACACATCTCGGGCAAAGGTACTAGGCACAAGTTTGCGCTGCTCCTTCCTCTCCTCCGTCCAGTATCATCCCACCGCAATGCACAGCATTAATTATGCAAGTAGCCTTCCCTTCCTTGCCGTCTCCAGCTGTATGACAACGAGCATTGAAGAAATCTTGTCAGCTCCTGCAGCGATGCCAGAGCCGCAAAAATGGGATTCAGCGTCCCGCCATCGAATCTGACTGGGCGAAACCAAGAAATCCTTCAAAAGGTGTCGAGCCTGATCTACGTGCGTGAGATCGTCATTATTCTAGTCCCAGTCGACCTCCGGACCCTTTCAATCGTTTGGAGCCATGGGGCCCTAACTAGCGTTTAACACATGAACAAGAATCGCGGAAATATGTCTCTTGATGTTTCGGGATCTCTCGGAAACGGGGAGATTCCTGAAAGTCTTAACCAGCTTACTCCTAACTCGATGAACCCCGCCCGAATGGAAGGAAAACGAGTCCAGCAGTCCAGCGACGTCCTGATGCAAGCTGCAGGCACCTGAATGCCAGGGTCCCTCCCAGGTGTACGCATATCCAGCACCGAAGTTAAGCGGGCCCCTTTGCGGCGGAACCAGAACCGGCCGCAACCCTTCGACGCAGACCAAGCAGTTGAGAGCCCATGATGCCATAAATGTCCATCCCGTATTTGGAACATGCTTGAGGCCCCGCCAGCTCCACCTTCTTGGCTATCCTATAGATCCTAGCTGAAGCCGCATACCTCCTCAACTTAAGACTTTGCATCGTCCCCTTGAGGACTCGCTCCGTCCTGGTTTTCCTGGCCACTCTGCGACCGCATCCCAGATCGATTCCCAGATTTGCAGCTTGCAACGTGGCTCGAACATGAATGCCCAGTCTCCGCAGCCGAGACGGAATAGTTTTAGCCAACTAGAAGCTCAAACCAATTGACATGTCCGCAAGTTCGAGTTGCTGTCCTCGCATGATATTTGACACGTCCGTGACGTTCTCGACTGACTCGACCTCGACAATTCGAGCCGATCCGACAATCCTCAGCATCATATCGTCGACCCAAATACGTTAGCTTAGAGAGTGGTGCGTCTCATGCGTACGGGACAATACAAAATACGTCATACATCTAGCGAAGCTGGTTCCACTTCCTAACCCCTGCACCACGCTCCAAGCCGCTTGGGAAGCTACTGATTTAGCGCCGCTTTGATTGGGCCCTGCTGGTGCCATGCACAGCTGCAGCTCTACCGCAAGGATAGAAGGCGGAACACTTAAACGCAACGCTGCTGAAGCAAGCTTGTCCCACCTGATGCCATCATAAATATTGAATGTCCAAAACAACCTGACTGTGGGTCATGCTCATGCTTGAATGCGTCTCGGACTCGACTACCCTCAAAAAGCCTCGTGCAACAGTGAATTACCTGCAAAGGCTGCGTCCCACTGGGGATTCGCACCAGTTGGCCATTGCTTAGTGTAGCTATCACCCCACGAAGCATCCCCATCAAACCAACCGTACGATCCCCATCCTGGGCATAATCTTTCCAGTGACTAATGACACCTGTCAAACCCACGCTGGACACGTCTCGCATGTTGTGCACAATGATACTGGAGCTTCCTAGGCATAGTCTTTCCAGTGACGAATGACATCTGTCAAACCCGCGCTGGACACGTCTCGCATGTTGTGCACAATGATACTGGAGCTTCTGGCGCAGAGTCTGGCAACCTCTCAAACTCCACGGGCGTGAGCTGCTCCACTCCGAGGCCTGCTGCGGGCCCCCTCCTCCTCCTCCTCCTCCTCCTCCTCCTCCTCCTCCTCCTCCTCCTCCTCCATGTCCGAAAGCTCCGCTCCTCTCCGAGTCTTGCTGGACATGGGATCGGCCTGATTTCGACTGGTACGCGCCGCTGCCCACAACTTTCGATGTAGCTTGGTCTTCTGGTCAATCAGATCCATTGGATGGAAAATGACGTTGCCATCCACTTTCGTGTCTTGGACTGGGACTGGGTGGGGCTTTAGACTGCGGAAGGCCTTGCCTAATGTGGATCCGTCGACGATCCGCTCTTGAAGCGTGCGAAGAGCATACAGTCGGGGCCCCGAAGAAGGAACCCTTTTCGTTGGGGAGGGGCTCCGCGTTCCTTAAGTGTTTCACAGCTTGCCTCAGGTTGTCCTTATGTTTTCGATAGGAAATCGAAGTTTAACTTATGGAAAAAGAGGGGCCTCGTTCCTTATTTAGGGTTCCTGAGGTCAACGCCCCGACTGACTGCATGGCTCGCCGTTGAGCTTGCTCGGCAATGCTGCCGGCGCTCGCCTCCAGAGTTTCCAGCCGATCAGTGCTCGTGCCCAAGTTTCCCAGATACAGTCGGGGCCCTGAAGAAGGAACCCTTTCGTTGGGGAGGGGCTCCGTGTTCCTTAATTGTTTCGCAGCTCGCCTTGGATGTTCCGTAGGCTTTCGATGCGAAATCGAAGTTCAACTCAAGGAAAATAGGGGCCTCGTTCCTTATTTAGGGTTCCTTAGGTCAACGCCTCGACTGTAGTGTTTCCATGCTTCCCATGTGATGGCCCCTTTTTCGTCAGCAGTAGCAAGATGAGTATGGTTAGATATGTCTGAAACGAATGGGAGCCCCGCCCTGATGATCATCCCAATATATTGGCTACTATTCTACCTTAGCCAGTGCCGCGCCAGACGCTGCAACTAAAGTGGGTTTGCGCCCAACAAGAGTTGGCATGGTCGACCAAGGGTAACTCTCTGAGACGTTGGGCTTCACGCGCGCGCTGTTCGACAAGCTCGGGACCTTGGGCTATGGATCGGGAGCGCTCAAGATTACTGGTGTACCTATTGGAGCCCTCGGGATCTTGATGATGCGTTGTGATGGTTTTCTCAGCTGCTTAGCCCATGCTGCGAAAATCTCACTAACCCCGAAATCCGAGCACGAGCACCTCCAGCGTGGAAAGCAAATGACTCATGAATAGCAGGCCGAACGTGTACAGAACACTGGGGAACGAAACCGGTTCGAGCCGAACGCAACGCCAGATGGAGTCGGGAATGGGGAGAGGGATCTGAGATATAGGGCGACGAGATCTATGCATATCCACTGCTCCTGGCCAGGCCAATCCTGGGCCCAGGAGCGGTGTATACGCCCTCCTGGCCTGGCCAGGGAGGCATATACACAGCTCCTGGGCCCAGGACGGGCCTGGCCAGGAGCAGTGGATATGCATAGATCTCGTCGCCCTAAGATACATCATGGAATTTTTGTGAGCCTGCAAAGCTTGGGGGAGCCATCGTCGAAAGACTCCCCTCGGGGAGGGGGCAGTTTTCCTCGCTGGAGGTCTGGCTCGGTGGCGGACTCGCGTGAACAGCGCCGTCCTCCAGCTCGGCGCTGTCCTCCCACGGGTCCCAATCATCATCTTCCAACCGGCCACTGCAATCGGTAATCGAGTCGAGGGGATGCCTCCCCAACTTCCGTGATGCTGTTCTCCTTGGCAGCATTGGGAGGAGGAGAGATGGTTGAGTCTGCGGCCTAGCAACCTGAGGCCCACTTAGACGGAATGGGCAACGAGAGGGTCAACATTTGATGCCCCGACCTTGCAAGTGTGAGGCACACCCGCAGTGCGTGCCCCATGGCACGTCTAACTTTGTGTCCCTGCCTCGAACGAAACACTGGGCGCTATAGCTCATGACTGCGCAATGAATGTAAAATCCCCTTGTGCCAGTCACACAAGTGTGCTCAAGTTCAGAACGCAAATGAACTCGTTTGATGCGATCAAAGTGCTTGTTGCGTGCCAGCTCTGCGCTAGAGACGCTCCAATCTCCCCAAGAAACTATCCCAGGTGCCTTCAAAGCAGTAGCACAAGCACCTACACGTGCAAGGCAGCCCTCATTCTCCCCTCGGAGCCCGCAGGAGAGAACGAGGACTACAACATCCACGTGACTATATCATCCACGTGGAGGGTGATTGGCGGGTTTCCGTCGAAAGCTTCGCACTGATGCGCTGCAGGGTCTGGGAAAGCCGACGCTCCACAGAAGCTCTTTGCTTGGTGGTGGCCCTCGGCAAGACAACCGCCCCCTTTCACTCGTTGGCCCCGCTGGCCGTCTTATTGGAGTGTTCCCTGCCAGACGGTCTAGCAGGGTTAGACACAGATCTGTAATCTAGCGACCGAGCTTTGCTGGACCACTCGTGAATATGTTGCTAATCGACGCGAGACTCGATAATGCCCCACGTGGACCTGGGAGCAATCCCACGCCTGCTCACCTAGTGCAGTGACAGTCGTCTCCAAGCAAACTCGACACTCAGAAGGATCCTCACTCTCCCTTCTCGTGTCAGTGTCGTCCTGCATGGCATTGGTCAAGACCTCGGGCGAACAGGACCCGACCCCTTGCACTGGCCGCGTGGCGGGCGCTGGCGAAGCTGCTGCATCGCGGCCCGCGCGCTTCGCCTCGGCGGCGGCAGCGCCCTTTGCAGCGGCGGCCTTCGCCTGGCTCCGCCTCTTGGCCTCGGCGGCGATCCTGGCCTGCCTGCCTGCGCCTCTGGCTCCTCGGCTGCTGCTGTGCGCCTGGCGCCGGCGCTGCGGGAGCCGCTCCGCTGCCCGCGCTCTCGACGCCGACCTCGGGCTCGCCCTTGGCCCCGCGTCGGCGCTCGGCAGCCAGGCGCCGCTCGAGCTGGTTCTGAGCCGCTGCCTCCTCCCGGAGCCATGACCTGCGGCCACTGCGGGCTGAGCCGTCTGACGAGGAGATGCACGAGCTAGCTGGTCAGGACCTGATGCTCTTTTCTAGTCCGCACCGCCTTTGCCTCCTTTTGGGGTGTCCTCCCGACTGGCCGCACGCCTGACACCTGGTGTACGTATCAGCTTCCTCCTTGCTCTTGCCGTTGCCCCCCTTTCCCTCGAAGGACGCCTTCTTGCCCATGGTGGGAGCCGACCGTCCGTGGTGCTGATACGCAACGCAGACTCGCCTCGATGATTGCACAATCTCACTCGTGCTGCCGACCTCAGACGCCTCTCTCGCCGATGCCGCGCTGGTGACCTCGATCGATCGCTCGTGGTGACGGTAACCACCGAATCCGGAGGCCCCCTGCGGGTTGCACGGCGAGGAGAGCGAAACTGACCGAGACCGGAGCCCCCGCGAGTGCAGAGTGGCGAGAGGACGAAGCTTGGAACCGGGGCCCCCGCAGGAGCAGAAAGGGCGAAGCATGGATCTGGTCGCCCTCGCGGGCTGGGGGCTCGGATCGACGGGAAAATCCACGCCTGCGCTCCCGAGCCACCGAGGCGAGGGAGGAGGAGAAAGAGGAGGGAGAGGAAAAGGAGGAGGAGGAAGAAAAGGATGCGGAGGCGGAGGGGGAGGAGGTTGATGTTGATATTGAGGCTGGGGAGCAGGAGGGGATGGAGGAGTGTGGAGGGGGGATGGGGGTCATCCACACCTGCAGCAGAGCCTTAGCATTGTAATGCCACCCGCGATGCCCAGTTGTTGGCGGCCCAGCAGCTGGCTGGGCAGCAACCAGCGCTGGCGCAGCCAGCCGCGCAGGCACCGGTCGCGCTGGATGCGTCTCTGCGACTTCCCCTCTCCGCTTCTCCCCGCCCCCCTTTTCCCACCCCATTCCTCCCCTTCCCCTTGCTCTCCCGCCCCTCCCTCTCCCCCTCCCCATTCCCTCCCCCTCGCGTTCCCCCCGTCTTCCTTTCCCTTTGGGATGCCAGGGGGAAGAGTGGCAGGGGAGGGATGGGGGACGGGGGGAGGGGGGTGGGGGATGGGGCGATGGCCTTGGGCATATGCGTGCCGACGGTGCAGCGGCCTGTAATCGGGGGTGGACAGAACCCCCAACAGTGACACGTCGATTAGTGAATTGTCCGTTTTCGGTTTTCGAGAGGGCGCCGTGGCCGTTATTTTCCGGGCTTGCGCCCGCCAGGTTTGGGCCCGAAGTCGTTTTCACTAAACCACGTTTTACTAAAGGGAGGTTTGTCCATCCCCGATGTAAGCAAACTTGGCGCCAAACGGCGCAAAGGAGGGTCTTGACGGCAGCTCCGTACAGACTCTCGATCAGATTGCCAGTGCTTGATGCGTGGATCTCAGCGCGAGAGAGGGGGGAAGGGACGAAGAATGGTACAGTCAACCCGTAGAATAAGGATGGGCATCCTTCCCAAGGGTACCTCTGCATCCCTGCCTCCTCGGTCTATCCTTGGTCACCTTCGTTGGCCGCGCTCCGCTCGAAAAGCTTCGAAATGGGCGTCCAGGGCCCTTTGCATCCTTACCGCGCAACCTCAAAGTACAGGCCGACCGTGTTGGGGTTTGGGGCGCCCCGCCAGGCGCCCGGGCCGGCTGCCTGGGCACCCGCTGGCGGCTACCCGCCGTCGCCTCAGGCAGCGGGGGCGGGACCCCTCAGCGTTTGCAGGAGCAGAACTCCAGGGCTGGACCCAAGCAGTGTTTTTGGCGATTTCGTGGGCCGTTCTCGTTTCGATCTCGTTCTGCGGCAAGGGCGGATTCGAGACAAAAGCGACGGAAAACGAAAGCAAAGCGAAAGGGAAAAAACACCGTCTAGGTTCAGCCCTGCAGAACTCCACGCCCTGGGTAGTCGAAGGCCAGACTGTCAGATTGGATTGGGCCCCAAGGGCCAATCTGGCCTGGCCAAGCTGGACGATTTGGGTTATTCGCCAGACTGGATTCGCGTGGGCTCCCTCGCCAGATCGCCCCCGTTTGCCAGATTGGGCCTGCCAGATTGGCGCCAGGTTGGCTTCGACTACCCAGCCAGGAGCGCCGGGCTCCGCGGTGTCGCTCGCCTTGTCCGCGCAGGAGTTCAAGCAGCGGCGAAGCGTCCCAGCGTGCCCACGGCCCTACCAAACCATGTTCCAAGAGCCTGTCGTGGTTTCCACGAAGGGTTCTTAGAACATTTCTGGCGGAGTCTGTCTTGTTTCATCGCGTCGGGCTTCTGTTCTAAGAACATTGCTTAAGTTCTTAGAGCATTCTTGGGTTCTCGGAGGATTTCGTAGTAGGACTCTGCCAGATTGGCGCCAGATTGGCTTCGACTACCCAGATGCCCTCCCCTCCTCCCCAGACCCCCGACGTAATGATTTTTTCATTACGTCGACCCCCAGAGGTCTTGACCCCTTCCCCATGACCGGCTTTGCATCCTGAGTCGTTTTTTGACGCTCCCGAGGCCCGGTGAGGGCCCCCGGAGGCCGAAAATTGTGAAAAACCTCCCGTCATGATTTTTTCATTACTCGAGGGGGTCTGGGTCCTCGGCGGCTCGCGAGGGGCCCCAGGGCCCGGCACTCGCCAGCTGCAGCACGGGCTGCCGAAACGGCACCGGCCGCCCGCCGAGGCGCCGCGGCCGCGCGCCGCGCCTCGGGCCACCTGCTCGGCCACGCGCAGAGTGGGGGTGGGGAGAGGAAGCCCTCCCCCCTCCCTCCACCCCCTTGCAGGGCTCGCTTCGATTCCTCCGATTCGATTCGATTCGATTTCGATGGATTCCGATTCCGACTCGATTCGACTTGGGATTCCGATCTGGGTTCCGATTCCTTATTGGAGGCACACTAGCCTGCCGATTTCTGCCGATCCGACTTTTCCCGACTCAGCTGCCGATTTCCGACGATCCGATTCATGTCGATCGCCGATCCGACTTGTCGATTCGATTCTGGGCTCTCCTGCCCTTGTGCGCGCCGCCAACCTGCGCCGGCGCTGCCGGAGGGCAGAGCGCCAGCCGGACGGAGGGCGCCCGGCACGGAGGGCAGGGCGCCCGGCGTGCGCGCGCGCCGGCCGCCGGCGGCACCGCGCCGACCGACGCGGGGCCAGCGGCGTCGGCCCGCCGCGCCTAAAACGACGCGAAGATCGGGACAAAATTGGATCGGGATAACTCGAAATCACTGAGAATCGGCGATGTATTGGGCGCCGCGGCCGCTCCAGAGCGTTCCGGAACGCTCTGAGAGCGCTCCGGAACGCTCTGGAGCGACTTATCCCGATCCTAGCCCTGTTTTAACAGAGGGCAGGGCGCCCGGCGTGCGCGCGCGCCAGCCGCCGGCGGCACCGCGCCGACCGGCGCGGGGCCAGCGGCGTCGGCCCGCCGCGCCGCCGGTGGCCGCGCCGCGCAGCACCCGCGGGGCCTGCAGCGCGGCCCCGCTCGAGGGACAGCAAACCGGTTCTCTTTGCACTGCGAAGGCCTTGCGGCCGTGGCCGCCAACCCTGAAGACGACGAAGACGAGAGGGAGGAGGGGGGGGCATGCAGGGGGAGGAGGAGGAGTGGCAGGAGGAAGAGGAAGGGGTGCAGGAGGTGGATGAGGGAGGAGGAGGGGGGGGGGGGGGGGGGGGAGGAGGAGGAGGAGAGAGGAGGAGGGAGGAGGAGGAGGGAGGAGGAGGAGAGGAGGAGGAGGAGGAGGAGGAGGAGGAGGAGGAGGAGGAGGAGGAGGAGGAGGAGGAGGAGGAGGAGGAAGAGGAGGAAGAAGAGGAAGAAGAGGAGGAGGCTCAAGGGACAGCAACAACATGTTCAAAAGAGGGTTCTCTTTGTACTTGCCAGGCCCCATTCGAGAAGAGTCCACCGACCGGGTTCCGCGTCGCGCGTCGGCCATCTCAGCGTCTGCCCCACTCGCTCCCGACCCGAGTGGAACTCGAGAGGCGCCAAGCGGCCCTGACGTTTGGCCAGCGGGGCCAGGCAGGTCGCGGGAACGGGCAAGCGCGCGAGCGCCCAACCAGCTCTGCAGGCGTGCCCCGAGGGCCCGATCGGGTGAGGCCCACCTGGGCCGACCGACACCCCGAAATCTTGATACCAAGTTTTTCGGTTCTGCGTGACGGCTGCGTTTTTTCTCGGGTGTAAGCTGCTTCTGGCCCCCACGGGGCCCGCATGCTTCTTCGACCCCTTCGATGACGAGGAGCACAGTTTTGCCAAGCTATCTACCCATGTGCTCTCGCAGCCGCGAGCAGGAGGAGGAGGAGGAGTAGGAGGAGGAGGAGGAGGAGGAGGAGGGGAGGAGAACGAGACGGACAACGAGGAGGAGGAGAAGGAGGAGAAGGAGGAGGGGAGCTTCCTCAGGCTTCATGGCGGCCTCCTACCGCCATCTGGGACCGTCTTGTAGGCATCTTGGGACCATCTTCGCCGTCTTCGAAGGCATCTTGGATCGTCTTGGCGGCAATGCAGCGCCATCCTGACCATCTGGAAGGCGAGCCTGGTCGTCTCTTGGAGAATTCTGTGGGGGCCCTCTGGGGGCTCTCTTGGGGCGCTCGGGCGATTTCAGGCTCCTCTTGGATCGAAGACGCCTACGGCGAATCACCGCCGCCCCCCGCCTTCTAGAATCGCCCATGTGGCCGAGCGTTGTGGCAAAAGCTCTGTCAAGGTATCGGGCCATGTGTTCCCCCAACCGTTGTGGAAACCCTTCGGGGAACACTTGGAGGAGGATGGCGGAGAAGATCAAGAGGAGGCGGAGGAGCTGAGGAGGACGTGGAGGAGGAGGAGGAGGAGGAGGAGGAGGAGGAGGAGGAGGAGGAGAAGGAGGAGGAGGAGGAGGAGGAGGAGGAGGAGGGGGCATCTTGGGAGCATCTGGGGACACTCTTGGGGCCTTCTGGGAGCTTCCTGGGAGCCTCTTGGACCTTTGGGGGGCTTCTCGGGAGCCTCTTTGGCCGTCTTGGTGGGCTCCTGGCCCGTCTGACGCAGTCGGAAGCCGTCTTGGGGGCCCATCCCGTCACCGTGCCTGGGCAGTGGGTCAGAATCCTCATGGATGCTTCTTGGTATCTCTGGGGAGGGCTGTCGGGGAGCCGCTGGAGGCAGTTTGGAAGGCATGTGGGAGCCTCTTGGGAGCGTCTTGGGGCTTCCTGAGGACCTGTTGAGGGTCTCTTGGGGGCCTCTTGGGAGCCTCTTGGGACTTCCCTGGGCCCTCTTGGGCACGCCACAGTTTGCCATGAGAAAGATTACGTTCCAGGAGAAGTCGGGTCCAGTCATCAACGCAGCCATGAGAGAAAAGGCCAATCTATGGGAGGCGCTTGCAGCCAGACTGAGAAAGATGGCGGCGTCGCAAGCACGTGGCAATAAGGTCGAGAGCTATGTGGCGGTGTCCGAGGCAGTGAGCAAGCTGAAGCAAATGATCATGGGCGGTTAGCTCGACATGTCAGTTCGTGTTCGCCCTCTGGGGCCCCTATTGGGGCGTTTCTTGGGTCGTCTTGGGCCGTCTTGGGGGCCTCTTGGGACATTTTGGAGGCCTTCTGGGCCATCTCGGCGCCCTCTTGACGGCCTTGTAGGCCCTCTTGGGCAATATGTAGGGCCTCTTGGGCCGTCCTGGAGCGTCGAGAGGCCGAGAAGGGAGAAACGCGAGCATCTGTCGAAAACCACCGGAGTTCAATGCATTTCGCCTGTCGGGGCCCTTTCGGTAGTGCGCTTGGAAGCTTTTGGGGGGCGCCTTGGGCCGTCTGGAGGCCATCTTTGACGTCTCGGAGCAAGATTGCTAAGGCCTTACGGCCAGTGCCGCCGACCCTGGATACCTCGGCCCTCGAGGGTGACGGGATGCGTGATAAGACGTCGGAGGTAAACGAAGACGTGGCGGAGGAGGAGGCGGAGGAGGAGGAGGAGGAGGAAGGGCAGGAGGAGGAGGAGGAGGAGGAGGAGGAGGAGGAGGAGGAGGAGGGGGAGGGGGAGGGGGAGGAGGGAGGAGGGGGAGGAGGATGAGGAGGAGGAGGCATATTTTGAGCATCTGGGGACATTCTTGGGGCCTCCTGGGAGCTTCCTGGGAGCCTCTTGGACCTTTGGGGGGCTTCTCGGGAGCCTCTTTGGCCGTCTTGGTGGGCTCCTGGCCCGTCTGACGCAGTCGGAAGCCGTCTTGGGGGCCTCTCTGGGCCGTCTTGGGGGCTTCGTGGGGCCGTCTTGGAGGATTCTTGGGCCGTTCTGGGGCCATACTGGAGACCTCTTGGGCGATCTTCGGGGGCTCTTGGAACGTCTCGGGCCGTCGGAAGGCCGAACAAAAAGAAAATGCCACAATCCGTCAAAAACGCAATGGGAAATCAATGATTTTGGCCTTCGGGCGTCCCTGGAGGCCCTCTTGGAGGCCCTCTTGGAGGCCTCTTGGGCCATGGTGGGCCATCTTAGGGCCATCTTTGGCCGTCTTGGTGAGCTCCTGGCCCGTCGGAAGCCGTTTGGGGGGCCCCTCTGGGTCGAGGAGGAGGAGGAGGAGGAGGAGGAGGAGGGGGAGGGGGAGGGGGAGGGGGAGGGGGAGGGGGAGAGGGAGGGAGAGGGGTCGCCCCCCCCCCCCCCCCACACACACCCTCCCCCGGTGGGGGAGGGGAGGGAGGGGCTTCGCCACGACTACGATTTCCTGATGTTTCGTGTTCGATTTCCTTTTATTTCGGGCGACGACGACGACGACGACGACGACGACGACGGGGATCCACGCAAGACGACGACACTGGAATGCGTCTTCCACACGCCGACAGGGTCGGCGGATTTTGGGACTCGGGGCCCTCTTGGGCTCCTTATGGAGCACCTTGGACCTGATTTGCCGAAGGAGGGCCAAGTCTGCTCGAAGAAAGCCCGAAGTACTGCTTTTTGTCTGCTTGTCCGCCCCGGTCGGGCAGGCCCGCGGACACGTCAGGGCCGAGAGCAGAGCACTCGGCGGCGGCGAGCCTGGCGACGGTGGAGGAGGAGGAAGCGGAGGACGAGGAAGATACTACGACGCGACGAGAAGACCAGAGGAGGAGGAGGAGGAGGAGGAGGAGGAGGAGGAGGAGGAGGACCAGTGCGAGCCTAAGACTCATAAGCGATTCTGCAACAAACACCCTCCCTCCAGGTTCCCACTTCATAGGTCCTTACAATCATCAATGCTCATTGAGGGACGGGCACCATTGGAAGACAACCATCTGATAATCCTGAACCATACCAGAACACCATTCCTGGGACTTCAGCGCCACGAGTACTTAGTCATGCCAGAACACTATTCCTCGGACTTCAACACCGCGAATCAGCCTGACTGTTGCGCCCTGGCAGTCTTACATTGTGCCCGGACACAATTTCTGGGAAGTCAGCCATAATAATATATGAAACGATTGTAACATTTGGACGAGTGTGCGCGGTGTTGAGGCGAACGCCACATTTCGAAAAGGAACCGCCCTCCACCCGTGAAACGCTTGCAGACGGGCGAGACGAATGAGCGCAGCGCTACGGCGAGACCCACATTTTGAAAACCACCCCCCCTCCATCCGTGAAAACCTTGCAAACTCTTAAGACGAATGCGCTCGGCGCTAAGGCGAGAACCGGATTTCAAATAATGTTCCAGACTGATGTTCAGCTTAAGGATCGTAAGTGGTGAGGGAGTCTCAGGCGAAACGCCCGGCCCGCCCTACCAACACGTTTCGTGGTGCGACAGGGGAGAGTTCATTTGTAAGGAAAATTGGAGGAGGATGGGGAGGTGGAGTGGGGAGGAGTACGAGAAGAAGTGGAGGGGGAAGGGAGCTGGATGGGGGAGGCAGAGGAGGAGGAGGAGGAGGAGACGACGACAGGAGGCAGCGACTCGGGACTAGGGGCCCTTGGCTCATCATTGTTCGGACACTTCCCCGTACTGGTTCGCCCATTTCCTTCGAAGCACCGGCCCCGGGCGACGCGCTTCCAGACACTGGCGTTCTCAGGCTGGCCCTCCGAGAGCAGGCAGAGGCCCGGGTGGTGCCCCGGCCGAGCGGGGGCGGCTGGGCCCAGACAACGGACGGGGAAGCGCGAGAGAGGAGCGGACGAGGGCTGAGAGATGGAGGAGGAGCAGATGGGAGAGCGAGAGCGGGAGGAGGGTGGGTGGGGGAGGACGGAGAAAGGAAGATCACAGGAGGAGGAGGAGAGATGAAGGCAGGAGGGAGGGAGGAGGATCGGGGAGGGATGGACGATGAGGGGGACACAGAACCGGCACGCGAACCCAGTGCTTGCCCCCTGCCCACCTCGCAGCACCTGGAGTGTGAGGGACATTGGGTCGAGGTCGAGGGTTGTGGGGGGCATCTCGTGCTTCGTAGTCTTTTTCCCAACCATCCTGTGGTGTTGGGTCCTCGTTTTGAAGAAACGGTCCCCGCGTTCCTTCTCCTCCTCCTCCTCCTCCTTCTCCTCGCCCTCCTCCCTCCTGCGTTCGCATGCCTCCCCACCACCCAGTTCGGCACACCCCTCACACGTTTCGTGGCCCCATAGGCAGCTCCACCGAAGGCCCCAGTGGCTGCGTTTGCACGCCTCCCCACCACCCATTTCGGCACACCCCTCACACGTTTCGTGGCCCCATAGGGAGCTCCACCGAAGGCCCCAGTGGCTGCGTTCGCATGCCTCCCCCACACCCATTTCGGCACACCCCTCACACGTTTCGTGGCCCCATAGGGAGCTCCACCGAAGGCCCCAGTGGCTGCGTTCGCATGCCTCCCCACCACCCATTTCGGCACACCCCCTCACACGTTTCGTGGCCCCATAGGGAGCTCCACCGAAGGCCCCAGTGGCTGCGTTCGCATGCCTCCCCACCACCCATTTCGAGCCACCACCCCTCACACGTTTCGTGGCCCCACCCCATAGGTGAGCCATTCCACCGAAGGCCCAGTGGACATGCGTTCGCATGCCTCCCCACCCACCCATTTCGGCACACCCCTCACACGTTTTCGCGCGCCGGCCCCCACAGGGTAGCTTCCACCGAAGGCCTCAGTGGCTGCGTTCGCATGCCTCCCCACCACCCATTCGGCACACACCTCACACGTTTTCGTGGCCCCCAATAGGGAGCTCCACCGAAGGGCCCAGTGGCTGCGTTTTCGCATTCCACCCATACCACCCCCCACCCCCCATTCGGCAAACACCCTCCAAAGTTTCGTGGCCCCCCCCCTAGGCAGCTCCCCCCCCACGAATAGGCCCCACTGGCTGCGTTCGCATGCCTCCCCACCACCCATTTCGGCACACCCCTCACACGTTTCGTGGCCCCATAGGGAGCTCCACCGAAGGCCCCAGTGGCTGCGTTCGCATGCCTCCCCACCACCCATTTCGGCACACCCCTCACACGTTTCGAGGCCCCATAGGGAGCTCCACCGAAGGCCCCATGGCTGCCGTCCGCATGCGTCCCGCACACCCATTTCGGCACACCCCTCACACGTTTCGTGGCCCCACAGGGAGCTCCACCGAAGGCCCCAGTGCTGCCGTCCGCATGCGTCCCCACCACCCATTTCGGCACACCCCTCACACGTTTCGTGGCCCCATAGGGAGCTCCACCGAAGGCCCCATGGCTGTCCGCATGCTCCCCACACCCATTTCGGCACACCCCTCACACGTTTCGTGGCCCCATAGGGAGCTCCACCGAAGGCCCCAGTGGCTGCGTTCGCATGCCTCCCCACACCCATTTCGGCACACCCCTCACACGTTTCGTGGCCCCATAGGGAGCTCCACCGAAGGCCCCAGTGGCAGGGTCCGCATGCCTCCCCACCACCCATTTCGGCACACCCTTCACACGTTTCGTGGCCCCATAGGGAGCTCCACCGAAGGCCCCAGTGGCGCGGTGCCTATGAGAAGAGGGGCCTAGTTTGCGTGCCCCCTCCTTCGTTTCATATCCGTGCGGTACTCGCAGCTGCATATGGTTGGGTCCTTCGCCAGGCTAATTTGTTCGCCCGTGGATGTGCAGGAACATTGGGCAGCATCATCTCGTGGATTCCACCAACGGGGTATGGATGAACCAGTGAAATCCATAATTAACCATCCAGCCTTGATGAGCCACTGCAAACCTAATTGAGCGAGGACGGACCACTCCAAACCAGAACGAACCAGGATAAGCCACCACCCGAACCGTGATGAACCACTCTAAACCAGGATGAGCCACCACCGAATTGCATGAAGGCACACAGTGTTGTCAATGTGAACAGAAGCACACATTCTGCTCGTTGAGAGCATATAAGATGTTCGGCGCATTCTCTTCTTTTGCCCTCCAGATATGATGAGCTGCCCAGTGGAGTGAGGATGGAAATTGAGGAGGTAGAAACTTACGTGGTAACACGTGATTTCGGTACCCTGGCAAGCACACACCATGGATTCACCACACCAGACCCCCCCGCGGACCAGGATGAACCACTCTCAGTAGCCCCTAAACAGGCAACAATCCCTGAGTTGCTCTAATCTACTGCCTCACCAGAGGAGGGCGAGAACGTTGCCACCTACCTGCGCATACTTCCTCTGCACCCTTCCCCTCTTCGTCTGATATGGTTCGGTATTGTCCCGTCCTGGGTGGTCTAGTCTTGTCGGGTCGCCTCTTGCTGTCTGCTTTCGTCTGGTCTGGTCTTGGGAGACCTGGTCTTTTGTTTTGACTGGTCTGGTCGAGCAAAGTGGGAGAAGGGAGAGGAAAGGCAGCAGCGGGGGAGAGGGGGGAGGAAGAGCATTCGGAGCGCCATGCTCGATATCCTCCTCCTGCGTCTTGGCGTTTCTCCCCCCTCGCGGGGCCATATGATGGAGACACTCGCGCGGCAGGGTCGGGCATGCGGAGGACTTCCCCCTGCACCGGAGGCCGCACCCCCCTTGCTCGAGCAGAGCCCACGGCGAGAGGCCGAAGTGCGCAGACCAGAACCCTCCTCGCTCGCTGTCTCTGGCTGGCTTCCCTCCCCCCACCTCCTCCCGTGCCCCCCCATCCATCCATCCCATGGGCTGAGCGAAAGGGGGGGATAGGGAAAGGGGGGGCTACGAAATCTGCTGCGTGCAGCTGGTTTCGGCCCCGCCGCCGGGCCCATTCCTCGATACATAGCCGCCCTTCGCTATCCCTGGGTAGTCGAAGGCCAGACTGTCAGATTGGCCCAAGGGCCAATCTGGCCTGGCCAAACTGGATGATTTGGGTTATTCGCCAGACCGGATTCGCGTTGGCTCCCTCGCCAGATTGCCCCCGTTTGCCAGATTGGGCCCGCCAGATGGGCGCCACATTGGCTTCGACTACCCAGTATCCCCCCCTTGACTTTGGACGCCCGAAATGGGTACGGAAAGAATGGGTACAATGCCCAACAACAAATGTTGCCCCAAACCAACAGCGGCCGCTGTTGGGCAGGCGGCCTTCTGTTTCGAATGGACACAGGCCGCGGGAGCGCGGACAGCGAGTCCTGTTCAAAATGAACAGGAACTGCTGTTGGGCATCGTACCCATTCTTTCCGTACCCATTTCGGGCGTCCAAATTTGCTATCCCCCCTTTTCGCCTGGCCCGAATCTCCTGCGTGAGCGGGGGCAGGCGACATCCCCCGGCGCCCTCGCGAGCGGCGCGGCCCCCACCAGCGGCGCCAGCCAGCCGAGGACCGCGAGCGAGCCGCCGTCTCGGAGGAGGAGGAGGAGGAGGAGGAGGAGGAGGAGGAGGAGGAGGAGGAGGAGGAGAGGAGGAGGAGGAGGAGGAGGAGGAGGAGGAGGAGGAGGAGGAGGAGGGAGAGGAGGAGGGAGGAGGGAGGAGGAGGGAGGAGGGAGGAGGGAGGAGGGAGGCAGGGAGGAGTGGAGGGAGGGGAGGAGGGAGGAGGGAGGAGGGAGGAGGGAGGAGGGAAGAGGAGGAGGAGGAGGAGCAGGAGGAGGAGGAGGACCAGCGTAAAACTCAAGAAGAGTGGACGACGCTCCCAAAGCACCTCGGCGGTCCCTGCGAGCACGCCTCCTGCACTGCGCGGAGCGCTGCGCATGGAAACGCGGGCGCCCCACGGGCCCGCAGTTCGGGCGGGCGCTCCGTCTGCCAAGAGGGAAAAACACACACAGACACAATTAATCCTCGATTCCCCAGAAAATATAGGAAAATATGGGAATTGGGCGGGAAGACAAAAACATTGAAAATATGGGAACATACAGTCGGGGCCCTGAAGAAGGATCAGGAGGGGAAAAAACACACAGACACAATTAATCCTCGATTCCCCAGAAAATATGGGAACATATGGGAATTGGGCGGGAAGACAAAAACCCAGAACATATGGGAAAATCTGAGGAATCTGTTTATTTGTGTGTATATATTTGTGTGTCCTTGGGCCCCTTCAGTTTGGGAGAAACGCCCTACACCCTTACAGTACAGTCGGGGCCCTGAAGAAGGAACCCTTTTGGTTGGGGAGGGGCTCCGCGTTCCTTAAGTGTTTCGCAGCTTGCCTCAGGTTTTCCTTATGTCTTCGATCGGAAATCGAAGTTCAACTTATGGAAAAAAAGAGCCTCGTTCCTTATTTTGGGTTCCTTAGGTCAGCGCCCCGACTGTACATCCTTCCAGTAGAGGAATGCGGCAAGATGGGGCTGTTGAAAGTTTGAGGAAGTGCCCTGCGACAGCGCCGCTCTGATAAGGAGTCGCCCTCCATCCGTCTGTCGGCTGCACACGCAACGTCTGGTCAGGCAACCTAGCAACATTTCCACGCGAGACCCCAGTCTGGAATCAGAGACGCCCTCCAACCGTAGCACAACTCGCCATGCGCTGTGCTATGCTTGAGGAAGTCTCAGGCGAGAGCCGTGTTTCGAACACGTGCCAGCCCGCTTCCGTGCAGTTCCTGTCTGGGTAGTCGAAGGCCAGACTGTCAGATTGGATTGGGCCCCAAGGGCCAATCTGGCCTGGCCAAGCTGGACGATCTGGGCTCTTCGTCAGACGGGATTCGCGTGGGCTCCCTCGCCAGATTGCCCCCCGTTTGCCAGATTGGGCCTGCCAGCTTGGCGCCAGATTGGCTTCGACTACCCAGCCAGTTTGGAATCAGAGACGCCCTCCAACTGTGACACAACTCGCCATGCGCTGTGCTATGCTTGAGGAGGTCTCAGGCGAGAGCCTCGTTTCGAACACGTGCCAGCCCGCTTCCGTGCAGCTCCCGTGTTCGAGCGACGACGGTGCGCGGCGCCGGGGCGAGAGCAACATTTTGAAGAGGGCCCAGCCTCCATCCGTGCGACTGCTGCACGCCTTTTTATCAGGAGAGGGAAAACACACACAGACACGATTAGTCCTCGATTCCCCAGAAAATATTAGAAAGTATGGGAAGTGGGGGGGAAGACAGAAACCCAGAAAATATGGGAAACTATGGGGAACATTTTCATTTGTGTGTATGTATTTGTGTGTCCTGGGGCCCCTTCATTTCAGACGAATGCGCGCGGCGCTGAGGCGAGATCCACATGCTTTGAAAGGTGGTGGCCTCCATCCTACCCTAAATAGCGTCGGCGAGCGCCCTGGCGACCCCAAATAGCGTCGGCGAGCGAAGCTGTGAAGGCGGTTGTGGGCGCCGCCATGGCGGAGCCACGTCTCGAAGGGGACCTGGCCTCCATGCCCGCAGTTGTGGGACACTCCAGGCTTCGGGATCGGAACTCGTGAGGAAGTCTCGAGCGCAGCGCCTGGGCCGGCCTGCGGACACGTCTGATGGAGCGACAGGCGCCAGTGAGAAGTTATGTACGATGGAAGGGGTAGGGAGGGAACGGGAAAGGGGACGGAGTCCCTGTTCTTCCTCATGCACCCTCATGCACCCCTTGACTCTTCTTCTCCTCCTCACCCTACCCTGCTCTTTCAGTCCTCTGCTGTCTTCCTCCATCCTCTCCCCCGCTTCCTCCCCAGCCGTCCTCCCGCTACCCTCGCCCTCGAAGCTCCATTTGGCTCTCTTGCCCCCGTAGTTCCCGTCCGGTGTCATACATCTTGTTCTCTCAGCTCGCATACAGTGAGCGGCTTGAACAAGGAACGCTTACTTTCCAAAAGGGGCTCGGTCGTTCCTTAGGCTTGCATGCGTTATTTACGGTTCCTTATGCGCTATTTGTTATGTACCGTTCCTTATGCGTTATTCCTTGGGATAAAAAAGGAGTTTCGTTCCTTATTTACTCCAGATTTTGTAATAAAAGGGAGGGGGTCTGGACCCTACAAGACAAGCCATTTCAGACCTCCCCCGTGGGAGAACCCTCCAAAACATCGTCTCCAGACCCCCCAGGCCCTCCAAGATAGCCTGGAAGAGACCCCCCCCGAAATGAGACCCCCCTCCCTTTATTACGAAATCTGGAGTACAGCCGGACCAAGGTATAAGATCGAGGTCGGTTCGGGGAGGGTACCCCAGTGTTCTTCGTGCTTGTTGGATGCCCTTGTGCATCCCGGGGAGGGTACCCTTGGATGTTCTGTGTGGCTGGGCTGGCGGAGGGTCTCAAGTCCTTGAGGGATGTTCTTCTGTCCCAGGTCCGACCGTATCGTTCCTTAGGTCAGGCCGATGACTGTACGTCTTGTTCTCTCAGCTCGCACGCGCGATCTTCAGAGCGCCCACGGCCGCCCCGGAGGCACCCGAGATCGCCACAGAGAGGTTGCAACGGCCGCCGGGCAGCCATTCGGGGGCCTCCTGCTAGCATCGGGAGCGACAGAAGGACGTACACGTACATGAATCCACGCTGGTTTCGAGAGCACGCGTTGCCCGAGAGTTCGTATCACGCGGCGCCGGTCTCGCGGATCGAGGGGCCGTGTGCATGTACATAGCTGGGCGCGTACGTCCTTTGTGGGCCTCCTGCTAGAACGGCACGAAGGTCGGGACAAAATCGGATCGGGATAACTCGACATCTCTGAGAATCGGCGGGTTTGGAGGATGCATTGGGCGCCGCGGCCGCTCCAGAGCGTTCCAGGACGCTCTGAGAGCGCTCCGGGGCGCTCTGGAGCGATTTATCCCGATCCTAGCCCTGTTTTACTTGCGGCTGCCTTAAAGCTCTCTTGGGGTCCTCCTGGACCGTCTCGCGGGCCTTTTGAACCGTCTTAGGGGCCTCCATGGACCGTCTGGGGGCCCTCTTGTTGGTATGTCTTGGGGCCCTCTTTTCGGGCCGGGCGAAAGGGGGGGATTGGGAAAGGGGGGGTTACGAAATTTGCTGCATGCAGCTGGTTTCGGCCTCACCGAGGGGCCCATTCCTCGATACATAGCCGCCTCCGGCGCCGGGAGGCGACGGGAAATCAGCTACGTGAGCTGATTCTCAAACCCCCCCTTTGCTATCCCCCCCTTTCGCCCGACCCGATCTTTGGGGCCTCCAGGGCCGCCTGGTGGCAATGCTGGAGGCTGCTTGGGCCGTCCCTGGCCTCCGAGGGTCGAACGAGGCGAGAGCGCCAAGATCTGTCACAAACCCTTTGGGGAATCATTGATTTTGGCCTCGGGGAGCGCCTCTGCGAGTTCTCTTGGGGCTCTCTTGGGCCGTCTTGGGGGCTTTTTGCGCCCTCTTCGGGCCATCTTGGATGCCTCGGGGAGCGCCCCTGCGAGTTCTCCTGGGGCTCCCTTCGGCCGTCTTGGGGGCTTTTTGCGCCCTCTTCGGGCCATCGTGGATGCCTCGGGGAGCGCCCCTGCGAGTTCTCCTGGGGCTCTCTTGGGCCGTCTTGGGGGCTTTTTTGCGCCCTCTTCGGACCATCTTGGATGCCTCGGGGAGCGCCCCTGCGAGTTCTCTTGGGGCTCTCTTGGGCCGTCTTGGGGGCTTTTTTGCGCCCTCTTCGGGCCATCTTGGATCTTGGACCGTCTTGGGGCCGTCTTGGCCCGTCTCGAGACGATCTTGAGCCATCTTGTGGCCCCCTTGGACCCCCGAGAAGGTTAAAAGGCCCAAATCATTGAGTTTCCCGACAGGTTTTGGTAGGTTTTTGGGCCCTAGGTGGAGTTCACCATCTTTGGTCGACGGATGTGGCGCCACTCCTGGCGTGGTTTCTGGGCGGCCCGAGTGGGGTTCAGAGGGGTCTGGAGTGGGGTCCGGGGGGGGGCCGAGAGGGTCCGGGGAGTCCGAGAAGGTCCGGTGTGGAGGCCAGGGTGGTCAGGTGGGTCCGCGGGCGAGGTCCAGGCGGCCCGAGCTGGCCCGGGAGGGTCCGGGGGGTCCGGGGCGGGTCCAGGGAGTCCGAGAGGTCCAGGAGGATCTGGGGGTCCAGCTCCTCCCCGTCCCCCTCCTCCTCCTCCTCCTCCTCCTCCTCCTCCTCCTCCTCCTCCTCCCCTCCTCCTCCTCCTCCTCCTCCTCCTCCTCCCCTCCTCCTCCTCTCCTTCCCCCCCCTCCCCCTCCCTCTCCTCCCTCCCTCCCTCCCTCCTCTCCTCCTCCTCTCCTCCCCTCCTTCCTCCTCCTCCTCCTCCTCCTCCTCCTCTCCTCTCCTCCTCCTCCTCCTCCTCCTCTCCTCCTCTCTCTCCTCCTCATCCTCCTCCTCCTCCTCCTCCTCCTCCCTCCTCTCTCCTCCTCCTCCCCCTCCCCCTCCTCCTCCGGGGGTCAGGAGAGTCCGATGGGGTTCGGGGGGTTCCAGGGGAGTCTCGGGGTGGTTCCGAGGGGGTCTGGTGCGCCTGGGGGGTCTGGGGGGGTCCGCGGGTGTCCGGGGGGCTCTGGGGGGGTCTGGGGCCAGAAGGGCTCGGGAGAGGAGGAGGAGGAGGCCGAGGAGGAGGAGGAGGAGGAGGAGGAGGAGGAGGAGGAGGAGGGCGGGGCCAGGAGAGGTCAAGGGGGTGGCAGTTCGATTGGAGGTGCGTCCTGTTCGGCTCCTGTCGATTCGGCGGGGGGGGCGTCCAGTTCTAGTTCGGGTTCAGTTTTTGTCCGGTTCCCCAGAGGTTCCCCACCGTCCCATTTGCACAGTGGATGTAGACGCAAGTAGCATACACCAGCGAACAGGTCGCATCCCCCAGCGAACAGGCCCACATACATTGGGACAGGACATGCACCGGCGATCATACCTTTGGGCCGGATCGACGTTATATGTCTAAGCAAAGCGTCGAATCCACAATGTCTTGGGAGCGACATCCACCAGCAAAACTCCCCAGCGAACATACCTACATAAACCGGCGAACAGGACCTATCTTGGGATGTGTTGGGCCCGTCTTCCGTCATGCCAATGCCTCCTCTTCCTCCTCCATTGGTCCTCCTCTCCCTCCGCCCTGTACTCTTTGCCCTGCTTTGCTCACTAGTTATCTTTATTATGTCCCTCCTCCCTTGTTCTTGATTTCTGCTGTCCCCTTCCACCCTGTGTTCCTCTTGCCCCTCCCATACCACCCTATTTCGTGCTACACCGCCCCATCTTTCTCTCGCAGCTCGTTGCGGAGACTGCGCATCACCATCGCTGACATTTGTCGCTAGCATTGCCGCCATCATCATTCTCATCGCAGGTTGCCCAGACAGCGCATATCGCCCAAGATGGTTTCCATGAAGACATCAGATGCCATCGATGGCCTCCAAGACGGCGCACGTCCCCAAAGGTCCCAAAGAGGGACCCAGAAGGTCCCCCAAGAGCACGGCTGGATTGACGGGGCATGACAAAACGCCTCCACGCGGGCAAACAGGACATGCACCAGCGAACAGGTCGCACCCTCCGACGAACAGGACATGGACCGGCGAACCAGCCCCCGTGCGAAAAGGGACGATGGTGAGCCTTTGGGTCGGTCCCAACCGGTTCGGGTATGCGAAAGTTCGCTCCTGTTCGGTTTGGATTTTTGATGCTCCCAGTCTTGGCACGGTCTGCTCCGGTCACGGTTCTCGGTTCTCGGTTCGGTTCGCGGCCACCATGTTTTTGCGGTCGCGCATGACAGCAGCAAACGACACGATGGTAAGGGGGGCGGCGTGGGCAGGCCATTCGGGTGCGTGAGCGCTTTGCTCCGCGAAGATTCCTATCAGCTAGACCCGCCTTCGGGAACAGCTATCAACGCGATGCCCGCGTCGTACTTGAAGAATTCAAAGAAGTGCGCGCCAGGTGCCGCGAAAAACCGCGGGCAACGGGCTACGCATCTTCTGGAGACCGGGGGGGGGGGGCAGCGGGGACGCGCGGGGAGGCGGGCGGGGGGGCGGGGGGCGGCGGGGGAGCGGGCGGGGGCGCAAACGCGCTCGGGGACGCGCGTTGTCGAGACAACGCAGAGGCGATTTCCAAAACAAATGACGGGATCGCGAGGTGCGCAAAGGTGAGCGAGAGAAGAGGAAGGTCGTTGCGACGTCGCTGGGAAACGTGATTTCCGGGGGGGGGGGGGGCGTTCGGGAGGGATGTTTTTGGAGACCGCCGCGAATTATGTCAATCAGGACATCTGGTGCCACGTCGGGAAGCAGAAGCTGCGCAGTGGGCGCAGGAGCGAGGAGAGCAGCTGGCACGAAACAAGAGATCGCCCGTGCCACGGGGGAAACGAAGTCGGCCGCGCACGGAGGATGACAAAATACGGTGGCTGGGCCACCACGACAAGGAGTGCGCCGGCTTGCTTGGGCGGCCACTGCTGGCGAAGGGCGCGCCGCTGCTCTGGGAGACCGCCTGGATAGGTCGCGGGGGCAAGTCCTGTGGGGGCATGCGTCGACGATTCATGGGTGGGCTCTTGCGGCAGACGACGATGTTGCACCGTTGCACTCGCCGAGAGTCATAGCGATGAACTTTCGCGCGGATGAGTGACATCTGACTGGTTGGGCCCCCCCGCCGCGCCCTATGTAAGTCGAGAGGGCGCCCGCGGTTCTTGAGCGGGAATCGGAAGAGACCGACTCCGATTGCGAAGCGCGCTCAGTTGCCGATCGCGCGCCGTCGTTGGCAGCGACGGCGCGCGCCGCGCAGGGCCGGGCCGCGGGCGCGGCGATGGCGGATTTAAGGGGGGCGCGGCGCAAGTTGGACGTCTAGCCACGCGGCCGCCGCGCGCGCGAAGGCGAGAGAGCTGATCGATTGTTCGGCCTTCGAAGAAGATGCCGCGCAACGAGACGAAGCGACTGGCAGAAAGAAGCCGCCGCAGGTTCTCCGAGGGGAAGGCGTGGAATAGAAAAAACAGGCAGCGCGGCTGGTGCCGCGAGGCGAGCGCGAGCGGCGCCGGCGGAGGCTGCGCCCGCGGAGCGCGAGTTCCGAAGGAAGGAGAGGCCGGCGTCTCGCGAAGAATGCGTGGCGAAGATACATGCTCGGACGGGAAACGGTGCAAAACACGCAGAGCATGGGCGGCGCAAGCGGAGAGCGCTGGACCGACGCAGCGCGGCGGCGACCTGGGCGACGCGGGGGCTGGCAACGCGGATGGGGTCAAACATTATTCGATCCACATCGCGCGAGGGGCGCCCGCGTCAAAGCACGACGGGATTCGTTCCGAAGCGGCGCGAAATGGAACGAGAGCGCTGGCGCGCTGCGACGTTCGAGCGGCAGGCGCCCGTCGATTTTCGGGGAGAAGGCAGAGACTTTAGAAGAGCAGGGGGAGCACGGCGCACTCCGAGAGAGGCTGCGTCCGACATGCGCGGAGGGGCCTGGGGTCAGACAGTCGCGCATGGAGAGCAGAACCGGAAAAGGAAGCCGCCGACGCGCTGCGCGCCAGTGCGCGGGGTGACTTTCTGGGAGGCAGGACGTTTGAACCGCGAACACGTGGAGAGTCCTCGGGCGAAGAAGATGGCCGGGGTAGGCTGCGAGGCGCGTGAGAGAAGTGGCCGAATCGGCGAGACGTCTGGAGGCAGAGCTCACGCGCGCGGCGCGCAGCGTGATTCTCTCTCCGGGCGCGGGCCGTTTGAATCAGAAGAATCAGATGGGACCATCGAGCGAAAAAGGGAGTCTGAGTGATTTGCAGGAGGAGGAGGAGGAGGAGGAGGAGGAGGAGGAGGAGGAGGGAGGAGGAGGAGGAGGAGGAGGAGGAGTTTGCAGGGGCCGCGCAGCAGGCGCGGCATGGTCGCGAGGAGGGTGGCCGGTGCGGCAAGACGCCCGGGGCGCGGGAGGTCGGCGCGCGCGGCGCGCGGGCGGAAGTTCCCGAGGCAGCGGCGCAGCAGCCCCGAGGGAGAAGAATAGCGCCTCCTCCTCCTCCTCCTCCTCCTCCTCCTCCTGCTCTTCCTCCTCCTGCTCCTGCTCCTGCTCCTCCTCCTCCTCCTCCTCCTCCTCCCTCCTCCTCCTCCTCCCTCCTCCCTCGCGCGCGACCGGTGCTCGCAGAGCGCAGGGGCCCGTTGGGTTCGCGGCGCGCGGCTGGCAGGGTCATCAGTTCAGTGGCGCATGCAGCGGGAGGCTTCCGAAGTCGGCGCTTGCCCTGCGGGGGGGGGGGGGCGCGTCGTGCGCCGAGAGGAGCTGCACTTTGAAGCGCACGTCCCGCAAGTGATTCCCGATCGGGCGACCAGCTGGGAGATGGAGTCCGCACTGGCGCCGCGCGCATCGGACGCCGCGAGCATACCACCAGGCAGGGGCAAGCAACGAGGGGAGAGGAATGAGAGGACAACGGCGCCGATGAAGGGAAAGAAAGAAAGGACAAGCTACAATGGAGGTTGGTGCGGTTGGTGGGGAGACAGGTTCAAGAATGCAAAGAGGTTGAACAGCGGGGCCGATGCGCAAACGGTGGAAGCACCACCAGAGACAACAGCACACCGCATGTGGCACGCCGCCGCGTTTGGGTCGTGCACCAGAAGCGTCTGGAACAGAAGTCATCGGAGTGCAATGTCTACATGTGTATATATACACACACGTATAGTTGAATTCGTTATCTGCCCCTTTTTTCCGCATGTTTTCCCACGCGTGCAAGTCAGAGGTTTGTTGGTGCTTGTTCGGGTTTCTTCGGGAGCATCTTAGGGTACTTGGGGGGGCAGCGTTGGTGTGTCGTGGGGCCGTTCAAGGTTTATGTTGGGTTTCGTGTTGGCGTCTAGGCGGCATCGTTCGGCTTCATGGTGGCCTTTGTTGGCAGCTTGGCGGGTTGAAGCGGCTCGAAAAACAGTTTTGCGTATCCCCATTCAGGGTCCTCTTGGAGCCGGGTTTCGGGCGTCGGGGGCCGTGTTGGACGCTTGCCGGGCAGTTTTGAAGTTGTATTCGGCCGTTTGGGAGTCTCCTCGGGAGCCTCTTAGGCCGTGTTGGGGCGATCTCAAACGCGTCCAAAACCGTTCTGGACGTTGTGAAAGCTGAACGTGCGAATCTCCAAAAAATATGCGTTTCCCCAAGTTCCCAATGGGAATGGGACGATTTGGGGGCGTCGGTGTGCGCTTGCAAGTATTTTGGGACGTGTTGGACGGGTCTTGGGCCGTCAAGATGCCATCTTGAGCGGTGTTGGCCGATGCGTCGGCGACTCGGAGTTGTTTTGGGCAGTCGCGGATGTCTTTGGAGCCTTTTTGGGGGCCGCCCGAAAACACCGCCCATGGCGCATTCCCACGGGGGCGTCTAGAGTCTGGAGGTCGTACAGGGCCATGAGGGGGGGCCGGGGGGGGCATTCTTGGTTTTGAGGCCCAGGGTGGGGATTATAGGACGCGCCTAGAGACCCACAAGGTGGCGGCGGATAAATGTGTGCACACCCGTCTGGCCGTGCCGAGGTTCTGCGGGACGTCGCCCGTGTCCGGAGAAGAACTCGAAGAGAGCCCCGAAGGGCGCCCGAAGACCCCAAATGACCGCCAAAACGAGCCCCCCAAGGCGACCAAGATGGAACAAAGACTGCCCAATCTGCTCGGGAGACGGCCCAACGGGCTCCCAAGACGGCCGAAAAGGCGCCCGCAGAGGACACCCAAGAAGCCTCCGGGAGGCACAAATCCAGTGATCTGTTGTTTGTTTAATTTCAGCACGGTGCGTTCGTCGGTCTTCAGACCGCCCAAGACGACCTAAGAGGCTCCCAAGATCGCCTCAAGATGGCCCAAGACGCATTCAGGAGTGTTCCGAGAAGGGCCTAGGACGGCCCAAGAGGGGCCCAAAACGACCCAAGAGGGCGCTCAGACCCCCAAAAGGGCCCCCAGAGGTGCTCCAGACAGCCCAGGAATACCTCAAGACAGTCCAACGGGCCCCCCCAGAACGCCCAGCCACAGCCCCAAGATGGCCCAGAGTGGCCAACGACGGCTCAAGAAGGCCCAAGACGGTCGAGCAGGCCCCCAAGACGGTTTGAGAACAGCCTCAAGCGACCACTAAGAGGCTCCAAGAGGAATCGCAGTAAGGTCCCACGAGGCCACAATCATCGATTCCCCCAAGTTTTCGTTAACAGATGTTACTCGTCTCGCCTTTTGGGGCTTCTGGCGTTGCCAGACCGCCCAACACGACCTAGACACCGCGGTGCTGCGCCCCAAGAGGCAGCCAAGATCGCCTCAGCATAGATCTAAAGGGGCATAGGACAGTCCAGGAGGCCTCCAAGACGAGGCCCCCCACATGGCTCTAATAGGAGTTCAAAACAAGCCCCCAAGCGGCCCCTAAGCAGCGTCCAGCCCAAGATGTGCCCAGAGACCCTCAATTCACTCGAAGCCCTCCTGAGGAGGCCCCCCCCAAGCGGACTCCCAGAGACAAACTGCCCTGATGTTCCGCACTTGTGTCGATAACCTTCATTGTTTCCAAGGGTGTGGTACAGGCGACTCAAGACGCTCTTCGAGGGCTCCTAGACTTCCCAGGTGCGCTTCCCAGACGGCCCAGGAGTTGCCAAAGAAGCCCCAATCTTACACGAAGCAGCATGGTCATGAAGCAGGCTCTCGAGCTCAGACCATTTCTTGTGGAATAGGGGACCGGACGCTGGAACGTATTCTGGCAGCGCCTCTCGGAGCTTTCGGCGTCCTCAGAGATGTCGCCAAGAGGTCCCCGAGAGGCTCTCCCGACTGCCCCAAGAGGACCCAAGCGGCCTCCGTGCGGCCCGCAGCCCAGGATGGGCCCACAGGCTACCAAGTCGCTCGAACCTGCCGCAGGAGGCCGCCCAAGCAAGCCTCAGAGGCCGGTTGCTTTGTGTTCTGTTGGGTTTGTCGATCTCTTGCCAGTGGTTCGTGGGGCCCGCCATACCGTCCGCGCTTCACCGTGCTCCCTTCACCGCCAGGACTGTGTCAACACTCAGCGCGACCACTTTTCAGGCGATATGCGATTACCTTTGCATTGTCAGTGTTCTTTGAATCCCATGTGATGGAAGAGGACTGATCGGACGCCCAGTGAGACTTCGCGTAAGCACGTTACGCTTACCGTTCATCTCGATTGTGTTTCCATCATGACGTTACAGGCAAAGTTGAGTTTCTCCCCTGCCTCATGATGTATCCTTCTCCTTGCACCTGCCGTTGCACCTGCCCATGCCCATGCCCTTCACCTTGTCCCTCTTCCCACTCCCCCCTCCCCGCTCTTCCTCATCCCCCTTTCTCCCTCCCTCTCCCGCTCCCTCTCTCTACTCCCTCCCTCTCCCCTCCCTCTCTCACCTCCTCCCCTCTCAGCCTCCCTTCCTGCATCTGTCTTTCCCCCTTTCTTTCCCCTCCCCCTGCAACTGTCCCTGTCGCTGTATCTCACTTGCACCTTCTCTCCACTTCCCCTGCGATCTCCTCCCTTCCACCCTCCCCTCCATCTCCCCTCCACGAATTCGCAGATGCTCCTTTCTTTGGAAATTCCATCGGTGCGGGCGGTGCCGCCTTATATACTTGGTGGCCTTCGGCTCATCCCGCCACTGGGCCAGATGCCTCTTGGATGCCATTTGGGTAATTACTCGCTGCGTGGAGCTCTCCATAGGTGCATCTCATGTTTTATGTCATGCCATAGTGAGCGTCTGTTAATGAGCGCACTGACGAGCAAACCGCCTGAGGCATCCCCACAAACTGGCCGCGAACGGGCCCGTGTGCTACCCCCTGGCGGTTCTCCTTAGGGATGTTTGTTGGGCATGAAAACGAGCAAACCGCTTGAGACATCCCCACAAATTTGCCGCGAACGGGCCCGTGATATACACCTTGGCGGCTCCCCTTAGGGGTGCTGAAGCCAGCGCCCCGCCTGAGACATCCTCAAAATCTGCAGTGTGTTGAGTGACTTCGACTATGAAAAGGTCTGAGTATGTGTAGGTCTGAGTATGAGTAAGTATGTGTATGAGTACGTCTGGGTATGAGTAAGTCTGAGTATGAGTAAGTCTGTGTATGAGTAAGTCTGTGTGTGTACGTCTGGGTATGAGTAAGTATGAAACCAGCGCCCCGACGAACACATCCTCCAGATCTGATGTAATCGCAGACGATGCTGGGCACCGAAACAGGGGCCAACCGCCTGAGACATCCCCCCACAAACTGGCCGCGAACGGGCCCGTGATATACCCCCTGGCGGCTCCCTTTAGGGGTGCTGAAGCCAGCGCCCGGCCTAAGACATCCTTCAAATCTGCTGTAATCGCAGACGGTGTTGGGCACCGAAACAGGCAACCCGCTTGAGACATCCCCACAAACTGGCCGCGAACGGGCCCGTGATATACCCCCTGGCGGCTCCCCTTAGGAGTGCTGCAATCAGCGCCCCGACTGTGGCATCCTCCAAATGTGTTGTAATCGCAGACGGTCTTGGGCACCGAAACAGGCAAACCGCCTGAGACATTCCCACAAACTGGCCGCGAACGGGCCCGTGATATACCCCCTGGCGGCTCCCCTTAGGAGTGCTGAAACCAGCGCCCCGCCTGAGACATTATTTAAGTCTGCTGTAATCGCAGACGATGTTGGGCACCGAAACAGGCAAACCGCTTGAGACATCCCGACGAACTGGCCGCGAACGGGCCCGTGATATACCCCCTGGCGGCTCCCCTTAGGGGTGCTGAAGCCAGCGCCCCGCCTGAGACATCCTCAAAATCTGCCGTGCGTTGAGTAACTCAGACTATGAGAAGGTCTGAGTATAGGTCCGAGTATGAGTAAGTATGTGTATGAGTACGTCTGGGTATGAGTCAGTCTGAGTATGAATATGTCCTGCGTACGAGTTAATAGGTGTATGTGCACGTCTGGGTATGAGTATGAAACCAGCGCCCCTACTGACACATCCTCCAAATCTGCTGTAATCGCAGACGATGTTGGGCACCGAAACAAGCAAACCGCCTGAGACATCCCCACAAACTGGCCGCGAACGGGCCCGTGATATACCCCCTGGCGGCTCCCCTTAGGAGTGCTGAAACCAGCGCCCCGCCTGAGACATCCTTTAAATCTGCTGTAGTCGCAGACGATGTTGAGCACCGACACGGCAAACCGCTTGAGACATCCCCACAAACTAGCCGCGAACGGGCCCGTGATATACCCCCTGGTGGCTCCCCTCAGGGGTGCTGAAGCCAGCGCCCGGCCTGAGACATCCTCAACATCTGCCGTGTGTTGAGTAATTCCGATTATGAGAAGGTCTGAGTATATGTATGTCTAAGTATGAGTAAGTACGTGGGTGAGTACGTCTGGGTATCAGTAAGTCTGAGTATGAGTAAGTTTGTGTATGAGTAAGTCTGTGTATGTACACGTCTGGGTATGAATGAGTCTGAGTATGAGTAGGTCTGTGTATGAGTAAGTCTGTGTATGAGTAAGTCTGTGTATGAGTAAGTCTGGGTATGAGTATGTATGTGTATGAGTACGTCTGGGTATGAATAAGTTCGAGTATGAGTAAGTCGGTGCATGAGTAAGTCCGTGTTCTGGGTGTGTCCATGTTCTCTGGAGTCGGCGGCGTCAACAAAAATAACAAGAACCCCATCTTAGGATATTTGGATGCTTCTTGGAGGCCTCTTGAGGGAGCTCTTTGGGCCCCTCGTGGGCCTTTTGGCCTCTTGGAGGCATGTTGGGGATCATGGGGAAAACATTCGGGGAAAGGGCTTCCCAGGCCACTCTTGGCGTTTTCGAAGGCCTCCTGGAGCATGTTGGGGCCCTGCTGGGCAGTCTTGGAACTCTCTTGGGCAGCCTGGGGGCCCTATTGGTGACCTCTTGGGGGCATATTGGGCCGCCTCGGGGCGATCTTGGGGGCCTCTTAGGCCGTCCTTGCGTGTCAGAAGCCCGAAAATGCGAGTACGCTAAAATCATTCAAAGCCTAGGGGGGCACACTCTAAAGTGAGCTGGGACAACGGCGAGAGATAGCGAGCGTTTGTCCGTGGCCGCTTGGGCTCAAGCGGCCGGCAGCCAATATATGACTTTGCCCCATCGCGAGGCATACTACTTGCCATCGAGACCGAAAACATCCTTCGCTTGAGATGGCCCGTCGCTCCCGCGACGACCTCCTCCGACTGGGACTTCCGTTACTACGGTACAACAGAGCTGGAGCTGCGCTTCGCCCAAGGCGAAGCTTCTGGTCGGGCCTCCCAGTTTCCTTCAAACTTGGTAGCGGAGCTGGCTTATGGTGGTGAGCTCTCGCTCTAGCCCTCACCATCCACGGCATTATCTGGTGGACTACACATCAGGGCGCATTGGGTTTGCGCGGAGGAATGTACACAACTACGCACAACCGCAAGAACACTTGCAGTGCTATTTCTGCTCTCGCGGAGGCCTCTTACTCGAGTCCTACATCCATGCGACACTACACTCCTGGAGTCCACCCACCGAATTGTTTTTTCGAAGATACCATGCATGGCAACATGCGATACGATATTGCGCCGCCTCCACCCACACGCAGGCGTACAACAAAACACCACAACCTCCAGCCACCAACATCCGACCGCGACCTACGGGGCCATTGGATTGGTATCACTATACTTGGTTCTATGTGGGTTGCTATCGGGTGTGTCGTGGGACACATGCGTTGCGGAGACGGCACAAAAGCAACCAGCCCCCACTGGGACCCGGTCAAGTGCCTTTCCGCGAATTCGCTCGAGAGGTACATGCCTGGATCAACGTGACCACAGGCAAATGACGCCCTCCCAACAAGCTGCAGCACTGCAGCGTGGTTCGGGAGGTCTTGCACGGATCATAGCCATGAGAACCCCCCCCCCCCGCAGTCATAATGTTTGGCGTTAATGGTGTCACCGATATGACGTTCCTCCATGGCACGAAATTTGAGAAGTTAGAGGAGGAATACCAACTCAATTCGGGAACGCCCCCCATCGACTTTCGAGTCCATGCGGGAGAACCCATCGACCAGACATAGGCGCGCTTCGAGATAGCCCGCTACGAGGCTAAAACGGCAGGCTTTAACATCTCCAACTTGCAAATCCTAACAGTTATTCTGTGCGGAGCCTGAGGAGTGGGGGCACCAACTCCTGCAGCCACTCAACCACCAAATGCCCAGGAGTCAACACATATTGACTCTCTACTTGAACGCGTGCGGTCATACGCTCACATCGGTGGCATCCTTAGCCGCGGCCACCGTGCCGAAACCTTTGATGATGAAGCCAACGTAGGGCAACCTGCTACAAAATTCTGGAATGGCGATCCGCAACCAGCGGATGCCACCGCACTATTGGCCCAAAATGGTGGTCCAGCTACGGGGTCGCAAGACTCCTGGGCCAGATATCAGGGACCGTCGTCAACGGCGGCTCCTGCATAAGCCATTACCCCTGTAGGCTCAGCGGGGCAACCCGCTGAGTCTGCCTTCGATTCCGGAACCGACACCGACGCGTCATCAGACGACGAAGCGACTGCCCGAGACTATTCCGACATGCCCACGTATTTCACGGAATACCAACAGGCTCAATGGTTGTTTCTGGGATATCAGAAACATAAACGCAGATGGAGGCGGCTCATGAAGAAGCCAATCCGCGAGGCACGACGCACTATCCGACGGGCACTTAGGGGAAAGGGCAAGGGTCGAGGCAAGTGTAAGAGCAAACGACGGCGATTGCATGGCAGAGGTAAGCTAGCGTTCCTGGCATCTCTTACTGGACCACAGCATGAATAATAATTCCTGGGCGCAGGCAGGGGCCGCAGGCGCGCCTCAGGAAAAGAAAGGGGGCGTCGGGGCAACCCGAAATATTCTAACGGTAAAACCATGGAATGTGACATCTGCCACAGCACACAACATTTCCGCCGTGAGTGCCCCCTGGGCGATGGGAGGGGCAGGGGCCCGTCAATGAATGCATTTGGCCCATGCCGATTCGGACATGCAGCGCATGGACTGGGAAGCGCCATTGGCCGACCCCACCGACATTCCTACTGCAGCGGTTAATGTCACGGCTGCCAGATATCAAAGTGCCAGCGTGTCCCTCGAGAGATTCGCCGATGAGCTCTTCGAGGAGATATGCGTTGGCCACGACGGGATCAACCAGGCAGAATGGCTTGGGATACCCATCGCGGGGCAACCTGCACATATCGAATTTATTGAGGATTTCCGAATACCCGCCGATGTAGATCACGACGCGGCGGGGGCATCTGCGGATTCTAAAGCCACATATTCCAGTGGCGCAAGAGGAGATTCACATGATGATTTATCCCCGGGCCATTGGCAACCAGACAGACATAGGACTATATAACGATGATCCTCTGCAGGGAAACCCGCGAGATGCTGGCGACATTTCAGAGCGCATCCAGCTCGAGCTTGGACATGATGAAGATCATCATGTCACGTTCGCGGCCCATGGGCGGTGTCCGAGCCGCCGTGAGCGATCAGCTAGCCGCCAAGTCTGGAGTCGCGCTAATCGCTCAGAGGATGACGAAGACGAGTGGGAAGCCGAGGACGGGCGCATGCAGCGTCGCGGTCGCGTCCGCAGCCGCTCACGCGGGCTCGCGCGCGCTCCAGCGGCGCCCGGCGCCCTCGCCCTCCTGGCCCGAGGGCCCCGAGGATCTCGCCGGGGCGCTCGCGGGGAAGCCTGCCTCAGAGGGGGAACCGTTCAGCCGCGCCCAAGGCAGGAGGCTTACAACGCCTTATCAGTCATGGCCATCATGGGCTAGCTCGCCAGCGTATACCTCCCAATGCGATGCAATATTGGCTCGACCAAGGCTGGGCCGAGCATGGCATTCGCCATTGGCATTCACTTCGAAATTTTGAGCGGAACGGCGAAGGCAAGATCGCCCGCACCACCGGGGGCGAGGGCGCCAGGGCACCGGATAATTTTCAAAGACGGGACTTTAAGAGGCCGGAAGGATTACATGGGCGTCGCCCGCCCATGCGAATCTTTCGCCGACCACAGACCTAGGTGTCCGATGAGGCGTCCATCAAGGAGCCCTAACCTCGGGGGAACCCCATGGGTCTGGCCCCATGTTGATGGTCTGGGTCACAGCGTGGACCCGACCAATCATCCACCTGCAGAGCGTTTGACTGAAGCTGACTACCAGCCGATTGCTGAGAGAGATACCAGTCGGATCGAACGAATATGGGAGCACCTCGCCCCGAATCGCCTTCTGAAAGTATACAATCGAGAATCTCACGCGGGGCAACCCGCGTCTTCTAAACAAGATGGTGATGCCCAGCCAGAAGGTGATGAAGGGGCTGGTAACCCTGTCCTTGCCAAGGTAGTGGACCCCACCGAGGCCGCTCCTTCCGGGTCCGACCCAGCGTCTTACTCGTATTACTCCGACTCGGCCTACACCTCCGACGCGGAAGTTGTTCACGACGCTGACACAAAAACAGATGAGCATGACAAATAACAGAAGATTTGGATCTCACCCCAGGCAGCGAGATCGCCTGCCATTGCAAATGGGGCAGGTTGGATAAAAACCCTTGTCATGAGAAGGGTGAGAGCTGGTAGATGCGGCATTGGTTGCAAACGCAAGGCCAATATCACGAAGATGACGCGCAAAAGGCCGGTTCTGCCGACTACCCCCGGCGCCGGGGAGCTTACCAACCTCCAGCGGGGGCGCCCGCAGTGGAACAGCCAGAAGAACCTTCCCCAAATTGAAACCAGGGGGCAAGGTAGCTCTATCCCCATCTCCGCACTCATTAAGCTCGCAAAGGTCGCTCAAACCTGACCAGCTAGCGCCGCCGCCCAAGCAGAAGAAGAGGACCAGTCCAGATGACGCCGATCCCGGCGGCAATAAGTCCCGGCGTTCTGGGGGGAACCTGCCGAGAGACATCGCTCCAGAGGACCAGCAGTGGCCGCTTCAGCAGCAGCATTTTAAGGCGACAGCACGCCTACGCCAAAGGATCCTGCATGCCCGCGCGGCCCGACGCCTGGCAGGACTCACAGGACAGGCTGGACACCATCACTGGATGGATCATCCAAAGAAGCCTCCCCGTCAAAGGACGGCGCTAAGTTCAAGGCTTTGGAGAACCTCAAAGGCATCAATAGCAGCTCCAAAGATCGGTCAATGCCAGTACTTCGACATCCGCGAGAAGGGCATGGCATCTGGGAGCGCCACCTCATCGGCTGCGCCGGCAGCGCCCGCAGTGCCTGAGCCAGTAAGAATGCATGGCGAACCAGTCGCTGCTCTTGCTGGGCAACCCGCCGTTACCCTCGAAGCGCGCGAAGAATACAGGCGACATTGGGAGAACCTGGGCGCTGCCAACCAGATGAAGATCAACCTGGCCCACAGGCCCTTTAATGACGACGGGTCTGAACGTTATGTCGCGGTGCAGTGCAACACCCAGCGTACTGCTGTACATCCCGACAACGAGGCTCGTCCACGTCAGATCGCCTGCAACGCGTTGCGGAGAGAACCTGCCCTCAGTTATCAATCCGAGAATAAGTATATGAGGGGGATCCTTGAATGTGCGAACATCAATACTCGACGAAAGGACAAGCGTGAGCGTTCGGAATGGCTCACCACCGCCACGCGTCACAAGCCCTGCCATCTCGACCCGCTTCCTGATAGGCTCGTCACAACGGGCATTACCTACGACGAGTACGACGGCTGGGTAGAGGTTGAAGACTCACTCAACACTTGGCCGCCCGAAGGCTATGAGAGCCGGCATAAACGCCACCTGGGAACTGCCAGGAGGTGCCTTCGCAGCCGCCATTGGGCCTATCAGGTACTGGCGGTGCTGGACCTCTGCGGCATACGTGACCATCCAGGCATGCAGAAGAACAGGCTCCAGGTAACGAAGCTCAAATGCACTGGGGAGTCTCATCCGACGTACTTTTTGCGCCCAAGCAATGGGCATAGCAGCCCTGGCACAAGGTGCCACAAACCCTTGTGCAAAAGGGCAACTGACTTAACATCGCGAGGGGCGCCATGCCATTTCATACATGGCACAAAATGGCTCAACATGCCGAACACATTCCACTCCGGGCCGTCATGCCGCGCCGATGATACTGGCAATGGAATGGGCGGGCAATTTGTTCATGGATGCCCATATTTGCTTGGAGATAACAGGGGCCAGTCAGGCCTGCGCATAGATTTCGAAGTATTGGTTATGATGGGCCTCAGGAGCCTATTTCGTGACAGTATCTCAGTTTGGCGTTCCGCCAACGATATTATTACGACGGCAGGCCGGGAAGGCAGGATCCCGCCTTGCCAAATTTTCAGGTCATAGGTATCTTGCCCAACAGGACTCAATGTAGACGTAATCGAGTTGGACAGGCGTGGACCAATCTTCTATACATCGAGGACAACGCGCGGGGCAACTTGCGTGCTCATAATATTCTTCCCGTCCTGCTACAAGATTGCATACGACGCATCAGCGCTACAGAATTGGATGCTACCGAAGACCCCCTATACCCTGAAGGCCCCCGAGCCGACGCCCATGCAAGGGGCCGAATTTACTGCCATCTTTATGGCGCAAGATGGCTGCCAAGCGGCGGCACTTGCAGGGGGGTTAGATGGATCATGGATTCAGGCCCAGAGTGCGGACTTGTCTGGTATGACATCCAACGGGATCACGCCCATAGGCGGATTGTATGCAAACTACCCGTGGCGCGCCCAGGCGCAGCCGCTGCCAGCACCTGCAGGGCAACCTGCGTCGTTCGCGCCCATGAACAGGGCCACGACCCTATTAGGGACTCCACAGAGTGCTGGGAGTACCAACAGTCTGCAGACCAGGCTCCAGAGCATTAGAATGGACCCTCAGCTCTATCAGGCCTTGCAAGCGACATCGCAATTGCATCGCCACGTCCACTGCGGGGCAACCTGCTATTTCTGACCATGAAGCTGCCCAGAGGGCTGAGAGCATGGCAGGTCAGCAGCAGTGGATTCACAGGCAGATGCGCGAGGCCATGCAGAGCATGCGTCGGGATGGCATTGACCTCCCGAGCGCTGGCTGGACACCCCCATGGGAGTATATTCCGGATCCGAACCAATCATCTGATCATCCCAATCGATACGGGTATGTTCCAGCATTCTTCAGCCACCCGACGTACGATCCAACGGCTGCTGCACGGCCAGCTGCACCACCGATGGATGCACCGATGTTCCCTGGCTATTACGCCCAGGAGACGGGCAACCCACGCTGGTTCTCAGCCGGACAACCCGTATGTTCGGGTAACAGCTGACAGCCTTTTCCAGCCCCAGCTGACGCGCGGAGCCGGGTGCGAACCCAGAGTGCCAGGCCAAGTACCTCACTGCGGATACTTGGCGGCCCTCGTGGACCCTGATGTAACACACCATGGCCCTGGGTTAGTGGCGCCATCATCCATGGGAGAGCTGCGTCCCAAGATTCTGGCCATCCACGAGGCGCAGCAGGCCAATCTCACCATGCAATTGGCTCGCCAACGTCGCAATCAGGCGCGACGGGCACGCCGTATGATGGGCCGTGCGTGGCAACCCGCTACTCCTGTTCCTGCGGGGATGCCTGCGTTCAACATGGCATCATTGGCAGCCGCGGGATCACTTCCTGCAGCGCAGCAGCCAACGGCCCCGCCGATTCAATGCGAGATTGGGTGAGTCCACGCTGGAGCGACAGACGCGCATCAGGCCATGGGCAACACCGCCAATCATCAGTGCCGGTGATTGTAGCAAGTGTGCCAGTTGCCTGGATAATTTCGCACGTCACGATAAGGTGTGGAGGCTTCAGCGTGGCCACATTTCCCACGCACAATGCTGGGATCGAGTTGCCCCCGCGCACGTGGGCCGACAGCTGGCAGGCACGCTGGCAGGTGCCGCGAGTGAGGCGCCCTGTGCTATTTGCCAGGGCGTGGGCCTCATCACAGCTGAGTTTCATTGCGCCCTCGCTGGAGGTCACACTGCAGAAAATCGTCATGAAGAGATACTTCGCAGGGCCAATGAACTTAGAGGCCTTCGTGAAAAGCTCAGCCGCATCACGGCGATGATGACAAGCAATACAGCTGCCGCGCCCACACCTGCAGGGCAACCTGCGTCATCATCAAACGTGGCACAGGCAGCAGCAGCTACCACGCCTGCCACAGATGCGCCTATGCCGCTGGTAGCCGAACCAGCAGATAATGCAGGGACGCCTGCTGCAGCAGCAACAGCGGGGTTACCTGCCAATGATCAGCGGCTGGGGTACATGAGGGCCACTGAAAGGAGCTCGCAGTGGCTCCAAGCACCATGCGGCAGCATGCCCTATGGGCGTTCGCTGCGAAACCAGCGTAGAGCTGAACACCCAGTGAGCGCGCGCAGCGGCACCAGCGCCAGATCAGAGCGCGATATGCTGCACGCGGTGCCGATGGTTGACACGGATGGGCAGATAGCTATGCGTGTTGGCGAAGACGTTTTCAAGAACATGCCGCTCTCGTCGCAGCATCCCACATGTACGACGAGCACCCATTGTCCTGGATCTTCGAGAAACGTCACAGAAGAATAAGCACGAGGCTACATGAATGCCTTTACGTCCTTGACAAGGAACGATTGGGTGCTGGAGCAGAGACGCCGTAAAGGCATACACGGCGCGACACTGTCCGGCGTGCCACTGATGCTTGGAGAACGCCACGAGCTGGCCCTGGCAGCGAACAGTGGGACCATGGTAGATGGTACTCTGATTATCCCACTGGACATCGGCAGCAACATTAATATCATTGGTCTAAAGACTGCACATACATTCGTCCGTGTGTTACGCTCCTATGGAAACGGCATCAAGAAGCTGAACTTATACGAAGAGGCTGTACGTGTCTGGTGCGGGGCATGGCGCCGCTATCTGTGACAAGTCATTTCGCTGCAAAATCGCATGCAAGGAGAAAGGAGATCCTGCGGGGAAACCCGCCGTGGCCAGGCTGGACACCTATTCGGCCAACGCGGCTGAAGGTTCCGGCGAGAACATTCCTGCCATCCTGGGTCTAAGGAGCACGTCCAACACGCGGGCTATCCTGATCTCGGGGCAGGGACACGAGGAGATAATCATTCCAGGCTCTGAGATGTATAAGCTCCTCCTTGGACAAGGCGCCAGAGTACTTGATCTGATGGGGGCGCCCTCAGGGCACCTGGCGATGAAGGTCGACGAGTACGGGGCCGCAACGGAGGATAATGGCTCAATGGCATTCACTGCAACAGCCAATCCTCGCTGCGAAGATGCACTTTTCTCTCGTCAAGGAGGCAGCTGATGCAGAGCCAACAGCAGGGCAACCAGCATCGAGCAGCGAGGGGGCACCCGCCACCAACGATGCCCATACATACATGGTGTCCCAGGACACCAAGGGTATGTGTTTCTCCATCGATGAGGATACATTTGCTTACGCGATCCAGTCCTTGGTGAACTCTCTTTTCTAGAAAGAGAATTAACTCTACCCATCCCCCCGGCGTCGTCGGCAACCCCTTCCGGGCATGTAAATCATATATGATTATGACAACATGTCCATCCGAAATATGAATTTACATTATCCCAGGGGAACCCGCATCGCCCCCCCCTGAGGTCCCTTTGTAAACGACATGGCGCGGAGACATTTTTTGCTCGAACATAAGACATGTTCGCGAATCTGTCGCAGAAAACGAGACGAAGTGCGCGCGCGCGTCGTCGCGCGCGCATGCCGACATCCGTCGAAAACTTTCGGTGTCGGAAGGATTCCGCAATCAAGTTTTTCTTCTTTTTATAATTAAAAAAGTTTCATATATATATATAGAGCATGCAGAGGCATGGGGTTTCGCAACGCTGAATTGCCTGCGTTTCTTTTCTCCTTGTTTATAAAAGATTGCGCGCGAGCTCTTGCGAAATCTTTTTTATATTATTATTATTTTTTTTTTTTTTTTTTTAAAAAAAAAAAAAAAAAAAAAAAAAAAAAAAAAAAAAAAAAAAAGTTTCCAGATGTTCACGCAATGCTACCGAACGGGCTTCGCGCGCGCACGTCGAAATCTGTCGAACGCCATTGCGCGCGCGCCGTCGCGAGAATCCCATGCAAACAAAAAAACGGAAGAAAGTGCAGGCGCGCTCGTCGTCGCGCGCGCATGCCGAATTCTTTCAACACCCATCGGTTTCGGAAGGATTTTCAAAATCGCGTGTCCAAGACATTTACAATAACACAAGGTTTCGCAACACATATGTTCAACAAAAGTGCGCGCGCACTTGCGTCGTCGTCGTCGTCGCCGTCCTCCCTCCTCCCGCGTCGTCGTCGTCGTCGCCTACGTCGCCCTCTGTCTTTCCTCGTGTTCGTCGTCGTCGTCCTCTTTGGCGTCCCGATCGTTTCCGTCTCTGTCGCCGTGGTCGTCCTTTCTCCTCTTTCTCCCTCGTCGTCGTCGTCCGTCGTCGGCGTCTCGTCGTCGCCCCTCCTGTTTCGTCTCCGTCGTCGTCGTCGTCGTTGTCGTCGTCGTCATCCCTCCTCCCTCGTCGTTGTTGTCGTCGGCGTCGCCGTCCTTCCTCCTGCTTCGTCGTTCGCGTCGTCGCCGTCCTCCCTCTTCCCTCGTCGTTGTCGTCGTTGTCGTCGTTGTCGCCGTCGTCGTCCTCCCTCCCCCCTCGTCGTCGTCTTCGTTGGCGACGTCGTCGTCGTCGTTGGCGTCGGCGTCGTCGTCGTTTTCGGCGTCGTCGATGTCGGCGTCTTCGTCGTCGCCGCCGCCGTCGTCGTCGTCGTCGGCGTCGTTGACGTTGTCGTTGTCGTCGGTGTCGTCGTTGTCGTCGTCGTCGTCGTCATCGTCGTCGTCGTCATCGTCGTCGTCGTCGGCGTCAGCGTCGTCATCGTCGTCGTCGATCTGCAGGCGAAGGTGCATCAGGCCGCATGCGAGGAGGGCAGCAAGTGGACGCCGCCCGACTCTGCTGCAGGGACACCTGGTGGAGTGAACGCAGATGCACCTGCAGGAGCACATGGCGCTGCTGAGAAGTTCGACATCTTCACTTCGAGCAGGTGTTCAGCGGCGCATGGCACGGGCACTTGGACGCCCCGTCGCTTGAAACTGAGCGGCGGGGGCAGGCGCGCGCCACGGCCACTCGCGCTTGCCCGGACAGGCCGAACATTGAGGTTCTGTCGTCAGGCGCGGGGAAACCTACATGCTCTTCCTAGGCGCCAGCTTTGCGCGCCAGGGGCGCCGGCGAGCCCGGCTGCGAGGCCGCCAGAGAGCGGCGGGCCTGGCTGCGTGGCCACCGCAGCATATGAACGCTCATCACACCATTATCATTATCGTGCATTCGTTATCGAAGACATACGAACAGCTTCCGCTGAACTCCGAGCTCGCGGACACATGTGTGACCGTATCACGCGCGCAGAGGTCATGACCTCTACGGGTGCACAGCGCTTGGGTAGATTACCCTCGGAAGGGGTTACCAACTGCTGCGGGTGGCAACGCCCGCTGACTGGCATGTTCGGTCGCCTGGGAAGCGGGCGGGGCCGCATTATCAACGTGTCCAAAATTTGATGACCAAAGCTCGGGTTTTACGTATGTCGATAGTACTTGTGGGACCTCCAGGTTACTTTTGGAAACAAGGTCCCATGCGGGATACGATACAAGATGTAGGCTTGCAGGTCATGCGCAAGAGATGCTGCCACTTTGGTCTAAAGTTTGACCGCCCAAGAAAAACGCCTAGCGGACCCTGGGACCACCTGCGCGCGCACCCCAACTAACTCGTGAAGATGCACATGCCAAACCGCGCAGAAACCCGCACAACATGCCGAGCATGAATTGGGTCGGCATGGCCAAGGCGCTCAGAAGGTATAATGGCGCAACAAAACGCGTGCTATCATGACTGCAAGGCTAATTGACCAAATAGATTAGGAACAAACAAATCACACAAATGCTGCGCACCTGGGCATCCACACTAGGGTGAATAAAAGAGCGCGATCCTACGTTCAGTCTCCTAAGAATGGCCCTGAATGGGACCATGTCGCGAGAAGGGCGACGATGAATCTTGACGACAAGACTGTTATACAAGACATTAAGATTCAGGACCAACCTATCGTGTGCAATTACACTGCGCCGTTACCGAACGGTGCGACAAATATTCGCACTCGATTGCATTGAGCTTCCGGCGCCGAACCTTATCGGACAAGAGGGCCAGCGACGACGCCCAAGGCGGGTTGCGTTCGTCGGTGATGATCGTCTCCCCCCCCATCGACTGAGCGCGGTCGCATGCTCCCCCCTCTTCCCGAATTTCCGACGCTCAGTTCACCCGACGCTGAACAACAGACAGCACGACCGACAGATGCCAGGATCAAGCAAAAAGCAAAAGCAAAAAGCCGACAAAGAAGCAGGCATCAAGCCACGCAAGATACCCAAAGTAGTCGAAGACGGCAACGACGACTGCGGCGACGACCTGAAAGGTCTCGGATGCGGCGCTTACTACACCGACGCCCCCCTTGACTCCGACACCGATAGCGACGGCGAAGAGGGGGCCTTCATCGCGTTGCCTGCGGGGTTAGCTGCGGACACACGTGCCGACGTGTTCCCCATAATCCCGACCTTGTGTCACGGACGACAACAAGGCACACGCGTTGGATTTACGCGGGGGAAGGGGGGGAATATCGCAGTTAGCTTTCAGCCGAGGTTTCTCAGCAGGAGGCAGCCTAGACAAGCGTTCATGCGTTGACGTTGGAAACAAGGACGTCCAGGATGCAGTGCTGCATCACTTAGACGCGCGTTTCGCCCATGTCTTTAAATTGCAACCCACCTGCAGGACGACTGGGCGACCTTCTTATGTCCATTCCCAAGTCGTTTATGACACATGGCATGGACATCGCAAAGATGATCTTCCACATCGCGACAACGCCAAAACAACCTTAAGGGGTTTTATCTAGGAGAACAGCCAGTGGGCACTTGGGTGGGCCAAATACCACCATGGGCAACATTGGCCACATGCAGGGGCACTTGCAAAGTGAATATGGACCAGTGCACCACTGGTCTACGTGGTATTAATGCGGAAACCTACAGAGAATGGATAATCACCGTCTCTTGCTTGCAGCTTTTGAACGGAAGCGGTGCATTTGCCATCATCAACATGCCTCGGTGCGCAGTAAATAATTATCCCTGGCTGCACAATGTGACCCAAAGGTGCAGTCTCTGTTTGTCGACGCAGTCCAGATCCAACGCGATCTGTTCTTGGTGCACCGTGATCCTTCACATGGTCACCCTCCTTATTCCTCCGTTCTTGTTACCAACGCGCGGATTTGATTTGGGCGGCCCAGTTGCCCCTCGACGCCCCGACGGCTCGATCGCGCGACCGCCCCCGGGAAGATTAGGATGTCCTGCGCGCGGATAATGTAAACATGCATTCCCTCTCACATGGCAGAGACCCCAAACGTGTAGGCGGTGCGACAAGGAGGATTACTATTGGGAATGTCCTAGCTGCAAGAAGCACTACGGCCAGGAAAGAAAAAACCTGGTCACATACGGGCACCCGGCAAATTCAAGTTTGCCAAACCGTGGAAGCTGCCCGACAACCACGGACAGGAACCTCCGGCCCCTGCCGGAAGGGCAGCACCACCACCCGAGACACAGGGCGCACCACCACTTGCGCGGCTACGAGCAGCAAGACGTGGCCTCAGGGCTGGCCCCACAGCTGGCGCCAGCAGCAACGATATTACAGCGGGCACACATGCCGCTGAACCTGCTGCGGGGCAACCAGCCTCAAGCGGCGCTGGTTGTTCGGATGATCGCAGACGACTGCCACAGATCAGAGCCAGACGTGGCCGACAGCAGGGAGGATATCCACCTCCACCACCACCTGCGGGCAACCCTGCTGCACGCCCACGACTCCCAGACAGGTCAAGTTTCGCTGTCCATATCAGTCTACAGAACTTACGAAGCCGTGACCCAAGCGTGGTAACGCGCGAGTTGCGGAATCTACACTTGCGATGGCTCCACGCTAAAGAGCCTAAGATGAGACTATTAACCAAAGCTGGTCTGGACGACGTCAGGCTTAACCTCATCAAAGGCGTATGTGGCACATGTCGGGAATGCAGGGCTTGGGATAAGCCAGGGCGTGCGGTTATGTTATCTACTGCGCTACTTGGCAAGTTGAACGAAGAAGTCGAATGCGACCTGATGGTCTATAAACATGAGCAGGATATATTTCATATTTCACATCATTGATCGTTGTATTCGATATGCTACCGGCATGGAAATACCAGGTAAAACAATGACCAGTATCAGATATGCGCATCATCAGTGCTGGATGCAGTTCGGACCTTCTAGGTGCTCTACTCCGATGGGGAGTGCGCCCTCAATAACGACACTGCTAAGGCGGTCTTCAAGGCTAAAGGCGCTGAGCCAAGGATTCGCGCGCGTGGACAGCGCGAGGCCAGATGTGGCATATTACGCCATGTACTTCACGTCGTGGAAACTGAACTCAAAAGATTAGAGATACTTTTTATATTCATACGACTGCTGCATGAGGCTCTGTTCGCCACCAATGCGTTCACTTTCTAGAGTGAGGTGTCTCCTTAGAACGCTCTGTTTGGACGGCAACCAGCAATGCGTCCTGACTTGCCTGTTATGGACCATGAGCAGCCGACAGAGACATCTGATCATTCCCGAGACCAGGTGATTCGCCGGGCACGCATTGAAGCTATCACACAAGCCACTGCAGTAGCCAAAACTAATCGTGCATTACGAATTAAGACAACCATTACCAGTCAGAATTACTACGACGAAGGAGACTTGGTCGACTAGCATTGCCCCACAACTACGAAGGACGACTAGGGGGGCTGGAATGGCCCTTTCCCAGTTGTGCGGAACGATTCCGACAGGGGTCAAGTTAATTTTCGAGTGGAAAATTGCGGTGTACAAGTCCAATACGGCGACGCACGACATGCATTATACATCGATGCGTTGATAGCCCGAGAGATTGGTTCTGACAACACTGCGCTGCGGAAAGCGTTGAGATTTGTGTGTCAGTCTACCTGCGGGGAGACCTGCCATGGCGTTTGGCTATGTCCGACCAAAAAGGAAACGCGTCAGATGACAAGTTCGAGCCGACTATCTCCCAAAGTACACGTAGCTCTTACAATACCTTATCAGGAACTTCTTCCGCATCGAGAATGTAGTTTCTGTTAGGTTAGCTGAGAGCATTCACGCGCTACCTCCGGTGGCCTATGCTGACAGCTGCACATTGGTGCATTATGACAACGACCTGAATCCAGGCTTCCACTACTATGAAGCAGAAGGCGCTGCCCTGAATATACATGATATAATTTGATCTGCATATATTCACGTCCACTAAACCTCAAGCGGGCTTCGACCAAGACATGGCGAAGTTCGAGGAACTGGCGGACATACCGACACAAGACAACAACGCCAGAGAAACCCCAGAAGCCGAACCACCACAAGAGGATGGACGGCCCTCTACGGCCTATGAGGAATCAGAAGCGGACCTCGAGGCACATGTTATGGAGGCTCGGTACTCAGAGCTACATGAAGAAAGGGAACACTTGGAGGCAACTCCAGTAGATGACCTTTACATTGTACCCACACATACCTGTGTGTGCGAAATAAACGACCGTGGCACGCGGAGCGCGCCAGATGGTTCACAGTTGCCTCCACATGACAACCAGATCATCGCACAGCCATCGCACGCACGACATCGTTCGGTTCACGGTTGCCTCCGCATCACAACCATATCATCGCACAGCAATCGCACGCACGACATCGTTCGATTCACATGCCAACATCATCGCATCACAGCCTTTGCACGCGCATCTTGGCAAGGAAGATGGTTTGAAGTCTCCCTCACCGCGGCTGGCAAAACATATCACAGCCTCTGCACGCACGTCTTCGCGAGGGAGATGTTTTCATGTCTGCCTCGCTGGGCCTGCCCGAATCATATCACAGCCTGTGCACGCAAGGTCTCGCAAAGAAGATGTGGTCGCTTCTTTGTCGCCGGGCCTATCCTTCCCCCTCCCTCGCCCGCCGCCCCACCCTCCCATCCTCCAGCCCCCAATTCAAAATCGCCCGCCCTCGTCCGCAATCCTCCCGCCGGAGGCCTCCAGCACTAGTCCCCAGACGCCTCCGCTCGAATTTGATATCCTCCGCTCTCGTCCGCACTCCTCCCGGAAGCCTCTGGGAGGCAGTCCAGAGGCCTCCGCTGGAATTTGACGCCCTCCGCATTCGTCCGCACTCCGCCCGAAAGCCTCCGGAGGCACTCCCCAGAGGCCTCCGCTTGAACTCGAAATCCTCCGCATTCGTCCGCACTCCTCCTGGAGGCCTCTGGAGGTGCTCCCCAGAGGCCTCCGCTCGAATTTGAAATCCTCCGCAGTTGTCCGCACTCCGCCTGAAAGCCTCTGGAGATACTCCCCAGAGGCACTCCTTCGCACTCCATTTGAAAATCATCCTCGTTCCTTCTCCTCGTCGCCCCTCCTCCTCCTCCATCCCCCTCATTCCTCCTTTTCCTCCCTCCTCCCTCCCTTCCTCCTTCCTTCCCTTCCCCCCCTTCCCCTCCGAAGTGCAGAGTTGTTCCTCCTTCCTCCTCCTCCTCCTCCTCCTCCTCCTCCTCCTCTTCGTCCTCCTCCTCCTGATTCCTCATTCCTCATTCCTCATTCCTCATTCCTCATTCCTCATTCCTCCTCCTCCCCTTCACCCTCCTCTTCCTCCCCCCTCCTCCCCCACTGCCTCCCTCCCCCCTTCCCTCCCCCTTCCCTCCCCCTTTCCCTCCCCCCCTCCCCCCCGAAGTGCAAAGCTGTCCTCCTCCCTCCTCGTCCTCCTCCTCCTCCTGCCTCCTCCACCTTCCCTCCCTCCCTCCCTCTTTCCCTCCCCCCCCCTCCCCCCCGAAGTGCAAAGCTGACTCGTGGGCCGGGCAGGTCGGCGCTTCCGCCTCCACCCAGCTTTGCTCCACGGGGGGGGGCGAACGCGATTTTTGGGCTGTAACAGATGAATGCGAACATGTGGCCCCACGTGCGGGCGAATCTCATGGGACCGAGAATGTGGCCTCACGCGCGGGCGAAGATAATGGAAACGAAACAGTGGCCTCATGGGGCCGAGAATGTGGCCTCACGCGCGGGCGAAGATAATGGAAACGACGCAGTGGCCTCACGCGCGGGCGAAGATAATGGACACTCCGCCGTTCCAGGAGGGCCCTGTTTGAGCGTAGGGCGAAGATAATAGAAACGATGCAGTGGCCTCACTCGCGGGCGAAGATAATGGACACTCCGCCGTTCCAGGAGGACCCTGTTTGAGCGTATTCTGGCCCCGCGCCCGTTTCGCGGCACACCCCTCACACGTTTCGTACGACACGCACGATCATTACTTCTAATGCAGAACGCCATTACCTCATCCTATCGACGGATGGTCGTTTTTTTTTACGCACGCCCCGGCATGGTCTTTGACAACGTTGCGATGGCCACGGTAGCTGAAGAACAGCGGAGGCGCTCGCCTCCGCGGGGTCGCCCACGCGACTCCGACATTGAGGGCGCGCATCATGTCTCACTATGCTCCACGGACGAAGACCACTGTTACGGATTGGACTCGGGCGAAAACGGTCAATACATAGAACTCTGCTTTACTGCGGACATGTCAAAGGTGGTCCTATCCGAACAACAGCATAGGATATTAGACGTCGACCGCGTGATGTCGCTGCCGCCGCAAAACGAGACGCGGTCGCCAAGGAGGGCGATTTCTTCACGAAAGCCGACTCTCAGGCGAACCCAGCTCAGGTATCGAAGGCCCGATATACTGAGCTCAAGACACGGTTTGACAACAAGTGTTTCAAGGTGCAAGATGCATCTAAATCGTCAAACATCACGACGTCTAGGTACGCATATAAGTGGAAGTTCGTAAAGAACGAGGGGCGAGATGGAGCGCACCGTCAGACTACTCCTGGTACTTCGGGGTTCCATGGACCTCGACGCTTTCGACGTGGAAACGCCGTCAGGAACAGCGCGGCGGTCAAGCCAGAGAAAACTCGCAAGCACGGCAGCGCGCAAGAAGCAGTGGATCCTTGATTCCCTCGACAGCAACATGGCTGTCCTGAAAGGGTCTACCTACCAGGCACTTGCTTAGGCAAACGGTGACAAGGAACGCGCGGTGTGCTTATCTTACCGCCTGGACCAGCACTGGCGCTTCTATCCATCCCAGGATTCGAGCACTACGATGAGTCGAGGCACTGCTTGCAGCGCCTCAAGCCAAGCACTGGCACCAAGAATGCACCCAGATCCTTCTCACTGAAGCTCAGAAAGACTACGAGAGGCTTTGCTCTCAGACCCACGCCCAACGACGAGGAGTTCGAGACAAGCAGTAACCTGATCACAGCCAAACACGTTGATTATATCAATATGGCCGGCACTGAGGACGCCATCGACAAGTGCGTCAAGTGCGTTGAGGACACTTCTGGCAAGTGTAAACTTACCAAACACACATGCGCCAATTGTGTTGCGAGATGCACAATGGATGGGGGCGGCAGTGTTTCACTCGACCAAGATGAATACATCAAACAGCTCCGTCCTATACAACATCCTGAATTCATGGGCGCAGACGCCGACGCCAAATAATCAAAAATGATCGCTGACATGTTCGCCAGCCTCAGGGGCGCGTTGCCTTACGCTTAAGTCACACCAGCGTGGTTGATGGTATATGTGGTCTCTCTGCAACGTGTCCAAGATGCGACCGATCTACAAGTGCGACGACTGAGCGCGATTACTATGAAGCTGCAGGTCTGTCTTAAGAAGATCGCCTAGCGATCGATGACTGCAACAGGCGAACCTGGCCTGCATAGCGACTCCGGCTATCGACGCCCGAGTGGAGTTGCCGATGACGTGGTCAAGGGCTGCGGCTACGGTATTCGCGGGGCAAACCTGTTACGGCGTGGAATCTGGTAAGCCTGCCCTCCATTTGATCGATGCACATTGCAAGTCTCATCGATTGCAGGTCCGTTCAAGCTACTAAGCAGAAACACTAGCAGCAGCCCGCGACTTGGAGGACTGCTATCCCACGTTCGCTAATCTGAACGAACTCCACGCAGGGCCATTGACACCTACTCAGTTGAAGGATCAACTGGAGATGGTGGCCTGAGCATTGAGGTCACTTTGACTATAGATGCTGAATCTGTCTTCGCGTCCTTGTCAGGCAAAGACCTGAAGAATCCGACTGCATGTGCGACAGATGATGGAGCGAGGAATCGTGCACAGTACCCAGTGGTGTGACACTCCCGATATGACCGCGGACGGTCACACAAAGGGGACCATTGACAGAAATGTGCTCGTACAGGTCATGGGAGGAAAGCAATCCTTCAAACATGGCTTAAGACGTCATGCTCCGTACCAGGCCGGCCATACAACATCGTCTGAGGCCGCCTGAGTAACACTCGTTTATACAGCGAGCTGCTCGCAAGGTATGTAACTTGCGCGCAAGGGCACTTGCTTGCGGGTTCACCTCCCTTTAAAACCATGTTTCGCTGCTTCCTGTATAGATAGTGTTTGTTGTATAGGGGCGGCGGACTCACGCTTCGCCCCCCTCCGCCCCGACTCCAAAGTGAGCTGGGACAAGGGCGAGAGATAGCGAGCGTTTGTCCGTGGCCGCTTGGGGTCAAGCTGCCGGCCGCCAACATATGAATGCGCTTCATCGCGACGCATACTGCTTGACATCGAGACCGAAAACATCCTTCGCTTGAGGTGGCCCGTCGCTCCCGCGACGACCTCCTCCGACTGGGACTATCGTTCGTACGGCACAACAGAGCTGCAGCTGCGCTTCGCCTAAGGCGAAGCTTTTGGTCGGGCCTCCCGGCCTCCTTCAAACCGGCACAATGCGGTTGGCATTTCGGACCGTCTTGTGGGTCCTCTCGAGGCCCTCTTGGGCCATTTCGGGGGCCTCTTGGGCCGTCTTGGGCCGTCTGGCGGCGCTCTGGGGCCGTCACGGGGCTCTTTTTGACCGTTAATGGGGTAATCCTGCCGTTTTGGGGCCTTCGGACATTAGGAAAAGCCACGCGGGACGCCCTGGGAGCCATGCGTAGCGCCCCCAGGTGATCCTGCAATTGGGGTCCCTTCAGGTGCATGCTGGGTACCCAGTACCCGATGCAGAAAGAAAGGAGGAGAGGCAGCCACACGCGGGATGTCCAGGCCATGCCTGGGTCAGCACCACCTTGTACCCACACGCTGTTTCTCTATTGCTCCCAGAGCGGGATCCCTTTTTCCCGTGTCGATCGCCTTCCTCCGCAGTTCAAGTTGTCAGTGCCCTGGTGTTGCGGGGGTGCGAGCAGGCGTGCGGAGGGACGAGGAGTAAGGGGACGGGGCGGGGGGGGGGGATGAAGGAAGGTGCGAGGACGAAAATGGGGAGTAGGGAGGGGCCAGCAGAAACGGTAAGCAGTGGGAGCAAGAGAGGGATTGAGCCCACCGCGCAGGGTCTGGACCCGCTGGGGTCGGACGTTCATGCGGATGGGAGCTCCGCCGCCGCTCTGCAGAAGCCCAAGGTGCCCACGGGAGACCAAATCATCCCTTTCCGGAGTCGGAAGAGGGAGAGGAGGAGAGAGGGAGGAGGAGGAGGAGGAGGAGGAGGAGGAGGAGGAGGAGGAGGAGGAGGAGGAGGAGGAGGAGGAGGAGGAGGAGGAGGAGGGGAGGAGGAGGAGGAGGAGGAGGAGGAGGAGGAGGAGGAGGAGGAGGAGGAGGAGGAGGAGGAGGAGGAGGAGGAGGAGGAGGAGGAGGAGGAGGAGGAGGAGGAGGAGGAGGAGGGAGGAGGAGGGAGGGGAGGAGGAGGAGGAAGAGGGGGAGGGACGAGTTCTTCGTGCCGGCATGCCGCTGAGTTCGTCAGAGCACAGGGCGGCGTCGAGAGCCGACCGCCCAACCACGATCAGAGCGGCCAGGGACCTTGCTGGAAACACACACTTGAGGATTTCGGGTGGCTCCTCGGACAGACGGCAGTCCGAGGTTCCAGTGCTTGCGGGAACCTCGAAGGACTCTGCGACATTCTAAGCCCAACCGTAGCCACATCATTGTTTCTTCCGGAGGCACACGGTCAATACATTTGGATGAGGAGAAGAAGGAAAAGTAATAGGAAACGAAGATTAGGAGCAGGAGGAGGAGGGGGAGGAGGACGAGGACGAGGAGGATAATGAAAAGGAGTGAGGAGGATAGGAACAAAGAGGCAAGAGGAGGGAGGATGGGGGAGAGTAGAGAGCCATGAAGCCAGGAAAGGAGGGGTGGAGGGCACAGGGCTGTGGGAGGATGGGGAGGAGGAGGAGGAAGAGGAGGAGGAGGAAGATAAGGAGAACGGCAATTTGATCGATGAAGAAGTTTGAGTGAGGAATAGCGATGAAACAGGCGGGAGGATAAGGGGGTAACCAGTCAATGCTCCCCTTCCGCACCACCATCCTTTCGCCCTGTCTGCTCCTTTGCCTTGCGCGCAGTGCCCGACGTACTGACTGCTTCTGCTTCCGCAGCTATACCACTTTGGCTCTAGGGAAGCGGAAAAAGAGCGAAACTGCGGCGCGCGCGTGCGTCGGCCGGCGGGCCGGCCTCCTCCCTTCAGTGTGACCTTAGTGTATGTTTGACGGCATTATCCTTTCTTCCCCATGTCATCGGCGGAGCCCACTGACCATGATATACAATCGGAACAAACTGCAGGGATTATGAATATCCAGGCAAAAGAGTGGTTATCGGCCGAAACGGCGGCACAGCCGCTAGCTTCGCAGAGCGTGGGATCACAAGAAGGAGCGCTCGGCCTACATAATATCGATACCCTTTCGAGCACAATGAAATTGCAGGTGCGTCAACGAGGCGACCACATTCTTTCAACCTTCCCAAGAAGCAAGCGTCAGAGACTGCGTTCGCTTTGACAGAAGGGGAGTCATCGGTTGATTCGGCGACAAGGTCCAGAGCGCAGTCCCAGGGCGAAAGGCATGGCGCAGCTAAAACTTCCGCCGAGCGACCATTTGAGTTAGCGTCAGTGCACCCGGGCTTTCAGCCATCGATCGACCTAGATCTTGAGATGGAGAAGTTGTTGGATCACGTCCCCATAGGAGTGTCGGGCGCCGAAAGTCTAGGCGCGGGACACGCGGTGCAGTTCTCGCTGCGTGGACAAAGCGAGGACGTGAGCGTTTTGCAATCGGAAGGGGGTAGTTATCATTCGATTGAACAGATCGAAGAAGATGCCCGATTCCACGCCTCGCCTGGTCCATCGCATCATCTCGATCCTCCCCGATCGGCGTGTCGGGCTCGCCTCAGGCTCAGACCCGTTAGTAAGTGCGACGACTGACCGTGTAACAGTTGAGGCCAGTCAGAAGGCCATTCTTGATTCGGATGACGATCTCGAAGACGGAGAAAGCCCAGACCGAGGTGCAAGCTCGTCGGCGCAGCCGATGTCGAGCTACCCCGACGCCATGCGTGCAATGAGGACTACGCGAGAAACTGCAGGCATGACTCCCCATCCATTGACGAAGACGCCGAAGGGTGAGAACGATGACTTAAATACTTCGCCCTTATTGCAGGGTTCTACCGACCAGACTTCTCATTGCCGAGGACTAACAGGGACAGAGTACCAGAATTTGATGAGCTCGCAATACAGACAGGGCGTAGGCGTTGATTTCATCAAGAGGGGTGCGAGAACAACGCCCGCCTACCCCCAGCAATGAAAGGAGGCGTTCCAGTAAGGCCCCCCAGGGCCGGACGTTCCAGTTCCAGGGGGTTTAATGCCGTTGAGTCGCCGCGGATGTCATCGAATAGAACCACCGGCAGCTTCTCGGCGCGGGGGGGCCATTGGAACGCCGGGCCCACATGCCCAACTCGGGCGCAGAATCGATGCCCAGGGGAAGCGCACAAACCGGGGGGTACATGTAGAGGGCCAGTGCGTTCTCAATGTTCGAATGTTTGCCCCAGGTGTAGTCCGGCATGGCCTTGCGAGGAGTGCGTCACGATGGAAGAGCACAACTGCCATCATATCGCAAGTCAAGAGTGGGCGGAAAGAACATGACATTGACAGGATCGACAACAGTTGAGGACTGCGAGTGCACATGTACAACAGATCATCCTTGAGGCGCAGGAAGATAAGAAGGCCGCCGAAGAGGCTAGACGAATGCTTGCAGTTTCCGAGGCAGAAAGGCAGACAATGGCACAACATATGGAACATTATAAAACCGCCACTGCGGAACATGCGCAGAAACAGATACAGCATGTTGAGGCTAGCGTAGCAGGAGTTACAGACGAAGCCCAACGGCGCCTTGCCCAAGAGGAGAATGAAATATTGAGAATCCAGAGCATAGCCGAACAACTGGTGTCAGACCCCCAGCAGAAGGCTGAGAAGGAGAAAGCTGAATACAGAGAATGGCCGATGCAGCCAGGAGGGAACGAGAGAAAGGAGCCCGAGAACAAGCAGCGCGAGAAAATCAGGAGCTCCGCAATCAACTTGACGCCGCTAGACTCGAGGCCGCAAGAGTAAAATCGGAAGCCCCGCGACCCCTTCGAGAACAAGAACAGGAAGCCCAGGTGGCCAGAGATGAAGACCAGAAAAGAATGGCCGTTGCCTGGGGTCGTCTGAAGGAGCACGCAGATTAACACATAAGAAACAATGTTCTTGCCACCTGGGCCGCGAGCGGGGAAAGCAGGAGGTTAAGGTCTGATCTGGAGAAACACCGGGCGGGCAAAGGACCGGGGGAAAAGGTTCGGTTAACCGGGCAAAGCGCGACAGAATCTGCGCCAAAAGTACGACCCATGGCGACGGCCTCGCCGGCTGAAGAGGACCCCAGGGAGAAGGTCGAATCAACGCCGGCACAGCCGGCGCGCGTTGAGCCGCCCCCTCATCCGATCGCTGTTCGCCCCATTAGGAAGCCCGGCGCCTCGCAAGCTCAAACGCCAACGGGCGCTCCGAGTCAGATCTGCCACCTCTGCGCAGAACCTTCAACCGAAGTACGCAAGGGGTGTTCGAAGCGCGCGCGCAGGGATCACCTGGATATGGGCACCAAGCGTTGCGATGAATGCGCTTGGAGGAAAGCGCATGGACAACGGGATGATCGCGGGGAAAAGGAAGAACCCCGAGGCATACCTGATACTCAGCGGGCAAAGAACGATCCCGATGAAAAGGCACCGAGATACTCGGCTTCGCCTAAGGATGTCGAGCCCGAACGCCAGATGAGCAATCTTGCCGATATTATGGGCGTGCCAGCATCTAATTCAGAAAAGTCGGATCTTGGCAAGATGCCGATGCTGGCCGCCCCGCCCATGCCAACGCTTCCTCTCGCAAAATCGCACGTCATTCTTGGACCTGCTGTCGAGAGAAACCCTTGGACCGAGCGAAGGCTCGATGCGGGGGTGCGCCCAAGGAACAAACCCTTGGAATGCCCCTTTCACTACCAGGATATCAGAGCCCCCATAACAGCCTCGACTTGCCTGGGCGCCTTCCTTTCACCATCGGCCCAGCCGTCGCTGGCGAAGGAGGTGGGGGCTCGGGGGGCCATGGCGCCCCAGCACAGGCACGATCGCTGCGACGCAGTTTGATGAGACGGGCAAGCCCAAGCCACCTGGAGACCTTCCAGGGGCACCTGGTGGCGACGGCGATCCAGACGGAGACGGCGGCGGAGGGCCGAATGGCCACAATGGCCCGTCCTGGCGGCCGTCTCACGCTAATCAAACTGACGTGCATTGGACGAATTTGGGAACAACAAAGAACTGAACTTGCTTGACATACCGAGCGTCCAGACACTCCGAGCATGGAAGCAGCATTGCATAAGATCGGCAGCTGGATCATGGCATGATGTTCGCGCGGCACCGGCATGGGTCACGGAAGCCATGGAACCTACTGTACCCAAGGAAAACCTTAGAGGCTCCGGGGCATTGACGCGCCTTGATACGATGATCGCTACAAATATGCTTGAGAAGTTTGCAAAGATGAAGCGTAATCAACGCCCGTCGGTGCAGCAAATTATTTTTTTGCAAATCGCATGGGGCATTCGTGCTAGATAGAGGGACATCCCCTAGCGGGCCAGGAAATGATGCGAGCAATATGCGTTTGGTGTTCTGTTTGATCGGAGAGCGGACAGCATTGGATATGCCGTGACCTCTTCAAACTGACCATCGATCGACCGAAGCCCAACCAGGATTTGTGCCATTTCTGTAGTGAATGGATGGAGCGGTACCAAGAATTGCACGGTGCCAGGGGACCGTCGGCTGAAATGAAGGCTTCAATACATGCACATTTCTTCGAACAGATTAGACATGTCCCGAGGCTTGAGTACGCCTTGCAGTGGCATGAACTGTCGACAGACCCCTCAGGCACGGGGATGCGAACATATCAATGACTCTTGCTCCAGGTAGAATATCTCATGATGCGGGACAGAGAAGAACAATGGGCAATCTCTGAACATGAATCGACCCTCAATTCTAGAAATAGGCAGGCCCGCCTGACAGGTGGGACGAACGAGGGCGGCGGGGACGGACGAAGAGCCTCTGCCATGGCGGCGACGGCCCATCGATTAGGATTGCCTACGGATAAGACGGCGGAGAAGAGCGAAGCAGGGCAATATTACCTTTATAATCACAGGAAGCCCAAGACACCTGCCGCACCGGCACAGCCGGGAGCGGGCGGTGATCACAGAGCCGCCAGCGGAAGGAATGATCGCAGAGGCAGGAACGAGAGGTCTGGGAGTAGAGGCCCGAAAGGAAAGGACGGGCCTCGCTCCTCGACCCCGTCGAACAAATTCGGCGACTCGAATGCGGCGCAGTCGCGGACGAGGAGTCAGTCGGAGGTCTCGCGAGAACGCCAAAGCAAGATGGCGCGCCACGCATGGTCGCAAGATCCTCGCAACAGCAAGGGCCCTCGGAGTGGATGCTATAAGCAGCGCGGAGGCTTGTCTGAGGCTGAGAATCAAACGCGACAAGTATGTAGAAGCATTGCTCAAAGCCGGCAAGTCCTTAGGCTATTAGAGAACTTCTAGGCAGGCCGATTCTGCTGCTGCGAATGCTGGCGATGCTACGCCAGGCGAGACCCCGAGAAGTAGGGAATCGAGCAGAGGCCGTGGAAAGAACAAAGGCAAGGGTAAAGGAAAAGGGAAAGATAAACCATGTAGGGTGTTCAACGAGACAGGAGCTCGCTCGCGAGGCAAAGACTGTTGGCTTGCGAAAAACACTCCAAGCCACCCGCGGCGATGGCCAGGCACTGGCGTACTATGGGCCAGTGCCAAGATGATCGTCGCACACTTCTCCCTTGTCTTGCTGATGCTCATTCGCCCCATTGCAATGGGGTCACGATGGTCCCGCCGGCTAAGCCGACAAGGGAAGAACAAGCATAGGCTCCTTGGCATAGCCAGCCCAGCCATCTTTGCTTGCCTTGCCCCGCTGGCTAGGGGATCTCGTGATCTACAGAACAATTGAGGGGGGCGACCAGCCGCGGTTGACTTCAACGATGCATGTTCACTTCACCTTAACAAATTGTCCGAATAAGCTGTTCCCGCTGCCGAGACGCAGCAAAAACGCAAAGGGACGCTGACGAAATTCGTTGCTATTCTCGTTCAATTACATCCTCTTCCAAGGGAGGCTGTCGTGTTCTTTTGTAACGAGCCTCACGGAAAAAGCTGCATCAGACCTGCGAAGACGGGTAGATGCGGACATAATGTGAAGTTCCATCCCTCCACTCGCCAACCGACTATTACTCGAAGGAAGGCGCGTCGCCGCAGCCCAAGGGAGCTGCTTGCGAGAGTCGACAACATATGGAAATTCCCAAGGGAAGAGCATCGACGAGCGCAGACGGAGTGGACAGCATCGTTGAGGGACGCACAGCTCAGGGCATCCGATTTAGCCGACGAAGTTTGGCATCTTTGGCTAGCGCCTGAAGAAAATGAACGAGCCGCCCAAGGTGGCTCAGCCGCTGCGGGGCGCAGGGAAAAGTCACCCGCGCACCTCGGCGCGCTTGGGTTCGTAGTTGACGCAGGCTGTGGACACAACCTCATTGCAGAGAGTTGTATTCGAGCTGCAGGCGCAATGGGTATGATCAAAAGATTAGAAGATTCGATTACCCTGAATACTGCCAGAGATTCCTCTCGCGCCCTCGGTTCAGTTTGCGTCGCGTGCCCCAACATTAGGGGTGGGATTGTCGAAGCACTGGCCATGCCGGAAACACCGGCGGTGATCTCAGTAGGAGAGCGGCGCATGGATCACGGCTTTAGTTTCTTTTGGCCAGCGGGCCAAAGACCCCTCTTACTTCTGCCCAACGGTCACAGAGTAGACCTGATCGCTGAGGGCAAGATACCATACTTGACCCTATCTGGCAGAGAGGCGCTGGGTCAGTGGATGCGCGCGGTTGCCGCCAGGGAGCCCGCCGCTCCCGAGCGGTGGTGTCGCGTGACGCCAGGCGCCAAGACATGTCTGGATGACGTGGAATCTGCAGGAGATCTTCCGCCCAGCTCCCTTCAGATTCGCGCAACAATAGACTTGCACACACATGAGATGATCGGCAACCACGGATGCGCGGGTGGCAGGCCAGCAACGGCCGAGTGCTCATTTCCATCCGCTATAGACTCCATGGACACAGTCACTTATTTCTATTCTTCGCCTGGGACAGCTCGTGACTGCGGTTGGGACAAAACGCCGACAGGCGTCATGGGCTTTGAAAATTCCTCATCTGCTCCCCATCACGACACAGTCGTTGGTTTCACGAAATAACACCACGGCATAGCCAGGGGTTGTGCGGCTACGTTTGAGAACCTTCATTTGGCATGGGGTATCTGGAGTCTTGCCCTGCGACGCGGATCTTTCCATTGCAATGGCCGCTGCGCCCGGGCAAAACGCGGATGCAGATGAGGGCTCGGGAGAGGGTGACCTCGTTGATATCGACGCGCATCCCGAGTTCGACCCAGCTAGTGCTGAGGTTGAGGTGCCAGTCTCCGCGACGGAGCGACTCGCGAAGAGCGCGGCTTCTCTCTCACATTTGCTAACTCACACTCCTAAGAGCCCTTTTTGCTCGGTGTGCAACTGGGCAAGAGGCTACGGCGCCAACGAAGGAAAGCGCAAAATAAAGGGCTGACGGTGCCGAGACCATACGCGAACCCCACAACGTTCGGACACCTGACCACCATGGATCACTGGCTTGCGATGGATGACCTATCGCGGGGGCTCCGCGACAAGACCGCGCGCGAGACTTTTCGCGGCCGGGCAACAGATTTCATAGCAGCACAGGGTGTGCGCGACAATTCTGCGATTCACGTACGCAACTTCTTGATTAACCTCAAAGCCCCAGGAGAAAAGTTAGAATACTGTTATTCTGACGGCGCGAGAGAACGTGCCCGGGCGTGCATCGAATTCAAGATTGCACATGACCCTACTAACATCCCTGGCAACAAGATCATGGCTGTCGCTGAACGATCCGACGGAATTGCTCAGATGGGGTCTAGAGCGCTGCTAACGCAGGCAGGTCTTCCCCCACCTTTTTGGACAGATGCTGCCCGATACTTCTGTCTTTGCTACAACGCGAGGATTCCTGACGAAGGTGGAACGTCATGGAGACGCAGATTCGGACATGAGCTTGTGGCCCCATGTATTCTATTTGGCTCTCTTGTTCGATTCACGCCTCCTCCTGAATCTCGTTTTCAGATCGCCAAAACAGGCGGGGCGATGGCAACGGGGATTCACTTCGGATATGTACACACAGCGGGGGGCATGGTTGGGCCAGGAAGCTACGTGACACCATTGCGACAACTTGACGATCTGAACATGGAAACCAGGCGGGCGCCAGCAGGCAAGCGCCCGATCCTAGAAATGTCAGATCAAGTCTACAGCAATATTCTGGACGGTACTGCACCAGACCACGAACCCAAGTTTCCCATGCGTGAAGCATGTGAGATTGCACAGACGAAGGTCAAGAACGTCGTTATTCCACCAGGCGGTCCCACTGACGGCCCAGCCGGTCAAGGGGGCCGATTAGGGTCGCAGGCGACGCAGTCGCGCGGCGACAGGGATCCAGGTATGCCGACGCCACCGCCTCCTGCGCGAGGCGAGGCCGCACCACCACCAAAGGAGGATGACGACTCCGATGACGATGATCCGGGGGGGGTCCTCGTGGACGACGTGCCCGTGGTACCTGGCGGTCGGGATCCACAGCGCGGTTCGAGACCAGAGGATGAAGCGAAACAGAAGTTAGGCCTCGCTCGTATCGAATATAGATTAAATCGCCAGTCAAATTTCTCGATGGCACAGCCACGGTCGAAATTGTCGGGACCAGGACAATTTCTCGCCCGAGCCACACAAAACTTTGGAGAGAGCGCGCCCACAGGGCCCGAGCAAAGGGGAGGAGGGGCTAGGCTTAAGCTACCCCCCCCCTTCCTTGAGCCGCCCGTGTTGGAAGCGCCCCCCCCTTTTTTTTGCAGGGGGGTGGGGGGGGGCTTGCAGCTTCCCCCCCCCCTCCCTCTTCGGGCCCTCCCCGGAAGCTCCCCCCCCCTCCCCGTAAGGTTAATAAAACCGTGTGTGTGTGTGTGTGTGTGTCCCACCTCGGTTTTTGGTCTATTACTTCTCATTTGCTTGCTTTCCTGTTGATTCTGCTTTTCGTCATCTTTAAAGGGATTGCTCAAAGTAGTGGAATGCAGAACGATTTCTGTTTTAGCAGATTTTAAATTGAGTTCTTTTGTGGGGAATTAAAAGGGAATTCTGTTCATGGTGAATTGCAAATTGTTTCCTTTTGTGGCGGATTACAAAAGGATTCCTTTTGTGGAGGATTACAAAAGGACTCCTTTTGTGGAGGATTACAAAGGGATTCCCCTTGGTGGAGGAATACAATGGGATTCCTTTTGTGGAGGATTACAAATTGATTTCCTTTGAGGGCTCTCCTGGAAGTGAACCAGGGGACAAAAGAAAAAAAAACAAAAAAAAAAACAAAAAAAACAATTTGAAAATCATTGAAAATTAAGAAAATTACAGGTTTTCAATGATTTTCCAATGTTTTGAAGCAGAAACATATAAAAAACACAGCATTTTCACAATCCGAATACAAAAATGTTGTGTTTTCATATGGTTTGGGCATCAAAACCTTGGAAATGCTGTGTTTTTATATGCTTTGTTCAAACCATTGGAAATTCATTGAAAACATGCAATGTTCCTAATTTTCAATGTTTTTTTTTTTTTTTTTTTTTTTTTTTTCTTTTGTCCCCTGGTTCATTTCCAGGAGAGCCCTCAAAGGAAATCAATTTGTAATCCTCCACAAAGGGAATCCCATTGTATTCCTCCATCAAGGGGAATCCCTTTGTAATCCTCCACAAAAGGAATCCTTTTGTAATCCGCCACAAAAAAAGAATCATCATGTGATCCTCCACAAAAGAAGTCTTTTGTAATTCTCAACAAAAGGAATCCTTTTGTAATCTGCCACAAAATAAAACAATGTGTAGTTCACCACCAAAGGATTTCCTTTTGTAATTCAACAACAAAAGAAATCAATTGTAATCCGCTAATATTGTTTGTTTCGGGCCTCCGGAGGCCGGAGAATCGAGATATTAAGGCTTATTAATCTCTCTGGAACGCGCTTCGGCGCTCACCCACTGGAAGTAAGAGGGGTGAGGAGGAAGAGACGGCGGTGGAGGCGGAGGAGGAGGAGGAGGAAAAAGGGTAAAGAGAGGATAACTTTAGTCTGGTGGGCTGTGCTTCCCACTCGATTATGCTCTGTGGAACTCATTATGACAACGCGTTGCTCCCAACGCATCTCGTCATCACCATCATCATCAGCAACATCTTGAAACGCATGCTCGTCATCACCGTCGTCATCAGCAGAATCTTGAAACACATACTCATCATCATGATCGTCATCAGCAGCATCTTGAAACACATGCTCGTCGTTACCATCGTCATGGGCAGCATCTTGAGACACATACTCGTCATCATCATCATCATCGTCATCAGCAGCATCTTGAAACACATGCTGGTCAGCACCATCGTCATCAGCAGCATCTTGAAACACATGCTCGTCAACACCATCGTCATCAGCAGCATATTGAAACACATGCTCGTCATCACCATCGTCATCAGCAGCGCATTGAAACACATGCTCGTCATCACCATCATCATCAGCAACATCTTGAAACACATGCTCGTCATCATCATCATCGTCAGCAGCATCTTGAAACACATGCTCGTCATCATCATCATCGTCATCACAAAAGACACCCACCTCTCATAGAATCGGACTACAGATGGATCTACTTCCGAGAGAATCCTATTACATATGGATCCACCTTCCATAGAATCCGTTCAGGAATGGATCCACCCCTGATAAGATCCCACTACAGATGGAACCACCTTAAATATAATCTTATGACATATGGATCCGCCTCTAATATAATCCCATTAGATATGGGTCCACAACTAATGGCATCACATCAGAGATGGATCCACCTCGAATGGAATCCTGGTACGGATGGACCCACCTCTAATATAATCCTTTTTACAAATGAACCCACGTCTGATAGAACCCCATTACATATGCGTCCACCTCAAATATAATTTTATTAACGATGGATCCACCTCTGATAAAACCAAATTAGACATGGATACACCTCTAATGGACTCCAATTACATATGGATCCACCTCTAATAGAATCCTAATAAGATGGTTCCATCCCCAATGGCATGCTATTAGAGATTGGTCCACCTCTAACAGAATCCTGTGACAAATGGATCCACCTCGAATGGGATCCTATTAAGGATGGACCCACCTCTAGTAGTATCTGATTAGAGATGGATCTAATGGAATCCTAGTGCGGATGGATCCATCTCTAACAGAACCCTATGACATATGGACCCACCTCTAATATAATCCTATTACATATGGGTCCACCTCTGAGAGAATCATATTAGGGATGGGTCCACCTACCTCTGATGGGGTCCTACATGACATGAATCCACCTCTAATAGAATACTATTACATATGGATCTACCTCTAATAGGATCGTAATACAAACGGGTCCACCCCCAATTCAATCCTACCAGAATCCTGATACAGATGGGTCCACTTCTGATGGAATCCTATTACAGATGGATCCACATCTACTAGAATCCTGGTACAGATGGATCCATCTCTAATGGAATCCGACTACAGCTGGATCCACAATTGATGGAATCCTATGAGAGATGGGCCCATCTCAACTGACAGTCTATTACAGATCGATCCGCTCCAAATGGAATCCTAACAGAGATGGGTCCACCTTTTTAATACAATCCTGATACACATGGATTCACCTCTAACAAAATCCTATTACACATGGATCCACCTCTACTTGCATATTATTAGAGATGGGTCCACCTATAATGGGATCCGATTAGACATGGATTCACCTGTAATTGAATCCTATATGAGATGGATCCACCTCTAGTGGGGTCCTATTAGCGATGGATCCACCTCTAAGACCATCCCATTCCAGATATTTCCACCTAATAGGATCCGATGAGAGATGGATCCACCTCTCATAGAATCCTAGTAGCGATTGACCCACCATTTACACCCCCTCCCTACAGAAGGTTTTCTTTTGTGGCGGATTACGAATTGATTCCTTTTGTGGCAAAATATACAGTGATTCCTTTTGTGTCGGATTACAAATAGATCCCTTTTGTGGCGAATTACAAATCAATTGTGTTTGTGGCGGGTTTCAAATTGATTCCTTTTGTGGCGGATTTGAAATGGATTTCTTTTGTGGCGGATTACAAATTGATTACAAGGATGATGATGATGCTGGTGATGGCGATGCAACGCAGCAAAACGAGGTGGTACGCACACACGGTTTTATCAACTCCACCCCCCCTCCCCCCCCCTCCCCCCCTTTTCCAGGGGGGGGGGGGCTTAAGCTAGCCCTCCTCCCCTGGCGCCGCCCTGCTGGAAGCTACCCCCCCCCTCCCTTTCGCGCAAAGAGGGGGGGTGGGGGGGGAGGGGGGGGGGGGGTTGGAAACTACCCCCCCTTTGGCCGCACCGGAAGCCCCCCCCCATGCCTCCCTTTCAATAGGGAGGAGGGTGCTTTAGCTACCCCCTCCCCCTCCCTTGGAGCCGCCCTGCTGGAAGCGCACCCCCCCCTTCCCCCCTTTGTGCCAAAGGGGGGGGGCTTGGAAGCGCCCCCCCCTTCCCCCCTTTGGCCGCCCAGCCCCCGGAGCCTCCGGCCTCCCTTTCGCCGACGATCCAAAATCAACAATCCACGATCGAGGATGGACGATCGACGATCAACGATCGACGATCGAACATCCCAATCGAATCGCTTGCAATCGATTTCACCCCATTCCACTGATCGCTCCTTCCCCTCCCTCCCCACCCTTCGTTCCATCTCCTCCCTCCCCTCCCTCTCCTCCCCTCCCTCCCTTCCATCCTGTCCCTCCCCTGCAATCCAATCGATTGAATCGATTGCAATTCAACCGATTGCAATCCAATCGATTGCAATCCAATGGGTTGCAATCGAATCGTTTGCAATCCAATGGATTGCAACGATTGCAACGCAGTGCATCATTCAACTCGTCCCGTGCCAACGCCAGGGAACGCAACAACTACTATTATGCTATACTCGTGTCATGGGCAAATCAGGAATCCACAATATGCAATCCTGGAGGAACACACAAATATCATTCTACTCTACTCCTCCCTTTGCGACGCTCTCCCCTCGTTCCTCTTCCTACCCTCCGCACCCTCCGCCGCCTCCATATCCTCCATCCCCTCCCTCCCCTCACTCCGCCCCCTCCGCTCCCTCCGCCCTCTCCCCTCCATCCCCTCCCTCCTCTCTGTCCCCTCCCCCCCCTCCATCCTCTCACTCTCTTCCCTCCCCTCCCTCCCTCCCCTCCCTCCTGTCCCTCCCATGCATTCCAATCGATTGTAATCAAATCGATAGGTGATGGGCGCACCTGCCGGCCCATCCATCCTCGCCTGACGCTCACGTAAATCCGCCTTTTCACCGTAAACCATCGCTCGGACGTCCACTCCCCGTGCATGCTCCGAGTCCGCGCGCGCCTGCTGGGGAAGATGCTCCAGGATGCTCCTCCACGGCCCTCGCCGAGAATCGGCTGTGGACAAACCTCCATTTACCATGCCGCCCTTTAGCGAAAACGGCCTACGACCGAAACCGACGGGCCCGGACCCGCACGCATGACGGCCGCGACGCCCCCTCGCGAACCGTAAACGGCAGATTCGCTAGTCGACATGTCAGGGCTGGAGTTCTGTCCTCCCCCGAGAGAGACATGCGCACGCCCGAGCGAGGGCCGCGCTGCAGCTCCCCCGCGCCTGCCTCGGCCGCGCGGGCCCGCCCGAGCCCGCGCGCCCCGCCTCGGGGTGGCCCCCTGGGCGGCCCCGCACTGCCGCGAGGCGCACCCGCGGCGGCCCAGCTGTGAGCCCCCGAGGGGCGCCACGGGGGGCCCGAGAGGCTCCCGGGGCACTCGAGGGAAGGCCGGGAGGCCGTCCGGGGAGGCCAAGAGCATCGAAGCACCTCAGCAATGCCTCGGGTGCCTGCAGCATCGTGGGGTTCCCAGGTCTTCGGCTCGAGATGGCTACAGGAAGAGCTGGAAGGAGCCCAGTGAGGGCCACACAGGCCCCCCAGACGGCCGAGGAGAGTCTCAAGAGGGCCCCATGGCGGCCATCGAGGCGAGGTGACAGGGTGACAGGGCAGTTCACGAGAGCGTCCCAGGATGACCAAAGAGGGCCCCAGGAGGCCCCGAGGGAGCCCCAAGAGTCTCCCCAGACGACAAAGAAAGGCCCAAGACGGTCCAAGAAGGCGCCAAGACGGCCCAAGAAAGTCTCAAGACGGTCCAAGAGGGCCCCAAATCACCTAATCCCACGACGGCCCAGGCAGATCCTGTGAGATTCCCTCGGGGAATAGAGACGAAAAGTGTCCTATCTCACGGCCTCCAGGGTGGCAGGATCAGTCAGCATCAAATCGGGAATTCAGATCGAACCGAACGTGCGTCTGATCGGGGGGGCATCGCCAAGGAGTCGATCGAAATCGCATCGGATCGGCTGCACCAGGATGCAAAGCAACGCCATGCAAGCATCGGGCAGCAGCGGATCGTCGATACATCGGAGTCGAATCCGCTCGAGCTGGCCAGAACGGAGGACGAATCGGATCGAGAGGGTTCCCTGGGGCGGTGCCCGAAGCGTGGCCACAAAGAGTGCTGCGCTGGCACGGTGGCGGAGCTTGCCGCAGGCAGCTGCATAAAAAACACGTTCGGCCCTCGCTGCTGCGACCGAGGCCCCCGCGGGCCAGCACCTGTACGCCGCGGTGCCTGGCCAGGGCCATGCCTTTGCCCCGGCATGGTGCACATGCCCTCCAGGCCCTCCTGGCCGAGGCCGGGAGGATCTACACATCTGTATAGGTATGCGTATATCCGCCGATCCGGGGTGAGAGTTTCTGAGAGCGTGGACTTGAGCTCGCTCAAGCTTCGCTCTGCAAGGGGGGGGAGGGGCGCCATTCCCGACGCATTTGGTGCTCGGGGACGACGGGTCCTCAGGCCCCCAACAAGCCCCCAGGAGGCTCTGGAAGGGGGGAGGCGGGGACGCCATTCCCGACGCATTCAGTGCTCGGGGGCGGGAGGGGCCACAGGCCCCCAAGAAGGCCCCAGGAGGCCCCCAAGAGGCCCGAACGAGGCCCCAAGAGGCCCCAAAACGACACCCAAGCGGCTTCCCCAGGTCCCTTGCTCAATCCCCTGAGCCTCAGTCCGCAAGCCTGAGGACTCTTAATGGGCCCGGACCCCAAGGTCTCAAATCTCTTGAGGCTCCCCACGCGCCTTCTGGGGCCCCCAGAATGTTCCCGCATCACTTTTTCGAGCCCATCAGAGGCCCTAGACGGGCCAACAGAGCCACGGGAGATCCTCAAGGCGGCCCAAGAAAGCCCCGAATCACAGAACGATCGGTCCAAGACGCCCAAGATGGCCCCATGGACATTAACATGATAAGCATCGTCATTATCATTGTCACCACCACCACCATCCTCCTCATCCTCCTCCTCTTCCTCCTCCTCTTCCTCCTCATCATCATCATCATCATCGTTATCATCATCATCATCATCATCATTATCCGGAGCGCCCCAGATCGGCGGCACTGGCCGGAGGCCAGCACAATATATAATATATTATATATATATATATATATATATATTATATATATATATATTATATATATAATATAATATATATATATATGTATATCTGTATGCATGATCGTAGGTCTGTCTGTCGGTCGGTCTGTCTGTCTGCATGCATGCATGCGTGAATGCATGTATGTATGTATGCATGCATGTTTCTATGCATGTATGTATACATGCATGCATGATTGTATGCATGTGTGTTATAGATGTATGTGTGTAGGTATCTGGATACGTAAATGTATATGTATGTGTATATGTATATGTGTTTGTGTATTTATATGTATATGTATAAGTATATGTGTATGTATACGTATATGTATATGTATATGTATATGTATATGTATATGTATATGTATATGTATGTGTATATGTATATGTATATGTATATGCATATGCATATGTATGTGCACATGCATATGTACATGTATATGTATATGTATATGTATATGTATATGTATATGTATATGTATATGTATATGTATACGTATATGTACATGTCTATGCATATGCATATGTATATGTATAGCGTCGCACATTTGCTCAGGGGTCCGACGGCCGCGGCGCCAAGCTTCCGCGGGCGCATCGTGCTGCGCCATGGTGTAACGTGTGCCCCCCCGCCCGCTCGGGGGGCCCTGGGCTGGGCGCCGCGGCCCCTCCTGGCGGAGGGCGCGCCCATGCCTCCGATGCCGTGCGGTGAGGCGCCCCTGTGGGGCGAGCGCCCCCGCTCTAAGGCGCAGCGCCGCGCCAGACGCCGCTTGCTGCTCGCGGTGAGCCGTCAGGCGGCGCTGGACTTCTCCCTCTTCGGTTACCCGTACGACTGCGGCTACCAGTGCGACGGCGGCTACGTCTGCGACTACGATGCTATCGCGCCCCAGTCGGCGGAGGAGGCCGTCCTCGAGGGCCTGGGCGTCGACGCGGGGGGACGGGAGGGAGCTGTTCCTGAAGGCGCTGCACCTCGCGGAGTTGTTCCTGCTGTTCCTGTTGAGGGCTCTCTTCCTGAAGGCGATGTTCCTGCTGATGGCCTTCTTCCTGAAGGCGCTGTACCTCGTGGAGATGCCTTCCGTGCGGGTGACGACGCCGATCTCTGTGATGCTGTGGATGGGTGTGTTCGTGCCGGGTCTGCGGCAGCTCGTGCCGACCCACCTCTTCCTCCTGGTGTTCGTGCTGCTGCTGGTGCGGGTCCGCCTGAAGGCGCGGAGCTTCCTGGAGACGGTCCTCGCGCTGGTGCCGCTGTTGTTCCTCGTGCTTCTGCTGACGGATGTGTTCGTGTCCCTGGACCCGTTCTCGGCCACGGGGTTCCTGGTCTCGCGGCGCCTGCCTCCGAGGCCACCACGTTCGCGACGGCGCCTCTCTCGGAGGTGTCGCTGGGCGCGTCGGAGTCTGGAGACGGGCCTGGTGCCTGGTCCGAGGGGCCTGGCGAGGCGGTCTCGCCCAGGACGGCGGACATGGCGGACTTTGCGTATCCGAGGGAGCTGGGGGGGCTGGCGCGGGCAGCTCTGCTGCGATACGTCGACATTGGGCTGCCGCCGTGCCCTGATTGTGGGCAGGAGCTGGAGGCCCTTCATCTCGATCGGGCTACGCGCAATTGGCTCCGAATGCGCACGGACATCGAGTGCTGGTACTGCGGGGACGTGTGCGTCCACGCGGCTTTCTGCCACGCCTGCGGCTTGCTGCGCTGCGACGCGTGCTCGTTCCACCTGGAGGTCGACGAGGAGGAGAAGCTTATGCTCGAGGACCCCGACCTCGCGCGCGACCATGTCGACCACGTCCTCAATGGGCAGCGCAGGGACGAGGGCGCGCCCATCGTGGACGGCAGGTTCTTCGTGGGCCACGAGGTGGGGATACACGGCTTGATCAAGCGGCCCGAGCTCAACGGTCGGCGGGGTCAGGCGGCGCCAGCGCTACACATCTGCAACCTGAAGCTAGCGAGCGTCGTGGGCGGTGGGCGCCGACGTGGCTGCTGCATCCGACGACGTCGGATTCGCCGGGCGCGGCGGGCCGGCCTCCTGCGGGCGGCCGGGGCTCGCGCCAGCGGTCGCAGGCCCGAGCGGCGCTCCGCCGCCATCTGTGCCTCTGCCGGGGCGCTCGCTCGGCGGCGGCGCGGGGGCGGCGGCGGGCGGCGGAGCGGCGGCGGGCGCCCTCGGGGCCGCCGCTCCTCCTCGAGCGGGGGCCCTCGAGCGGCGAGCGCCGCGGGGCCCGCCTCGTCCTCCTCTCCTCCGCCTGGGGTCCTGGGCCGTCTCGGGTTCCTGTCCTGGGGCCGCCCTGGTTCCTGGGTCCTCGTCGCCTCGGCTTGCGTCTTCGTTTCCCGGCGGGCCATGGGGTCGCGCTCCTCCTCTCGGCGGGGGCTCTGAAGCTACAGCGGCGCCTTCGACTGGCGCCCATGCTGTTCAAATAAAAATGTATATGTATATGTTGATGTAGATGTTGGTGTAGATGTATATGTGTATATGGATGTTCTGACCGTCGCCGTACTAATGCAGGGCCCCGAGCGAGCTCTCTTCGGGGTCTCTTGAGGCAGTTTTCAGGCCGACTTGGGGGCCACCTGGGCTGTCTGGGGCCCTTTGAGAAAGTCTCGGTCCGTCAGGGCGATCCTGGGGGCCCCTTGGGGCTGTTCTGAAGCGGAGTGACTGAACTAATGAATCAATGAATCAATTAATCAATGGCATTGGTACTCTCTGCCAGCGCGCGCGCAGCGCCATGGGCCCCCCCGCCGCCTCGCGCGCAGACACGCCGCGCAGCGCAGAGGAAACGCCCGATGGCACGAGGAGCCATGGCCGAGACAGAAATAAAGGGAAGGAGCAGAGGACGAGATTGGGGAAAAGCAAAGTTCACGAGCGCGAGCGCCACTTGACGCGCGGAGGGCAATCCGCGACTCCAGAGAAGCGGATGGGGAGGACGACAGACGGCGAGCGCCGCAGAAGCGACGCACTATAACTGCACTGCCCGCCAAGCGCCCGTGCGCCAAAGCGGCCAAGAGCTCAGCAGATCTCATCGCCAGAGAGCTCTGGCCCCTCGGCCGCGACCTCTCCCTCAAGGGAGAGGGGGCCGCGCGAAAGTGGAGGGAATGAGAGAGAGAGAGAGAGAGAGAGAGAGAGAGAGAGAGAGAGAGAGCTAGAGAGAGAGAGAGAGAGAGAGAGAGAGAGAGAGAGAGAGAGAGAGAGAGAGAGGATGAGAGAGAGAGAGAGAGAGAGAGAGAGAGAGAGAGAGAGAGAGAGAGAGAGAGAGAGAGAGAGAGAGAGAGAGAGAGGGAGAGAGAGAGAGAGAGAGAGAGAGAGAGAGAGAGAGAGAGAGAGAGAAGGAGAGAGAGAGAGAGAGAGAGAGAGAGAGAGGGAGGAGAGAGAGAGAGAGAGAGAGAGAGAGAGAGAGACAGAGAGAGAGAGAGAGAGAGAGGAGAGAGAGAGAGAGAGAGAGAGAGGAGAGAGAAGAGAGAGAGAGAGAGAGAGAGAGAGAGAGAGAGAGAGTGCGTGTGCATGCTGGCCTGCAGCGCATGCGCGCGAAATCCAAGGATCAGGCCGATCGTTGTGGCAAGGATCTGGACATGTTTGGCGACCACGCCGTATGCTGCAATACGGGCCCCTACATTTCGACGCGGCACGGTTCGTTGAACGGCGTTCTGGCGCAGGCTGGACGCGACGCTGGGCACTCGGCGCTGCTGGAGCAAACCATGCCCGAGCTCGGCCTGAGGAAGCGCCGGCGGGGCGGCAGGGGGGTCCTGGAGGAGGCCGTCCTGGACGTGGACCTGTTCGGGCACCCGACTGCCCCAGAGCGTCTCGTCGACGGCGCGGTGCGCCACCCCGCGGCCGCGCATATCCTGCCGGCGGCTGCCGCGACGCCAGGCGCAGCCGCGGCGAAGGGCGTCCGGTGCAAGGAGGACCGGCACCCAGACGCGGGCGGCAAGGCCGTCGCCCCGTGCGCCGTCGAAACCTGGGGCCGCGCGGACGCCCAGCTCTCCAACTTGCTGGACGAGCTTGCTGCGCTGGCGGCCCAGCGCCAGGCAGGGCCGCGGTGTCCTGCCAACGCGCTGGGGGGCCCGCTGGCGGACGTTGATCAGCGCCCGGCTGGCCATGGGCGTGGCCCGGGCCCTGCTGGACGCGGCGCCCGCTCAATGCCGGCCCTGCGGCGCCGCGCGGAGCAGGGCGGCGCGGGGCACGCTGGCCGCGGGCCAGGCGGGCGGCTGGGCCGAGGGCCGGGCCGGCGGCTAGGCGGGCCGCGGGCCAGGCGGCGGCGGCGGGTAGCCCACTCCCCCCCCCCCTCTTTCCCTCCTCATCCGGGCCAGTGCTTCCAGTCCAATCGCCAATCCCTCAATGAGGGATTGGCGATCGGACTGCGAGAGGGAGGGAGAGAGAGAGAGAGAGAGAGAGAGAGAGAGAGAGATAGAGAGAGAGAGAGAGGGAGAGGGGGCGAGAGAGAGAGAGAGAGAGAGAGGAGAGAAAGGTGTAATATAGATATATAGAGAGAGCGAGAGAGCGAAAGAGAGAGAGAGAGATAGAGAGAAGAGAGAGAGAGATATAGAGAGAGAAAGAGAGAGAGAGAGAGAGAGAGAGAGAGAGAGAGAGAGAGAGAGAGAGAGAGAGAGAGAGAGAGAGAGAGAGATAGAAAGAGAGAGAGAGAGAGAGAGAGAGAGAGAGAGAGAGAGAGAGAGAGAGAGAGAGAGAGAGAGAGAGAGAGAGAGAGAGAGAGAGAGAGAAAGAGAGAGACCGGACAAGTAGGCGGACCAGGGTCCGTCCGCGAGGCGCCTTGCGGTGCGACAACCCGCCAAACACTATTTGCGGCGGTGCAGCCTTGAGATACGAGGGCGGGCAACAAACCCCCTCCCCCGGCGCAATGCGACTGACGCTACAGACGGCGGACAGACAGTGAAGATCTCACGTGTCAGACCGCGTGACGAAGAAGGCCCCAACAAGAAAGGCGACGTGCGGACACGTGGCTAGGCGGCTTGGCAGACCGCCAGTTGGGCGCTTGGCCGCAGCGCGGCGCGCAGGGACGGGGCACCCCCCGCCCCTACGCCCTGACACCGTGGACGCGGGGCCACGCGTGCACACGGGCAGGCAGAATGGCGGAGATTAGCGCGGGGCTCCAGGCGGAGCGCCGCGGAGCGATGACAGCATAGCATGGAGGGTGAGTGGCGGCGCAGCACCATCGGGCGAGGGCGTAAGCAGCTCGGCGAAGGCACGCCCGGCGCGGTGGAGGCGCTGGAGCAGTGGGCCTTGACGGGCTTGAGCAGCGGCAAGGTCGGCGGCGAGAGCAGCACACCTCTGCTGAAGAGCGGCCATAGACTGGGACAGCTCGGCTTCGCGGTCGGTGAGGGGCGGCTGCTCTGTGCCTGCGGCCGCGGGCCTCGTGGCGGGGACGAGGTCATCGGTGCGCCTGGCCAGGTGGTGGACCAGCGCGGCGCGGCGATCCGCGCGCTGGCGGCCGTCGCCCTTGTGAGGCGACTGGAGGGCATCACGCGGTCCCAGGGCTGAAGCCGCTAGGGCCACGCCCCGTGCGGACGGAGGAGCCGTAGCCTCGGACCCAGCAACAGTAAAAGCGTGGACGGGGTGCGACGGCCTGACTGGCTCAGTGCCCTGCGGGGGGGCTGGAGCCGCCCCCGCGGGCTGGCGCTGGTGGGGGGACGGGGCGGGTGGCACGGGGGGACCAATCATGATGCCGTGCGAGGGCTCGGAGGTCGGCCGCGTGGTCGGGTGGCGTCTCGATGAAGCGGCATCGTCGGCAGCGTGGGGTGTCGGCGGGGCGTCGTCTATGCTGCCACTCAATCCGAGGGGATCATAGAGGTCCTCGTTGGCGTCTTGACGGTGAGCGACGTCATCATGTGGGTGCGATGTCGCTCTCGGTGGCGGAGTCGAGGTGGGCGTCGAGAGGCTGCCCGACGGGGCAGGGTTGGCGCTGGCTGGCCCGTCGTCCAGGAAGTTTAATCCCCCGCCGAAGCCGAACGGGTCGTCCTCCTGTTCGTCGTGCATCGCCCGTTGGGCCTCGGCCCAGAGCTCATCCGGGTTCTGCGGGATGTATGGTCCAGCCGCGGGTGGTGCCTGGTCCGACAGCAGGGGGTTCGGTTCCATTTTGCTAAGTTCCGCTGCTGTAAACCCAGCCCTGCGGTGTGGGAGCGGCAGAGTACGGTGTCTGCGCTCGTAGATAGCGACAGCGACCCCATGAAGCACGGTCGCTTGGCGATGTCGTGTTTTGGCAGCTTCAACAATTTCGTCGGGGAGGTTGTGCGTGCGTGCCGCCGCTGTGGCAAGGGCGTCGGCCTGACGGTTGAACTCCTCCGCGATGGGCCCGATGAGCCCAAGGTCGATGCCCAGGTCTCCCAGGTGGCTTGCGATTTTTTCGACGCGAAACATGTTGGGCTTGGCCATAACACATCGGTGGATCTTTTCCCAGAGCTCCGCGTGCGTGCCCTGCGGCGCTGGATGTCCGTCGATGATGCTTTGGAACCCATCGACCACCGCCTGGTTGTCCACGAAAAACGTGCACGGGCCGTTCGGCACATGCCGTAAGGTGGACAATGGCGAGGGTCTCCGCAACCTGGGCGTTCTGCGTTAGGCCGTGAACGCGTGCACTGTAGTTCATGCGGTGATAGATGCCGTAGTAGACGCCGTAACCCGCTCGTGCTAGCAATGGGATGGCTTGGTTGGTGCACGCACCGTCCGTGGCAGCATAGACCCATGTCCAACCAGTGTCGTAGTCAAGGTAGGTGGTGTAGGTGTCCTGGGCTGAAGCCGCAGGATCACCATCAGGGGGGGGCCGCGGAATGGGCTGTGGCAGCGGGTCCCTCGCGAGGTCGGCCTGCAGGTCGAGGAGGGCTGGGTCTTCGTCGAAGAGCCCGCAGTGTCTTGTGTGCGGCGGAAGACGGGCCCACTGGTCGTCACTGATTAGGGTGGTGAGAGGGAGTCTTTCTCGGGCCCAGCACCTACAGTCGCGGACAGTGTGCTCCTGAGTTTCCTCTTCCTCGTCACAGTAGCGGCACATGGGGCTGGGGTCTGCCGACGCGTTTGATCGGGATCGTCGCTGTTGGGTGTGGTCCCCGCCCGACAGGTAGTTCAGGAGGAGCGCCAGCTGCCAGGCAGTGCATTTGGCTGCTCCTTTAGTTCGCGCGAGCCACGTGCTGGCGAAGAGGTCAAGGCCCTGTCTGACAGAGGCGAGGTAGCCAAGGTCGTGTCGCCGTGGCTTTGATCCTCCGCAGAAATTCCCTGCGTTGTGAGGCCCGCAGCATGTGCAGGAAGGCGTTTTGGGGTAAATTCAGCCAGCTGATCGGGCAGCCCCAGTCGTCGTACATGATGCCAAATGTGGGCCAGGTCCATCGGAGCTGCTGGAGCGACTGGACGAGTCGTCCGACGGGTCCTCCACCAAACAGGGTCTGGACGTGTGTTGGAGGTCTCTGGCGAGCCCGCAGAGTGTAACGTCGCGGTTAACCTGTCGCCGCAGGCACAGGAATGCTTCACGCTGCGTGATGGCGTCGATCTCAAGGGCGTGTCCCGGCACGCACACGGCCATGAGAGTCCAGAACTCGACCCACTTGTTCCCCCTGGGGCGGATAGCCGCCTTGAGGGCGTGGTTGTAGGCAGTCTTGGCTGGGCCTGATGGTGCTTGGATGTCGGTGCCCGTGGTGCAGACGCTGGCGGCCAGGGATCGGGCGTGCCGCGCCTTGATAAGCATCGGCGACGGGAGCTTGCCAATGCGCGGCAGGCGGATAGTCGCCCTCCGTACACGGGCGTCTGCGGTGGCCGTGAGGTTAAGCGCGGCTGGAGCCGGCGCTGCCTCTGCGTTGATGTAACTCCCGACGAGCTTGAAAGAATCGACCACACGTAGGGGGCGATCCGCCAGTGTGAGCTGGGTAACGGCGGCGTGAAGCTCGTCGGTGAGCGCCCACCCTGCCACTTTACCAGGGTGAATGCGTTGACCTGAGAATCGATCAAACTTGGCGGTTTCATCGAGAGATTTCTGCAGCTCAGAAGCGGTGTGGGTAGTGGAGTTGCTGTCGTCAACGAAGGTAGTGCTGAGTGATCGAGGAACGTATCGGTGCTGCCTCTTTGTCCACACGCACATGAGCAGCTTGATGTCATCCAGGGACCACAAGCTGCCCTGGAGGTGACCGTTTGTCCTGGCCAGGTCCCTGGAGTACGCTCCGTTCATGCGGATGTAGCGTTTGTGGTGTCTGTAGAATTTTCGGCGGACAGTAACGATGTCTTGTGGACACCCCGCGTGCAGCGCAAGGTTTAGACAGATGTCCGTGATGAGGTAGTCGAAGCACTTCTGTCGGTCAAGGGCAGCTCCAGCTAAGGGGAGGAGTAAAGTCCTGGCGTGTTCAATGTGCAGGGCGAGAGAGGTGCTGACATCCCCAATGGTGGCTTTGGGAACAGCGCCGAAGCTCGTGGCATGGGTCCATCCTTGCCGCCAGGTCGTGAGGCTACGGTAGGCCGGCGCTTCCCACGCATACATCCACACGGAAAGAACCGAGAGAAGTCGTTGATCCGTCGGGAGTTCCCCTCGGCCTTTTCGGAGGCACGGGTTTGGCACGTGCAGGAGGGGCTCGGGGATGGTGCCAGTGCGTTGCATAGCACGTAAGACACTGGCGAAGAGGCGAAGGATGTCGTCGGGTAACTCCTTAGCTTCCTTAGTTGTCCAGCCGTCGAGTCCCCCCGCGCGGCGCGGTGAACGGGTGCGAATGAAGTGGATGAGTTGGTCGTCGGTGAGGTGGAAGGGGGCTGCTGGTGATGGCGTAGGCAGCTCTTGGCGGTATTCGTCGTAGAAGTCCGCCACGTCGGCATAGCTTCGGCGTCATGGCCCGCGCGAGCGCGGTACCTGCCCAAGATGGGCTCCCAGGTGTCGACCATGAGCTTAAGCATGTCTTTGGTGTTGGCAACAATAGCGTTGGCGGGGAGGGCGTCGGGAACCTGGGCAGGTGGCGGGTCACGAGTGTGGCCGTCGTCGTTGTCCGTGTCGAGCGAACTACCGTCGCTGGGGCTGAAGCCGCCGGCGTCGGTGTCGGCATCACTATCGTCCGTGCTAGCTGGGTCAGGGTTGAAGGCGGTGGTGTCGCAGTGGAGCTGTGCATCGTCGGGAGTGGTAGGCGTGCGGAGATACGCCGTGGGCGAGCAGTCGGCAGCCCGTGCGTATATGGCCGCCTTTCGCCCGATTGGCTCGCGGACACCCTCAGCCCAGATCTTGATGAGTTCAGCTTTGGCTCGGTTTGCACGTCGCGCCAACTCCGAGTCTAGGTTTTGGATCAGACGATCTAGGTGCTCTCCGCGTGGTGCTGGCACGTCGGGGGTCCAGGCGTCAGGAAAGGCCAGGAGGGCCGTGGGGCGCAGCTTGTGGCAGAGAAGGCGGGCCGCGGTCCACGTGCAGTCGATGCGTTGCGCCAGGTGCGGCGGGATAGCACGGCAGTCCATATGATGTGCTGTCCGATGAAGCGAAGCTCGCAAAGTTGCCGATGGAGCTTGCGAAGGCGGTTCATGTGAATCGTGGAAGCTCCGTAGGTGGGAAAGGCACGGGGGACGGCGGGTCGCTCCTCGAACGTGGGTGTGAGCCCGTGCATGGTAGGGGCCTTCTTTTTTGGGTGGTCTGGCGGTGGGGGCGGCAGGTCCCGCAGCCGGGTGAGATGGTACTCATGGCTGGCCTCGTTTGCCAGGGCGAACATGCGTTCCACATCGTTGCGTGTGTCAGCCTGCTCCATGCGGTCGTGGCATCGTCCTGCGATGAGGGTCCCTAATGCCTGAAGTTCGTGGTCCTCATGAGCTCCGTCGTTAGGAGGGTAAGGCGTGGGGGCCAGAAGGCGTGGGGCCGTGTGATCGAGGCGGCTAAGGTCGAGTGCGACCTGCAGGCCAACATGGGACTTCGCTGGCAAGTCACGCAGATAGCAGAAGTCGGTGACAAGGGATCGCGCAGCTTGTTTGGCGATGACATAGTCGATGCGCGAAGTGCGGGGGCACTTGGTGACGCGGTCCCAGTCAGGGATATTGCCATATGTGTGCATGGTGTGGTCTGGTGTGCCTTCAGCGACGTTGAACCATCCGTGCTGCATCATGTGCAGCAGGTGTGGATTGTCGTCGATGTTCGTGTTGGCGTCCATACAAATGAAATACGGGGCTGAGCCGACCCTCGCGGCGGCGCAATCAGCAAGCCGAAACAAATCGGTGCTGTCCCCTCCAGCGACCCCGTAGAGGCTCGCAATGTAGATCCCAGCGGGACCGTGGTTGTTTCGTCGCCGCCTGCGGCGGTGCTGGGTGCAGAGCGGGAGGAAGGCCTCGTGCCATCGTTTCTTGGCCTTGAGGGTGGCGATACAGGTCGCAATGTCGTCGACGGTGGAGTCGACGATGGCGTCCTTAGAGAGGATGGCGACCCCACCCGAGGCGCCGGTGTTGCCCTCGACCGTGTGGTCCGTGCCACCGTGAGCAGCTTTGCGCTGAGCACGCGCCAGATCCAGGTCAGGTCCCAGACTGGCCTGGTATCCTCCGTGGTGTGGATTGGCGGCGTTGGTAGCGATGGCTTGCCTGGTAGGCTTGGCATGTCGGGTCTCCTGCAGTGCTATGACTGCGGCGTTGTGGTCGACACCTAGAGCGGTGATGGTTGGCCAGTTCGCTGGGAGACTCGTGATGTTGAGGCTGACGAGGTGGATGGAGCGACCTGGCCCATCTCCGTCGGTGGAGCTGGGGTTAGCACGCCCCGCACGGTGGAGGGCAGCCTGGCCGTCACCCAGGTAGAAGGCTTGGCCACAGTAGGAGCTCATGGCGTCGCGGCAGATTGGCTTGGACGGGGCTGAAGCCGCCGTCGGGCCAAAAGTATAGGCAAGGCATGGTCGACGCTGCGCCGGGGGGGGTTCATAAACGTCGGCAAAACTGCCTCGAAAAATCCTCCTCACTCCTGTACCGTGGGGGACGGAGGGAGGAGAGGTGAGACGGCAGCAGGGGGAGAGGGAGGCGACTCCTCGATCCGTCCTGCCGAGCTCAAGAGCAAAAGCAAACCAGCGGCGGCAGCTCGGCGCGGCAGCGGCGCAGCGCGCGCGCAAATACTGCGCACGCGACACCGCTGGTCCGTCCTGCGGCGGCGCGCCCGCCCCGTCAGTGCCGTGATGAGCAGCATCAGCTGGAACAGCTTGTTCGTGTGCACCCTCCGCGCTCGCCTCGGGCGGTGGGCCCTGTGGCTGCGGCGGCGGACGCCCTGCCAGCGCGTCAGCCACCAGCTGGGCGTGGCGAGCGGCGCGGTCGGTGGCCTGGCGCTGAGCCTCGTCCATGCCCGCTGCCGTGAGGCACGCGTTGCGGACAGGGCTGACTCCACGCGGGGCCGCCGCTGCCGCGGCAGCGGCTGAGGTGGCGGGGCCGCCGCCGTGGCTCAGAGGGGGCAGCGGCGAGCCGCCGCCGAAGCCCGCCGCGAGGCCCTTGACGGAGTACTTGTGCTTGAAGGGGTCGAAGGTCGGCGCCTCGTCGAAGGCGACGACAACGCGGGTGGGCGGTGGCAGCTCCTGGTCCGTGGACGGCGTCGGCTCGAGGTCGACCTGGCCAGGTTCGATGGCGCTGGCACCGAAACGTGGCACCACCTCGGAGGCTTGGCCGTCAGCCTGAGTCTCGCGAGGCGGCGAGCTCGTGGAGCTCCCAGGGGGCTTGCGCGAGCTGTGGCGGCTGTAGGACCGGCTGCGCGGGACGCGCCCGCCCGTGTGGCGGTCACGTGGCGAGGCCACCTGGGCGTTAGCGCGCGCAGAGTCCGCCCTGCTCGGGGAGCGGATCGGCGCTGCGCAGGGCGTTGGGCTGGGCGGGCGGGAGCCGCCTGTGCCGCCCGCCGCCGAGGCTGCAGCCTGGTCAGGGTCGACGGCGTCGGGCCGGGGGCTGACGTGGTAGGCACTACCCTCGCTGTGCCGCGGGGAGGCGCTGTGGTGCGCCTGGGTGTGCGTGAGGACGAGCGGGACGAGCGGCTGCCGCTCGCGCTCAGGGGGGGCAGGTTTTGCCTGGGCAGGGCGCAGCGCTGCGGCCACGTTTGGCGGGGGCGTGTGTTGGCGCGGTTGCCAGGCACGCACGTTCGCCTCGCGCCATCCTTCGGGGCGCCCTGTCCTGCCACGGCTTGGTGCAGCCCCCTGGGCTGGAGCCGCAGGGGGTGCCACTGCGGGCTGGTTGCTGGCGGTGCTGTCGTGGCGGCCTGGGTAATGGCCCCAGGCACGCGTGGACCCTGGCACGGGCGAGGTGGCCCGTGGGGGAGCCTGCCCGAGTGCACGCGGGTAGCCGACGACCGCTGGGTGCACCCTGGCGTGGGGGGCGTGGCCGTAGCTGGAGGCGGATGCTCCTGCCGCCGCGGGCCTGGCGCCAATGGGGCCACGGTGATAGGCGGCGCCCCCGCCGTACACCGCGCTGTCGCCTGTCGGGGCGCGCGCGGGAGAGCGGTTGCGTGGCGTGCTCGGCTGACCTGCGTCGCGTTGGTCGCGCTGCTGGGTGCGCTGCTGGTGCTGTTGGTAGCGCTGCTGGTCGGCTCTCGAGAGCGGGCGGGTGTCGGGGAGGATGGGCGGCACGTCGGGCCGCCGCCAGCCCTGATAGACGTGCTCGAAGGCATGGTCTGGGTAAGTCTCCCCGACGGGTGAGTAGCGCCGTACATGCTCCACGTAGTCAATGTTCTGCGGCTCGGGGAGCACCGTGATGTTCACAGCCCGCTGGTGCGCTGGTCCATAGAGACAGAAGCTACCACGGTTGCTGCGGTCGTGGTTCAACTCGGCTTCGGTCGTGGCACGACTCACCATGGCGTCACAGAGGCGCATGTCGTAGTCGAGAGCTTGAGGCCCAGGGCCGCCCTCGGCATCCCAGTACAGTACCACATCTCGCCAGCGCGTGCGGGTAGTGTGGATGCGCTCGGCGATAGACTCGCAGACGGTCCTGACTGTGACACGATCCCTGTGCATGTTGGTGATGGCTAGGGAGTAAGGTCGGCGGACCGCTTTGTTGAAGATGAAGTCCTCCTTGAGGGCCTGGTGAGGGCCGAAGAGCACGTAGCCTTCCTTCCACAGCGGTTGGTCGGGAGACGGGTCTTCAGGCATCCCCGTTCCTGTGAACCCTGGTGGCCGCCTCGTGCCGTCGGGCAATCCCTGCTTGAGGACGCGACGCGGCCTCGGTGGTAGATACCATTGACCCTGGTATCCTGCTTGGCCTGGTTGCGGAGGCTCCCCCCCGGGGCCTGAAGGCGCTCGGGGGGGTTCCTTGAGGTCGTGCTGGGCTGGCGCGTTGCCGTATTGGCGGGCGAGGATGTGCGGAGGCATCCCTGTGGCACGGACGTCGAACAGGCTGTGCGGACGAGGCGGATGCGGGCATCTGCTGGAGAGGCAGCATGTGTCGGAGTCCCTGTTGTCGGTGCTGTACGCACACGTCCAGCTGTTGCAAGAGTAGTCCGTGGACCAGTCCATAGGTGCACGTAGTCCGCTGAGGGAGCAGTCCGGGCACGTTGGTTGGCCCGAGGTGCCGAGCTGCGTGTTGCGGCGGGCAGCACAATACTGACAGCATTGGAATCGGCACTGTAGGCAAGTCCAGCGTCCTGGTAGGGGCGGGAACGCTTGCTCGTCGGTGACTGCGTCGTCTGGGTGGGGTCGGGGTCGATCCCACAAGGGCCAGACGTCGGCGAACCAGGACTGGCCTGTAGTGCGGACCACCTCCGCGGGGAGGCGAGCGTCGTCAGCATGGCGCTCGATCCACTGGGGCCCCAGGTCCGCTGGGATCATGACCGTGCGCCAAGTGTCGTCCGCCTTGACGTGGACTTGGGTCGGTGCCCAGAGCCTGGTAGTGGTATCGCCATGGTCGTGGTGAAGGATGACCCAGCCGTCGCGACCCGCAACCGCAGGGTCAATAACGCGGTGGCCCACAACGGTCGCCCCCCACGGTAGGTAGGCGCCATCGTGATGCTCGCCCGGGTCAAGCCAGACCTCGACGCCAGGGGCGTTCACACGGGCCCGCACATCGCGGACGTGGAAGGCGAGGACGTGGTAGGCGGTCGGCTCCTCTTCCGTCTCGATGTGCTCCCACGTCTCGATGTCGCTGCTGTGAGAGGTGAAGTTTCCGCCGCTCTGTCGTGACGAACGCGAGGCTGATCGCCGTGAGCGGGCATGGCCTCGGGCGAGGGCGGCGGCCGCGCTGATGAGGGACGGCGTACGGCGGTCGTCGGCTCCCGATGTCGTCGATGAGCGGTCTGGACTGTGTCCCAGGGCGGCACCTGGCTGATAGGTGTGCGATGGGCCAGACGCGGCCCCAGGGCTGGAGCCGCTGGGGCGCGGCGCTCGTACGTCGGACTGCCCCCGCACGGGAACGGCCTGCAAGCCAGTGTACACCAGGTCGATCAGTGGCTGCGGGTCCAGCTGGAGCTTGCGAAGCGAGGCGCGCGGACGGGGCTGGTTGGGGTCGGCCCTGGTGGCTGCTTCGGTGTCGTAGTGCTGTGTAGCCCATGCTCGCGCTGCCTCTGGCGAGTATAGTGCCTGCGGCGGTGGCCACGCTGCCGCGGTGTCCAGCCGGCGCCAGGTGTTTGCTTCCTGGTCGCGGGCTTCAGCCGCCTCGCGGAGGTCTGGGTGATCGAAGCCGGCAATGTGGAGGGCGTGCGCACAGTCGCCCATGCCATAGGTGTGTGGGAGGGCACGGCACCTGGAGGCAGCTTCGGTGGGGGCACACCAGTCCATGCGGATGAGGAGGCCCAGGACCCGTGGGTAGATGAGGCGCGCTCCGTGAGCCTCCCCTTTCACGAAGTTGTGCCAGTTCTCACCGCGCGGCGGTTTGGTAGCCTCGCACATCCAGAGCGCGATGGGTCCCCAGGCGAGGGTGTCGTCTTCGAGGCTGCAGGGCGGGTGAGGCGGCACCGCGTACCACGCGGCCAGCGACGGGTGCACACTCACGTACGTGCGGCCGACATTTGTGGCGGTTCGACCCTTCGCTTCACGGCGGGGGCCCGGCAGGAGGTGACCTCCGTTGAAAGCGAGACGAGCCGCAAGGTCGCCGCGGGTCCCG